>QRFJ01003529.1:0-40228 GCA_006176705.1 Cocos nucifera | reverse complement strand
TTCTAAGAAAGGTGGGATTACTGTAGTCAAAATGATATAATGAATAATTCCCTACTCTAGAAAACTGTTACTGGATGGAGAGTGTGTATGGATTATAGAAAATTAAATGATGCAACTAGAAAAGATCATTATCCTCTTCCATTCATTGATCAGATGTTAGAAAGGTTAGCTGGATATGATATTTTACTGCTTTCTCATTATCTATATGGATATTCTGGTTATAATCAATTGCCATAGCACATGAGGATCAGAGAAAACTACTTTTACATGTCCTTATGGTACATTTGCTTTTAGAAGAATGCCGTTTGGTTTATGTAATGCACCAGCTACTTTTCAACAACGCATGATGGCTTTTTTTTATGATATGATTGAAAATTCTCTTGAAATATTTATGGATGATTTTTCTATCTTTGGATCCACATTTGATAAATGCTTGCATAACTTATCTCTTGTTTTACAAAGATGTGAGGATACTAATTTTGTCTTAAATTAGGAAAAGTGTCATCTGATGGTACAAGAAGGCATAGTGTTAAGCCACAAGATTTCAATAAAGGTATTGAGGTTGATAGAGCTAAGCTTGAGGTGATCGAAAAGTTACCCATACCGACCTCAATTAAGGCTATTAGGAGCTTTTTGGGGCATACTAGATTTTACCGTCGATTTATAAAGGACTTCTCTCTAATTTTTAAATTTTTATCTAAATTATTATGCAAAGATGTCTCTTTTCATTTTTCTGATGAGTGTTTGTAGGCATTTAACACCCTCAAGGAGAAGCTGGTCATGCACCTATTATGGTAGCACCAGATTGGTCCCTACCTTTTGAGTTGATATGTGATGCTAGTAACACAGCCATAGGAGTAGTACTTGATCAAAGAAAGGATAAGATTTTTTTCAAACTATATACTATGCTAGCCGTACTTTTGACTGAAGCCTCAACAAAATATTGCCAACCACTAAAAAGAGCTTTTGGCAGTAGTATTTGCATTAGACAAATTTCATTCTTATCTTATTTTATCTAAAGTTATTATATACACCAACCATGCAGCTTTAAAGTATCTCCTTACCAAGAAACATGCAAAACCCAGATTGATTAGATCGATTTCTTGCTACAAAGTATGATTTGGAGATCAAGGTAAGAAGGGCACAAAGAATTCAGTTGCTGACCACCTTTCCAGATTAGAAAACATCACAGAGAATGAATTAGATATTTTCCCTATCAAGGAGGAATTTCTAAATGAACGCCTCTATGTTATATTAGGTAGAATATTTTCATGGTATGCTGATATTATTAACTACTTGGTTGCTAAGATTTTTCCACTTGATCTTTCTTTTCAACAAAAGAAGAGGTTCTTATCTATTGTTAAACATTATTTTTGGGATGAACCCTTTTTGTATAAGTGTTGTTCAGACCAGGTCATTAGAAGATGCATTTCAGAGGAAGAAATGGAGAAAATTCTGCATCATTGTCATGATCGGAAGGCAGGAGGACATTTCGGCCCAACTAGAATAGCTTATAAGGTTCTTCAATCAGATTTTTATTGGCCCTCTCTATTTAAAGATGCTCATACTTATGTCTCTTCATATGACCGCTGTCAAAGAATTGGAAATCTCTCTAGAAGACATGAAATGCCTTTAAACAATATTCTTGTGTGTGAAATTTTTAATGTTTTGGGTATTGATTTTATGGGACCTTTTCTAGTTCTTTTTCAAATCAATATTATACTTGTGGCTGTAGATTATGTTTCAAAATGGGTAGAAGCAGCACCCTTTCCAACTAATGATGCAAAGGTAGTTGTCAAATTTTTGAAAAAAGCATATTTTTTTACATGTTTTGGCACTCCTAGAGCAATCATTAGTGATGGAGGTAAACACTTTTATAATAAATAATTTGAAAATCTATTAAACAAATATGGTGTCACTCATAAAATAGCTACCCCATATCATCCACAAACCAATGGTCAAGTAGAGGTGTCTAATAGGAATTAAAAAGAAATTTAGACAAAACTATAATTGCAGCTAGAAAAGATTGGTCATTGAAATTAGATGATGCATTATGGGCATATAGAACTGCATATAAAATACCTATTAGTATGTCCCCATATAGGCTACTCTTTGGAAAAGCATGCCACCTCCCTGTTGAGCTAGAACATAAAGCATATTGGGCCATGAAAATTCTTAACTTTGATATAGAAGATGCAGAAAAGAATAGGTTAATGCAAATAAATGAGATGAACAAATTTCGCCACCATGCTTATGAGAATGTCAGGATTTACAAAGAACGTACTAAGAAATGGCATGATAACCATATTGTAAAAAGAGAATTCCATGAGGGACAACAAGTTCTTTTGTATAGTTCATGGCTACATTTGTTTTTAGGAAAGCTAAAATCAAGATGGACAGGTCCCTATATAATTACTAAGGTATTTTCATATAGAGCAGTAGAGATCTTTGATGAATCAAAAGGTACCTTCAAGGTAAATAGTCACAGACTGAAAAATTACATTAATGAAAGTTTTGAAAAGGAGAAGGAAGCATTTCAATTACAAGATCCACTTTAGAACTCAAAGAAAGTCAAGTTGAAGACTATAAATTAGAACTACTAGATAGGTTGTTTCTTTTCTTTTTAGTTTTGATCATTTTTCTTTTCTTTTATTTTTTAGTAATTTATTATTACTCTTTTACTACTTTGGTGTGTATTTTCAATTTTGCAGAGAAAAATCAATGAGAGCTCAAGCAAAATTTCAAAGCTCCAAAGAACTAGATTAAACTAAATCAGGTGTATTTCTTCCTATCCTTTATTGCACCCTTTATTTTTCTTTCTTCTTTAAAACAATGTAGAATAAGTTAGGGGGTAAAAAAAAAAAAAGTCATGTGTCAAGAAGAAAATCTTGAGCAAGATAGACTGGATAAGTGATAAAAGATAGAATTATTTGCTAATGAATGTAACGAGTTAAAGAAGTAGATTAGTTGGTCAACTTTTAGCGGCCTACTTAGGTCATTAAAAGACTATTAACACTTCTAATTGCACATGCACACTAACAAGACAAAGTAGGTATTGATTATAAGGCCAACTGAAGATTCAATTATTACTAAAAATTGATAATTAATATATATATTCTAATTAAAAAAAAAACTTGAATTTAAGGAAAGAGCTACCTGCCTAAAAATAAAGTGCAAAAGACAGAGTATATATGGATTGCCCAAAGCCTAGTAACTGTGTCTTTGCACCTAGGTCAAGTATGAAAATTCACGTAAAATGGTGAAGAGAAGGCTAGGATGCTCAGTACAAAAAAAAGGAGGGGGGGGCAGTGTGAAAGCTACCTTAATTCATGAGTATAAAATTGAGAACGTATAGAAAATTGATCAAAATAGGTGATAAGAGAGGATACTTTTGTTCTTTTAATTTAATACTGAAATGCTAAAGTTAGTCATCATCAACACAAGTGCTATAGATCTTTAATGTACTCTAAGGAAGTTTTTAATTGTATTGACTAAAAAATTTGCTTCTGAAGCTCAATGCTTAAGTAGCAGTATTTTCTAAACATTTTGACCTTTAGTCCTAGATTTTATCTTTATGATGGATAATCTTATTGAAACTTGGTATTAAATAAAATATTGCTAAGAAACTAGTAATGACTAAGTTGGAGGGTGTGATAAGTGGTAAAAATATATTAATAAAAGTATTAAATTATAAAATAAATTAATTTTTTTTAGAAATTAATACTTTTGTTAATCTTATGTAGGAAAGAAGGCCACCAATATGAAGATCTTATTTTTCTAATTCAGATGAAACAAATTTCAAGCAAAACGGACTTCAAACGAGCCCAAAATTGAATTTCAAAAAAAAAAAAGAAGAAAGAGTGAGAGAAATAAAAAAAAGTGAGAGAAATAAAAAAAAAGAGAAAGAGAGGAGAGAGGTAGAAAGAGAAGAGAGATTTTTGAGAGAAAGGAAAGGGATTTTAATTTTTCTTCCGACAATCAGAAAAGTGATCAAGGAGCTTCTTCTACTTCACCAAGTTCTCCACATCAAGAGCGACGGACAGTCAATTTTAGTAATTAAATAGTCTAATTTTTTTATACTTTTTATTTTATTTGCTATTTTTGAACTTGTTATCATGAATTAATGTTTCTTTTACTAAGGCTAAGGTATAGCAACTCTTTTGATGCAATATTCAATATGATTTATTTTTAATTTTAAATTTTATTCATGAGGAGTATATAAATCTAATTTTAATGCTTTTAGATTACTGACCATCTTCTAATTGATTTGATTAACATAGATGTTATGGACCAAGTACATCTATGTTATTTCTTTTTTATTATATACCTTATATTATGAATCAAATTAGAATTCATATGCATTCGGGAATTTTAGTGCACTTTGGACGTAGCGTATTTTAATTAGCGGATTTTCCAAAACTTAATACATTAATATTTATTTAAATTACACCTGGACCAAAGAGTAATTAATAAATATTGATAGTTTTGCTATGCCTGGACTAAAGGGTAGTGAATAAATTAGGAGACTCCACCATCACATGAAATAAAATTAATCTAATAACCTTAATGTTGTATTGACTGAGTTGGTGAACCAATTGCCTTAGTAATACATTGCTCTCAAGTTTAAAACCTTAATAATTATGCTCTCTTTATTTCCTTAAAATTTTTAATTATTTCTTTATTTAGTTTTTTAATTTCTTATTCTCATAAATCGATCTTCTAAATAAAGCATAGGAAAGAACTTTTCAGTACTTATTTTTCAATCCTCTAGGGACGATACTCTACTCATTCATTTTATTACTTGATCGACTGGTGTACTTAACATAGCTATAGATTAGCATGCATCAACTTGGTCCATAGAGCTCCTTGGTTGGAGCGAGAGGATCTCAACTCCACCAATATTTTGAAAAACTGTAAAGCCCCTTTACTGACCAAATTAGTAGATGAGCAGACATTGTACAACCGTGGCCTAAGCCTATTCAATCATTAAGGTATATGGATATGCTTTCTTTTTTGTTTCTCTATCTTTTCTATTAACTTTGGCTCACCCGCTATTGCTGAGATTACTCTTGAAGAGTTGAATCGACTGACCAAAGGGTTCTGGGCTCACAAAAGAAAGAAAGGTGCCTCCTCCAGGGAGACATTAAAATGAGCTAAAGTCAGATACCCGAGCTCGACCATTCCATCCCAGGCGGCTTCCATCTCGGAGGTTATAGCACCCCCACCAAACTCAACTTTGCCCACTAAGATCATGGCCTCCATACCTCTTGAGAAAAGGAAGGAGGTGGTGAAGAGGAGGAAGAAAACTGTTACTAAGAAAGTACGAAGAAACTTTGGAGAATTTGGCAGCAACAATGCCAGTCTGGACCAAGGTTCCCTTGATGATTGGGAGGTCATCCAGCCCTTAATAGAGGATTGTGTCATCCCAGATATCATCAAGAAGATCCTTCAGGCCGACGACCAAGATAGGAAGAAAGACTGCTTCGTGGCCTTTATCAAGATGACTGCTTCTTTCCTTTTGCACCCAACTAAATATATATGCGTTTCTTGATAATGAATTATATTTTGCCATTTATAGCTAGGGCATAACCTATTCACCAATGTGGAGGCAGTGAGCCTCCATAGGACTGAGGTTGTGAGGGCTATAAAAGAGGCCAAAATTGTCCAAGCGGAGGCCAAGGATGCCAAAGCCAAAGTTGAATGCCTTAAAGAGATGCATCTCGCTGAGGTCTAGCATCTCCAGAAGGCACTCAAGAGAGAGGCATGGGCATCAGCAAGATTGAAGATTGCCTTGGCCTTAGAAGAGGAAAAGAGAAAGAAGGCCAAAGCTAAGGTTGGCATGGTGGGGGAGTGGGCCATTTAGTCTTTCAAATCTTCGAGGAAGATGGAAGACATCAAAGTGCCTTTTGCTTAAGAGGCTTTCGACAAGGGATTCAAACTTTGCCAGAAGAAAGTCGTGGAGAAGTTTCCTGAGCTAGACTTTAGATTTTTAGTGGAGGATTCTTCCAAAGATGAGATGGAGCCTTCCATAGCCAAAGCTGACCTCCCACCTACCGAACCTACAGTACCTGCCATGGAGTCAGAACCAGCCAAGGATGCACCGAGCTCTTCCACTACTCCACCTCCAGAGGTCAGCATCCTTTGTTAGTTATATTTTTTCTTTTTTCTGCATTTCTTATACCTAAAATTTTTAGTTAATGAAATTAGACTTCTTCTTTTCATACCTTTAAGTATTATAGTATGCCCATTATTCAGAATTCAACTTGCAAACACTACCATGGAATACCATCATGGGTCGAGGCCGCACCACTACCTCGGGCTATTCCTCTGAAAATCATTATCAAAAATTTGAAGAAAGAAGTTTGGCATGCCAACAAAAAATTAAACAAGATGGAATACGAACTTCAAAAGTCGAAGAAAAACTATTCAGAGGTTGTGGTCAAGATTAACCGCCCTCACCAAGCATCCAAACAGACCTTCAAAGAATGCACTGCTAAGAAATACCATTTGTTTGAAGAGCTTGAGCGGGTGAAGAAGCGTGCTAGCAAGAAATCCTAGACCCAAACAATGAGGATTTGCTTATTGGAAGTCGAGCTCCGAGGGGCAAAAGAGAAGATTCAGCAGTTGGAGAAGAGCTCGGCCTAAGCCTAGAGTCAAGAAGAATATGACTGGGATTGGTCGAAGAAGTTCTCCAATCTCCAAAAGTAGCTGCATGATGTCGAGGATGCAAACAACACCTATAGGATAGGTTGGTGCGACCAAATCTTTGAGCTTAAGAGAAAGCTTAGAGCAACCAATAGTGAGGTGGAATGGCTCCAAAAGCAGCTAGTAGATCAAGCTCAAACTAGCCTAAGCAGGGACTCTAGTAAAGTTGCTTCCTTAAAGAGTACTCTTAGAAGGCTCAAAGAGGCATATGAAAAAAATAAAGATGAGCTCCTCCAACACAACATTCAAACAGCTTACCAAGAGAATGCTGTGAAAGATGCTGAGGCCGAATCAGCTGTCTTATGAAAGAGACTAAGGGAGGCTAAGGAGGATGCTAAGAGAGCTCAGAAGCTACTTGGCTAGAGCTTAGAGGCAAGAAAAGAGCTCAAAATCAAAATAAACAATTTGAAGCTCTCCCATATAATGGGCAGGGCTGGCAATCCGAAGTCCAAATAAGACTTCATCCTTATTCTTTTCTTTTTTTTTTTTGTAGTCCATCCTGGAGACCTTTGTAACAAACTTTATTTCAATGAAATGATACTTCTTTCAGTCATCTTTTTATGTCTTATTTTGACTTAGTACTTGTGAAACTCCTAGTTTTTGTGCCATGTCTAATATTGGTGTTGTTTTGAAATGATAATTTTGATTCAATGTCTAGGTAGGCATATCTCCCTTGTTTATAAACAAGGATCTTCCAATCTTGTTTAGAAATTAGCCTTTCTCCTAGTTCAGGAACTAGAAGTTTTTATGCCCTTCGTAAGGATCTTTAACCATATTAGGATGAGGTTCTCCTCCTATTTCTAACTTGGCTATCCTCTTGTTGATAATTGAAGGTCTTCACATCCCTTGTTAGGATCCTCATCCACACCAGTGTGAGCTCAGGTATGGTGCACTCAAGCCTTGGAAGTAGGTGGAAAGAAAGCAAGGAGCAAATAAAAACAACCATCGAAAAGCTTCGGCAAATATTGCAGAAGAGCCGGCCTTAGAAGCCGAGCCAGCTTGAATTCTGAGAGAGCTGGCTCGAGTAGAAGTCTAGAAAATATATTAGGCTGATACGTTGGAAGAGCTGGCTTGGTTTCTATCAAAGCTAGCCCGACTGAAAGTTGAGCCAGCTCGAGCAGCAAAATAGAAAGTAATGATTCGAGCTCTCGTAGGAGACATCACCATTAAGCCGATCCGATTGCTAATCAAGCTAGCTTGAGCAATGAACAAAATAGAACATAGTTTCTATTCTGGTCTAGAATTGGGTTTAATCCTAGGAACCTAGGGCCTTGGTTTGTAAGGTCCTAAGGAGACTGACCTATGGATTGGATAGGAATTTGTCCAATGGGTGTGTGCATGCAAGATATGGGTGTACATGAGCTCAGGAAGTGCATCACATTAAGTTAGCTAGAAAAGTTTTTTAGGTTGGATCTTATTTGACTAGGTATATATACTCTATACTGACTTTTGTAAACAAATCACAAAATCAATTCAAGCCTTTTCTTTCTGAAAAATCTCTCTTTCTCTCTTGTTCTCTCCCTTCTCTCCATGCCTAGGTTTTGCTAGGGTTTCAACAGAACGGCCATCCCTTTTCTCAAATTCTTATTGTTGTTTCTACAATCATCGAGTAGCAAAGATTATTCCCAATAGATTGGTATTAGAGCAGCCATCTAGTTACAATAATTGGTATCAGAGCCCTGTTGTTAGATCTGGTAGAGAAAAGGTTGAAGCTTCACCTGGGGTTGTGGTAAGGTGCTGAATAGATCCCTTTGAACATAGTTTATTCTCTTTTATATTTGGTTATTAGAATTTGGTTGGAATGGCATCGAGTACCATCAAGGCGGACTTTGGAAAGTTCGATGGCAAGGGTAACTTCAGCCTTTGGCAGTAAAGGATGAAGGATCTGCTGGTGCAGAATAGAATCTACAAGGTCTTGACTCATGAAAGATCAGAAAAAAATTTTGTTGAAGAGTGGGAGAAAATTGAAGATATAGCCTTCAGTACGATTTGTATGTGCCTCGCTGATGAAGTTCTATCAAAGATTAACATCAAAACCACATCGAAGGAACTTTAGCAAAAATTGGAGAACACATATATGGACAAGAACATGACAAATAAGCTGTGGTTGAAGAAGCAGCGGTATAGTTTGCGGATGCCCAAAGGAAAAGACCTAGTTTTCCACATCCAAAAGTTTAATCAAGTTTGCTCGGATGTTATGAGCCTTGACATGAAGATTGATGAAGATGATAAAGCTCTCCTATTATTGTGTTTGATGCCAACAGCGTATGATGGTCTCATTACTACTCTAGTGTATGGAAAGGAGACATTAAACTACAAGAAAGTGGTTGGAGTTCTCTGGTCCAATGAGCAGTGAGAGAGGCTAGTTAGAGAAAATCCTAATTCAAAGGTGCTTTCTATGAATGAGAGGTAAGGAAGGCCTAAGAAGAGGACTCGAGATAAATTTAAGGATAGATCAAAGTCTCGAAAAAATTAGAAGGCTTGAAAATGCTACATGATGTGTGCTAATCTATAGCTATGGTAAGTGCACCAGTTGATCAAGTAATAAAGCAAGTGAGTAGAGTATCGTCCCTAGAGGATTGAAAAATAAGAACTAAAAAGCTCTTTCCTATGCTTTATTTAGAAGATCGATTTATGAGAATAAAGAATTAAAGAACAAAATAAAAAAATAATTAAAAATTTTAAGAAAATAGAGAGAGTGTAATTATTAAGTTTTTAAACTTAAGAGCAATGGGTTACTAAAGCAATTAGTTCACCAACTTAGTCAATATAATATTCAGGTTATTAGGTTAATTTTATTTCATGTGACGGTAGAGTTCCTAGTTTATTCACTATCCTTTGGTCCAGGTATAGCAAAACTATTAAAATTTATTAATTATCCTTTGGTCCAGATGTAATTTAAATAAATATTAATGCATTAAGTTTTATGAAACTCTCTAATTAAAATATGCTGCATCCAAAGTGCACTAAAATTTCTGCATGCATATGAATTCTAATTTGGTTCATAATATAAGGTATATAATCAAGAAGCAATAACATAGATGTACTTGATTCATAACATCTATGTTCATCAGATCAAAATTAGAAGATGGCCAGTAATCTAAAAGCATTAAGATCAGATTTATATACTCCTCATGAATAAAATTTAAAATTAAAAATAAATCATACTAAATATTGCATCAAAAGAGTGGCTACACCTTAGCCTTAGTAAAAAAAAATTTAATTCACGATAATAAGTTCAAAAATAGCAAATAAAATAAAAAGCATGAAGAAATTAGACTATTTGATTGCTAAAATTGGTTGTCCATTGCTCTTGGTGTGGAAAACTCGATGAAGAAGAAGAAAAGCCCCTTGATCGATGTCCTGATTATCAAAAGAAGAAAAGAAGAAGAAAATAATAAAAAAATAAAAGCCCTTTCTCTTCTCTCTCCCTTAAAACTCTCAGATCCTCTCTAAAATGTCTCTAAAGATCTCTCTCTTTTTTGTTCTATTACTCTTTATTTTTAAAACTCTCCCCTAAAACTCACTCTCCTAAAACTCTCTCTCTTGGCAGCAACAGCAATAAGGTCCTTAAATAGGCTAAGGAGAAGAGTTTTTATCGAAATCCCACAAAAAATCCTGGAAGAATTGATTTTAAAACTCCTAACACAACTTAGATTGAAATCTGGATCATTCTGACCATTGGATGATGATCAAATGGGCTAGAAACCACTCAAAAATTAATTTAAAAACCCAAATCAAGTCGAAATTTGTTTGGACTGTTGGATTAGCCTTGAAGATCGAATCTAGGCTGTCAGATCGCACATAGGAGAGCTTCAGATTCTTAGTTAAAAATTAGGATGAACCTCAACCATTGGATCTCGACTGGGAGCTGCATCCACCATTCGTTAGCGCACAAATTTCAGTCGTTCGATCAAATCCTAGTGAATAGCATCCATCGAATCAGGTAAAATTCCTAGATTACCCTCTGTAGACCGTACGCAAGCCCAGCATTGCATGGACTGCTGCTTCCTTCAGTCAATCAGAGCGCGCTTGTCCCTGTGAAATCCTCAAAATGCCCTCTATAGCGGTCCATCGTGCACCACAAAAAATTTTGTCGTCAGCATGGTGTAAGCATGGCATCAGTAGGCGGTCGCTTTGAGCATGGTCGGCCCAGGCAGTCTGTTGAGCTAATTTTTTTTGAACCAGTTTGAACCGGATCGATTAGTTTTTTTTTTCTTTGAAATTCAATTTCGGGCTCATTTGAAGTCCGTTTTGCTTGAAATTTATTTCATCTGATTCAGAAAATAAGATCTTCACATTGATGGCCTTCTTTTCTATATAGTATTAATAAAAGTATCAATTTTTTAAAAATATATGAATTTATCTTATAATTTAATATTTTTATTAGTGTATTTTTATCACTTATCACACCCACCAACTAAGTCATTGCTAGTCCCTTAGCAATGCTTTATTTAAAACCATGTTTCAATAAGATCATCCATCAAAAAGATAAATCTAGAATTAAAGATCAAAAAGTTTAGAAAATATCACTAACTAAGTATTGAGCTTCAAAAGCAAATTTTACGGTCAATACAATTAAAAACTTGCTTAGAGTACATCAAAGATCTATAGCGCTTGTGTTCGTGATGACTATCTTTAGCAATTCAGTGTTAATTTAAAGGATAAAAGTATCTTCTCTTATCACCTATTTTGATTAATTTCTATACATTCCCAATTTTATACTCATGAATTAAGGTAGCTTTCACACTACCTTTTTTTTTTTTTTTAATGTGCTGAGCATTCTGGCCTTTCCTCCATTTTATGTAAATTTCCACACTTGACCTAGGTGTAGAGACCCAATTACTAGGTTATGGACAATCCACATATACTCTATCTTTTGTACTTTATTTTTAAGCAGGTAGCTCTTTTCTTAAATTCAAGTTTCTTTATTTAGAATGTATATTAATTATCAATTTTTAATAATAATTGAATCCTCAGTTAGCCTTATAATCAATACCTACTTTGCCTTGTTAGTGTGCATGTGCAATTAGAAGTGCTAATAGTCTTTTGATGACCTAAATAGGCTGCTAAAAGTTTGACCAACTAATCTACTTCTTTAACTTGTTACATTCATTAGCAGATACTTCTATTATTTATCACTTATCCAATCTATCTTGCTCAAGATTTTCTTCTTAACACATTTTTTTTTTTTTTAACCCCTAACTTATTCTACATTGTCTTAATGGAGAAAGAAAAATAAAGGGTATAATAAAGGATAGGAAGGAATACACCTGATTTGGTTTAGTCTGATTCTTTGAAGCTTTAAAATTTTGCTTGAGCTCTCATTGATTTTTTTCTATAAAATTAAAAATACACACCAAAGTAGTAAAAGAACAACAACAAATTACTAAAAAATAAAAGAAAAAAAAATAATCAAAACTAAAAAAAAAGAAACAACCTATCTAGTAATTCTGATTTATAGTCTTCAGCTTGACTTTCTTTAAGTTCTGAGTTGAATCAATCCGATGTCACTTCAATTGGAATACTTTTATGTTTGATCGAGCTCTCTTTCAATTGGACATTGCTAGCTTTCAGAGTCTCAAACATGTTTTCTATAGAATTCTCATATGCTAAATTGTCAATAATATCAGTTAGAAAATAAGTTTGATTATCATCAGGATATTTAGTATCTTTGAAAACATTAAAAGTAACTTATTCATCTTGGACTCTAAAAATTAATTTTTCTTGTTGAACATCTATTAAAGCTCCTCCAGTAGCTAAAAAAGGTCTTCCTAAAATAAGGAGTACATCATAATCTTCTTCCATATCAAGAATAATAAAATCAATGAGAAAAATAAACTTGTTTACCTTTACCAAGACATCGTCCACTATACCTCTTGGACATTCGATGGATTTGTTGGATAATTGAAGAGTAGTAGTGGTAGGCTTCAGTTCTCCTAGACCAAGCTTCCTGAAAATAGAAAAAAGTATGAGATTAATACTTGCTCTTAGATCACATAAAACTTTATCAAAACTACAATCACCAATAATGCAAGGGATAGTAAAATTTCCTGGATCTTTTAGCTTCTGTGGTAGTTTGTTTTGAAGTATTTTTAAGCATTCTTCATTCAAATTTATTCTCTCATGCTTCTTTAGTTTTTTCTTATTTGTTAGAATTTCTTTGAGAAACTTGGCATACCTAGGCATTTAAGTGATAGCATCTACAAAAGAAATATTAATATATAAATTCTTTAAAATTTTCAAAAAATTAAAAAATTTCTTATCTGGATGCTGTATTTGTCTCTTTGGGAATGGTAGTGGTGGCACGTAGGGCTTCACATTTGGATCGACAAACTGTATACCTGGAGACCATGCATCTGCTGGTTATTTTGGTGACTAATGAATTTTAGTTGATGGTTCCTTATTTGTAGTTGGCTCTTCAGTCTCTTTCTTCTGATGTGGCTTCTCTAGTTTTTTACCACTTCTTAGGATGATAGCATTGACTTGCTCTCTTGGATTGGTCTCCGTGTTGCTGGGCAAAGATCTCTGAGGTCTCTCGGAGATTATCTTAGCTATTTGGCCTATTTGCATCTCCAAGTTTCGAATTGCTGTTGCTTGGTCCTACCTAAGTTTGGCTTTCAAATTTTTTATAGTTGCTTCTTGGTTTTGCATGAGTTTGACCATCAGCTCCTCCATGTTAGACTTCTTTTTAGATACTTGGAACCCTAGGGGTGGTTGTTGTGCTGCATTTTGATTGCTCCACGATAAATTTTGGTGCTGCCTCCACCATTGATTGTATGTGTTGGAGTAGGGATTGTTTTGTTGCAGCCTAAAAATTTATTAACATAATTAGCTGTATTAGTTGCTTTAGAAAAATGATTACCTGTCTGGCAATTGCTTGTATCGTGTCCTCCTCCACATAGATCATAGTTGATGCTCTGAACATGAATAGCTGTTCCCTTTAAGTTGTTGACTTCATCTCTAAGGACTGTAATTTCAGCTAGTAAGGTTGGCACGCAATCTACTCCCTACACAGCTGCTAGTCTTTTTGGCATCATGCATTCTATCTACCACTGATAGCTATTTGATGCCATCTTATCGATCGGATCAAAGGTTTCTTCCTTCATTTTTTGGTTAATGGTTCCTCCTACTGCTGCATTAATCATAGAATGATTAGTAGGAGATAAACCATTATAGAAAGTTTGTATCTGAAGCCATACGGATAGTTGATGATATGGACATCTCCTCAGCAGTTCCTTGAAACACTCCCAAGCCTCATATAGTGTCTCCGTGTCCATTTGCATAAAAGAATTGATATCATTGCGCATCTTGGTAGTCTTGGAAGATGGAAAGTACTTGGCTAAGAATTTTTGGGCTAGGACATCCCAAGTTGTGATAGAACCCGTAGGAAGAGAATGAAGTCAACTTTTAGCTTTATCCCATAAAGAGAAAGAAAATAATCTTAATCTAATAGCATCATCCGACATTCCATTAATTTTAAAAGTATCACAAAATTCAAGAAAGTTAGAAATATGGACATTCGGATCATCATGCACGTGCCCACTGAATTGGATAGTTGATTGAATCATCTGGATCATCGTCAGTTTTATTTCAAAGTTGTTTGCTCGCACAAGCGGTCTCCTGATGCTCGAAATTGCATCGGCTATAGATGGTGTGATGTAATCATTTAATGGATGATGTATTGCTCGAATAGCTTAATGTTGTCTCTTGGTCGCCATATCCAATCCTAGATTGATGTCATTAGGATCTTCAGCTATCATGTTTCTTTCTTGTTGTAGTCTTCTGATGGTCCTTTCAATTTTGGATCTAAAGGTAGTAAGTTACTATGTCCAGTATGTGTCATGCACTGAACAAATTTTAAAAATAAAGTATGAATAAAAATTAAAAATAAAATTCTAAAGTAAAGTTAGGATCAAAATTTTAATATTATTTTAGATATAATCCCTGATAATGGCATCAAAAACTTGATGTGTGTTGATCTATAGCTATGGTAAGTGCACCAGTCGATCAAATAATAAAGTAAATGAGTAGGATATCGTCCCTAGAGGATTAAAAATAAGTACTAAAAAGCTCTTTTCTATACTTTATTTAGAAGATCAATTTATGAGAATAAGAAATTAAAGAACAAAATAAAAAAATAATTAAAAATTTTAAGAAAATAGAGAGAGTGTAATTATTAGGATTTTTAAACTTAAGAGCAATGGGTTACTAAGACAATCGGTTCACCAACTTAGTTAATATAATATTCAAATTGTTAGGTTAATTTTATTTTGTGTGATGGTGGAGTCTCCTAATTTATTCACTATCCTTTGGTCCAGGCATAGCAAAACTATCAATATTAACTAACAATCCTTTGGTCCAGGTGTAATTTAAATAAATATCAATGCATTAAGTTTTATGAAACCCTCTAACTAAAATACGCTGCATCCAAAGTGCACTAAAATTTTCGCATGCATATAAATTCTAATTTGATTCATAATATAAGATATATAATCAAGAAGCAATAACATAGATGTACTTGGTCTGTAACATCTATGTTCATCAGATCAATTAAAAGATGGCTAGTAATCTAAAAGCATTAAGATTAGATTTATACACTCCTCATGAATAAAATTTAAAATTAAAAATAAATCATACTGAATATTGCATCAAAAGAGTGGCTACACCTTAGTCTTAGTAAAAGAAAATTTAGTTCATGATAATAAATTCAAAAATAGTAAATAAAATAAAAAGCATGAAAAAAATAGACTGTTTGATTGCTGAAATTAGTTGTTCGTTGCTCTTGGTGTGGAATACTCAATGAAGAAGAAGAAAAGCCCCTTGATCGATGTCTTGATTGTCGAAAGAAGAAAAGAAGAAAAAAATAATAAAAAAAATAAAAGCTCTTTCTCTTCTCTCTTCCTTAAAACTCTCAAATCCTCTCTAAAATCTCTTTGAAGGTCTCTCTCTTTTTTATTCTGTTACTCTCTATTTTTAAAACTCTCCCCTAAAACTCTCTCCCCCTCTCCTTAAAACTCTCTCTCCTAAAACTCTCTTCTAGCAACAACAGCAACAGGGTCCTTAAATAGGCTAAGGAGAAGAGTTTTTATTGAAATCCCTCAAAAAATCCTGAAAGAATTGGTTTTAAAACTCCTAACACAACTTAGATTGAAATTTGGATCATTCTGATTGTTGGATGATGATCAAACAGGCTAGAAACCACTCAAAAATCAATTTAAAAACCCAAATCAACTTGGAATTTGTTTGGATCGTTGGATTAGCCTTGAAGATCGAATCTAGGCTGTCAAATCATGCACAGGAGAGCTTCAGATTCTTAGTTAAAAATCGGGATGAACCTCAATCATTGGATCTCGACCGAGAGCTGCATCCACCATTCGTCAGTGCATAAATTTCAGCCATTTGATCAAATCTCAGTGAATAATGTCCATCGGATCAGGTAGAATTTCTAGATTACCCTCTGTAGATCGTGCGCAAGCCCGGTGTTGCATGGACCGCTGCTTCCTTTAGCCAATCAGAGCATGCTTGTCCCTGTAAAATCCCCAAAATGCCCTCTATAGCGGTCCACTGTGTGCCACAAAAAATTCTGACATCAGCACGGCGTAAGCATGGCATTAGCGGGCGATTGGTCTGAGCACGATCAGGTTGGATGGTCTATTGAGCCAATTTTTTTTGTACTGATTTGAACCGGACCGACTGATTTTTTTTTTCTTTTCCTTTGAAATCTAATTTCTGAAGTTCGTTTTGCTTAAAATTTATTTCATCTGATTTAGAAAAATAAAATCTTCATATTGGTGGCCTTCTTTCTTGCATAGAATTAACAAAAGTATCAATTTTCTAAAAATATATGAATTTATTTTATAATTTAATACTTTTATTAGTGTATTTTTATCACTTATCACTACAAGTGTCATCAACCTGGTCATATTAGAAGAAATTATCCACTTTTAAAAAATAAAAAGGAGAAGGGCACTTCTAAGGATGGATCGACCAGTGGGAGTGGTGCTTTATTATCTAAAGATAGTAAAAAAGATATACTAGTAGTATCAGATGAAGTTACAGAGTTGGATAGCCACTGGACACTGGATTCGACATGTTTCCACCGTTATACTGCACTTCAAAAGTGGTTCTCATCTTATGAAAGATCTGATGGAGGAAGTGTAAGTCTTGAAGATGATCATCGATGTAAAGTTGTTGGTGTTGGTATAGTCAAAGTGAGAATATATGATGGTGTCATTCGAACACTCAGTAATGTGAAGCATGTATTAGAACTAAAGAAGAACTTAATATCCTTGGGTTACTTGGAAGAATAGGGATATGCTTTCAGTTGTCAGCCAGGCAGCAGGTGTTTGAGGATTTTCAAGGACACATTGGTGGTGATGAAAGAAAGAAGACTGAGCAACAACCTATATAGGATGGAGGGCTCAGTGGTTACAGATAGTGTAGAGATGTTTATAGTAGCACAGGAGGAGCAGCTAGCCTACAAGCTGTGGCACTATCGTATGGGTCGGTTAAGTGATAAAGAGCTCATAGAGTTGAGTAGGAGAGATTTGATTCTAGCAGTCAGAAAGAAGGAAGATGACATATGTGAGCCCTATATCTATGGCAAATAGAACAGAGTTTCATTTGCCAGTAGTACCAAGTAGAGTAAAGATGTTTTGGAGCATGTTCACTCAGACGTATAGGGACCGGCACTTGTTGCCTCTCGAGGTGAAGCAAGATATTTTGGCATCTTTATAGATGATTTCTTCAGAAAGGTATGGGTCTATCTGATGAGTGAAAAATTAGATATTTTTGCTTGATTTAATATCTGGAGAGCCGAGGTGGAGAAAGAAATAGGGCAGCCATTGAAGTGTTTGAGGTCTGATAATGGAGGAGAATACACTAGCCTAGCATTTAGGAGATACTATGAGAAAAATGAAATAAAATGCCATTACATAGTGACGATGATCCCTAAGCAGAATGATGTCATGGAGAGGATGAATCGGACATTGATAGAGAAAGCCAAAAGCTTGAGGCTGCAGGCATCATTGCTCAAATCATTTTGGGGTGATGCTCTTATTTATGCATGTTTTCTTATGAACAGGTCTCCCCATAGAAAAATAAATGGAGGACTTCCAGAGGCTATCTCGAGTGGAAAGAAGGTGGAGCTTGGCCACCTAATGGTGTTCGGTTGTCCTGCATATACTTTGGTAGAACAAGCCGATAGAAGCAAGTTGGACCCAAAGTTATAGAAGATGATATTCATCAGATTTTCACGAGGTGTGAAGGATTTCTTGCTATGGAATTCACATTCTCAGAGGTATGTCATAAGTCAGAATGTGATATTTGATGAAAAGAGCATCGTGTCCAAGCTGGAAAGTGCAGATAACATAGGACAGCATGAAAAAGCTTTCGAATACAGGTGATTTTTCCTCAACATCAATCTCAGGTCGTGTTAAGTTTGAGGTGGAGTTAGGTAGGCATGGTGATACACCTATGAAGGACTAGCATGGAGAGCGATCTATCTTAAAAGAAGTGCAGAGATAGCCACAGGCAACAGACTTGCAGGATACTGCAAGAGAAGTTGTACTGCATAAGCCAAAGCACACTATTCGCAAACTGGTGCGATATGACATTGACGAGATGATCTCCTATGCTCTCATTACTACCAATAGAGATCTAGAGAGTTTTGAGGAGGCCATGGAGGGTCTAGAATGGGAGTCATTGTGAGGATTTCTGATGCTCCCAAGCCTTGGGGGGCTACAGGTGGAGACTAGGACAAGAGTGGTCCTAGGGTAGAGGTGGTGCATAGCCCTCCATGGGCTTGAGGTTTGGGTGTTCAAGATCTTGAGGGGCTTGGTTGGAGCTTCAAAAATCTAAGACATAAGATGGAGCATGGAACCAAAAACTGAAGATTGAAGACTGCAGAAAAAGAGCTTTCTACAGGTTAGCTAGTTCAGTCTCAAACTGGGTCGGCTAAGTCTCAGAGCACAGGACAGATAGAAGATTTCATTCGAAATTGCAGGCATGGGATAGAAACTGGACCAGCTCAGTCTGAAACTAAGCCGACCTAGTCTTAGATTAGCCAGCCTAGTGCTGAGACTGAGCCAGCCCAGTGCGCGGGCAGAGATATGCATGGGTTCTATTTGGGCTAGGATAGAGACTTATCCTTGGGGTCTTAAGGCCAGGTTTAAGAGGCCTTAAGAGTGCTAACTCATGCATGGGTTGGGTCTAGATCTAGGGGATGAGAGCATGGGAGACATGGGTGTACATGGGCTCGGTAAGTGCCCTCATATATTGGGTTAGTCGGAATGTTTTTTGATCGGGACTAATGGCTATGTATAAATACATAGGTTGTATTAGGGTTTCAAATAAAAAGATGTGAAATACATATCTTTTCTCCCTCAACTCTTTTTCTTCTCTTCTCTCTAGAGTTGCCGTCCCAGGATTCTTGAAGAAGCCCTAGAGAGGGGGGCATCTCCCTCAAGCTCAAGGAGGGAGGCCCCCCTAAAGAAACCAGATCTAGGATTTCACGGATAGATCTTGAAACTTTTTCAGGATCAAGCAGAGAAAGACTTAAATAAATTAAATATTTATTTAAATAAATATGTAAACATCTAGATCTCCAATCTATTACATGATTAAGGCATGATATTAAATCAGAAATTAAAAACATAAAAAAGAAGGAAAGGTTGATCACATCAACCTAGATCTACACTACATCTAACGTAGGTATGACATCAATAGATCAAATCTATTATCTATGCAAATTAGACATTCTAACTTGCTGATCCAGGCTTGAGCATGAAGTAACGAGCCACACACACGTCCGGCCTCAAGGAGTCATTTATACAAGCCTACGAACTCTGATCTGAAGTCCGATGCAGGAAATCAACACAGCATGCTAGTACCATGCTGATCCTTCTTCAATGGTCGATCCGATGCTTCTTTCTTCAAAACTTAGACTCTCCAAAATATGAGAAGGAAGAGAAGAGTTTTTTGATCTGAGACTCCCTCAGAAAAAACTAAAAAGAAGGAGGAGAGATGAAGAATAAAATAGCCCTAGAAGAAGACCCTCTTCTTCTTCTCTTTTCTCTCACCTAGATACCTAGATTGGTACCTATGGAACCCCCATGCCCAAGGACCCTCTATTAGATATGTGTGCCCTAAAAGCTAGATTGGCTGACACTTGTAAAATACTTCTAAGAACAAAATTATAATTTTGACTATAAATAATAAAATGGATTATTTTCTATCACAATGTGTATTTGAAAGTGTCTGTGATACATCCCTTGAGTTAATGGTAATTATTTGTTTATATTTTCAAGAGTTAAAAGTTTAAGACATGAATTTTCATTATTAACTCATAAAATGCTTTCGATCGTAGGATCATCATGAGGATGGTGACTGATCCGGAAGGTTGGTGTACGATCGCTTCTTTAGGATAGATGTGTCTTGAGTCTATGACGTAGAGACACTAGAGCGAGAGTATAGATACTCATTAGAGAATGAGGGTACTGAGCATGACCACCTCGAACAGTCATGAGGAAGTCTACCTTCTCGTCGATGACTAGCTCGAAGCTGTAGTGGTGTGTCTAGTTCTTTGACCTATGGTGCATTAGCAGTTCACCTTGAGGGTGTTATAGTTTAACTGCACCATAACTCGATCTCTTAGCCATTTGAAACCCTGAGGTGTATGTTGGCTATAGCATGTTCATTGTAGAAATTGGATTGCACCAATAGGAGATCTATCTACCTCGATAGATGAGGAGCAGTCCTATGACGATCATGAGAATCAAGTCCATAAGCCCATGGCCATGACAAAGTGAAATAATAGAAAGAGTTTCTATTAGGGTTTTTACATTGGACTTGAATCAAATAATTAATTCATATAATGGAAATTAGGGATTGACGAGATCACCTTAACCCTAATCTGGTCAGAGCTTAAGATAGAGAAACTTAATCACATAGGTAACTGCACCGAGAGATTTGCTTTCAGCTCTAATGGATTGCCACCATATGCTACTAAGTGTCACTGGTGGATTTTGGGAGCAATTAGAATGATTTGGATGATCGATCATACTAGTTGTATGAATCATAAAAGTTATAATCCATCAAAAGGTGTTTCGATGATGTCGATGTTAGAGATGGCGATATATCCAATTGCCATACGAAACTGAACCTAACTAGGTCACACAAACAAGAGTTTGGATCTGGATGACATCAATTAAACTAACCTAGTTCAATTGATTGAATAAGATTCAATTAGGTTCAAGAAAATTATGCTAGCACACGATTGAGCCTAATGTTCTCCTTTAACAATCATTAAAGCTTATCTCGACTGAGCCAAATGTGTTTGGGCTCACTTAGGAACCTTTACTTGGTCTGACTGGAGCTTGTCCAGGTCAAAAAAGGGTTGTCTTAATTTATAAGATAAATTTAAAATAACACCTACCATTTTTGGTCACCTGCTAAATCTTATTTTCGGACATTGATCAAATATTGACCCTGGACACTTAGACATCTGCCCATGTGTCATGCACCCATAGGAGAGTACCTGGAGCCTTGTCTCCGCCAAGAAGTCTTGTTTGACCAAGTCATGGCACCACCTTAGGTGGGTTTTGAGGGTGTCTCATCTGATTAGATTAGATGATATCATTCCACCAATCAGATTTAGATCTGATTGCTCAAAAAGCCATGATTGGTCGGGATGATGTGGCACTACATGGTGCAGCAGAGTCTATATAAACCCTATTTGCGCCTAGATTTTAATACTTCTACCTTTAGCCCATGCCACAAAGCCTCTCTCCCTCCTTCTCCATGCCACCCTCTAGTCCTCTCTCTCCTCTCCATGCCCAAGGGCTTTTGGGTACGAACAAGGTGCGATCTAAGCAAGTGAAAGGCGCCAGAAAAGGAAGAAGGCAGCACTACTGCAAGAGACAACGGTTGTTCTTCAAAAGGAGTTTTGAAGATCTTCAAGATCAGATCTAGATCTAATTTTTAGAGGATTGATTGAGAAGAAGAAGTTCTCTAGATCCCATCTGAGTGAATATCGATAGAGGCCAGACGCTTGCATGGCTGCATCCAGAACCTCAAGCAAACATCGGGATCATCACAGGATAATTAGATTACCCAAAATAAAGATATAATTAAATTAGATTTAATTTTTATTTTTATTTTTATTATCTAATTAATAATATTAGATCTGAGGAGTCTTAGATCTAATTAGGATCTTAGAGAAAAAATTTTTGAAATATCCCTCTTGATTCAATCAAATATGAATGAACCTGATCTGAAAATAAGGCTTCTCCCTTCAATTGGTATCAAAGCCAAGATCCATAATTCATTAGATCTGATTTTATTTATTTTTTAATCTAATAATTAGATAATTTTAGATATCACATTAGATGTGATTAGATCTAAAATTAAAAAATTAAAAAAAATTAAATAATCTAGATCTAAGATGTATCAAATGCATGACTAGACTAGGAATATAATTGTTCTATATATAGTCTAGCATAATCATAATTTTAATTTAATTAATTATAATTTTTAGATCTATTTATTTATTATTTTTTGATATTATAAATATTATAATTAGATCTAGTAAATAAAAAATAAATTTATTTAATTTATTCATATGAGATATGATAGATGCATATTTAGACTAATTATAGAATAGTTCTACAAAATTATCTAGAATAAATTTTAATTTGATATGATCAAATTTAAATCTTATTTTTTAGATATTTATGAGATAATTTAGATCTAAAAATATGCATGATATGATACATGAGATATATGCAAAACATATTTTTAGTCAGATCAATTATTTATATATGTGATATATGATTTAGATCTAACTAGTTTTGTAAATTTATCATGTTTCTGTATAAGGCATTCTCCTTAGCCATCCGATCATAAGAAATGAAGTAAGGTTTAAAGACCCTCTCTTTCCATTCGATGGGGTGTTCTTATGATGTGTAGGGATACTGTGCATTGGTCCTTAATCAAAAATCAAAAACTTATTTTCTGCAAAATCCTAGATCCTGAAATCCTAAAATTTTATATACATATTTTGTTCATGAACCCAAAACTTAATTAAGAATTAAGATTATGAAATATATTAGATCTAAAATTGAAAATTTTTAGATCTAAGACATATTCATAAAATTTGGTTTGGGCTTGGGTAGCTCAATTAAGTCTAGCGATTGATCAAACCGAATCAAAAGTTGGTTAGATGGGATCAAGAATACTTAAATTGACTAGCCTAATAGGATTAAGTCTGGGTCAAGGTCGAGTCATATGAGTGATCGATCGAGTTAAGACCTAATTAGGCTCAGTAGTTGGAGTTTGGATTGTAGGCTAATCCGATTGATTCTGGCTCAATAATTTGGTATCAAAGGTAAGTTTGGCAAATACGACCGACTGGTTTTTAATTGAGAGCTACTCGACTCAAATGCATTCTTGTCGAGTTAATGGTATATTCCTTCCACCGATCTCACTTACCTGGCCATATTTGTTGGCCCAGTCATGATCTAAGATGGCTAACAATCCGAGCTAACCCATGCCACTAAGTTAGTCATAATGGTTATGGCTATGTCAAGTCAAGTTTAAAGAAACCTAAATCAAATCTTCCTAAGAAAAGATTAAGTCTTATTGTCGTCCACAACATCCAAGGCATCACCTAGCTCTAATACCAAATTATAGACCCATGATATCGCTCGAACGCAAATCATCCTTGACATCACAAGCACTGATTACCATGTTGTGGAAGCTCTTGATCTTTAGCACGAACCTAAAGGAACCTGTAACGTTCTCTATGGACAGCAAACCATCGATCCTCCACCTGAATTTGTGATGGGGTGCCTCTCTCCTTGGGCTTGATGGAGACACCCCCTTCTCTAGGGCTTCTTCAAGAACCCTAGGGCGGCAACTCCAGAGAAAAGAGAAGAAGAGAGTTGAGGGAGAAAAGGTCTGTATTGATTTCAACCATGAAAACGCTAATACAACCTATGTACTTATTCATAGCCATTAGGTCTGACCAAAAAACTCTCTGGCTAACCCAATACATGAAAGCACTTACCGAGCCCATGTATATCCATATCTCCCATGCTCTCATCCTCTGGATCTAGAACCGACCCATACATGAATTAGGTACCTTAAGACCTCTTAAACTAGGCGTTAAGATCCTTAGGATAAACCCAGACCCTAACCCAAAATAGATCCTTGCATAACTCTGCCCATGCACAGAGCCGGCTCAGTCTCAACATTGAGCCAGCTAAGTTCCACTAGGTCAACTCAGTCTGAAACTGAGTCGATCCAGTCCTATGTCATGCCAGCAATCCTGAATACATAGCTCTCTATTTTACCTATGCACTGAGACATAGCCGACCAGTTTTGGACTGAGCCGGCTAACCTGCAGAAAATCTTCTTTCTGCAGTCTTGATTTTTCAGCTTTGGTTTCTTGCTTCACCTTGTGTTCCAGATCTCCAAAGCACCAACCAAGCCCCTGGAATCTTCGGAGCTAACATCCTAGCTTCTCCCATGGCCTCCCAAGACTTGAGAGCACCATCAATCCTCATAATCTCTACCTTGGTGCCCCAAGCCTTAGCAAACCCCTCGATAATACCCTCCTGTACAATCCCACTATCCCTACACACTTGACAACACCTATGCAAACATCGCCTCCACCAATCCTCTTCAGCTATTGTACACCTTTGAGGCTTTTAGGATGACCGCCTCCACTACTAAAGATCTATGCTTGCTTCATGGCACCATCCTAAAATTGTAGGATCTCTTTTGCTTAGCAGCTGCATCATTTTTTCTAGACTTTCCTGGAGAATCTGCAACGTTTCTGTACCGGCACTCATTGCAAACCCTGACATGGTCTCCTCAAAACTTTGCCTGTCCACCTGCATGCGCTGCTCCCCCTGGAACTGTGCATCACCGGCGCTCTGAACTCATGCCAAATTTTCTCTCCAATTGTGAAGTCACCACTATGGAGCTCCACCTATATTCGAAGTCCATCTGATGCCGCAGAAGTTGACTTTGTCACCGAGTCCCTCTATGCCAACCACTCAATGCTGCACTGCTGAGCCTGCTGCTACATCTCAAACACTGTCACTGCCCCTTCGAACCCTCCACGCTCCACGGCCCTCTTTGAAGCTATCTCGGATACCTCCGTAACCTGCGGGCGCACCCAAAACTCAAGAGCTCATCCAACTCTTCTAAACCTAGTGACTGAACCCTAGGGAATTCCACCCTAATCCTTCTCTTCTTCTACACTAGCCATCGCTTCAGTTGCGCCCAGAGAACTATCCTCCATCTAAACCATGACTCTTCCTGGTGCTTCTATAGAAGAAACATAATCTATGATACTTCCGACTGCTAGAGACCTCTTGATGCTCCATGAGACCTCTAGCTCTTCCTGAGACCTGCACCCGATCTCCTTGAGATACCACTGACACTCTCTACTGAGATTCACTCTTTGACTGCTGCACCATCGAGCCTCTCTCAGCCCCATGCCTCTAGGAAAGTGCTCCTGCAGCCCTCCAGCACTCTCTGACTCATCTCTACGCCGCTCTACAACCACCCAGTCTTAACCTTCTGGACCTTCATGGATCATCCATCTTCATCACTCTCAAGGCTCTACAAATCCATGCTCTGACCGAACCACTGAATACATCTCTGACTACCTTCCCACCTTCCAGACACCAACGGATGTATGGTCGCTTCTTCAGCCTACCTTCGACCATTACCCCTTAGGAAACCTCTCTTCAACAGCCCTATACTACTCATCTTCTGAGAGAACCTTGATGCTCTCTACTGAGATACCTTCCTCGACTGCTGCATCGCTGAGCCTCTCTCAACCCTGCATCTTCAGGAAAATGCTACTATAGCACTCCAGCACTCCCTGCCTGTCACATAACCATCATACATCCCAGCCTTTCCACCAAGATCAATCAGCAAATCATGCACCAAATCCTTCCACCCCAAGAAAATCTCTTTCCGTTAAACCTCTCAACCTCCACCTTCAATCCGTTGCTTCCAGTTGGCCAAACCACAGCAACAACAAGGTAGATTTGTGACATACCGTGGAATCCTTGTGTGGATTTTTTATTTCACCTTGTATGACTTCTCCTTTCCTTCCATGCACCATTAGGTTCTAAAACCTGGCTCCTTCCATGCACCATTAGATTTTGAAACCTGACTCTTTTCACGCACCATCAGGCTCTAAAATCTGACTCTAATACCATATTATCGTCCACAATATCCTAGGCATCACCTAGCCATGATACTAAATTGTAGACCCATGATATCACTCAAATGCCAATCATCCTTGACATCACAAGTACCGATACCATGTTGCGGAAGTTCTTAATCTTTAGCACAGACCTGAAGGAACCTGTGACATTCTCTATGGGCAGCAAACCATCGATCCTTCACCAGGATCTATATTGGGGTGCCTCCCTCCTTGGGCTTGAGGGAGATGCCCCCCCTTCTCTAGGGCTTCTTCAAGAACTCTAGGGTGGCAACTCTAGAGAGAAGAGAAGAAGAGAGTTGAGGAAGAAAAGATCTGTATTGATTTCTATCCTGAAAATCCTAATACAACCTATGTATTTAAACATAGCCATTAGGCCCGGCCAAAAATCTCTCCGGCTAACCCAATACATGAAAGCACAAACCGAGCCCATGTACATTCATGTCTCCTATGCTCTCATCCTCTGGATCTAAACCCAATCCATACATAAATTAGCCATCTTAAGACCTTTCAAACCAGACCTTAAGACCCCTAGGGTCAACCCAGACCCTAGTCCAAAATAAACCCTCGTGTAACTCTATCCGTGCACTGAGCTGGCTAAGTTCCATTGGGTCGGCTCAGTCTGAAACTGAGCCAACCCAGTCCAGTGCCGTGCCAGTAGTTTCGAATGCACAGCTCTCTATTTTACCTGTGCACTGACACTTAGCCGATCAACCCAATTTTGAACTAAGCTAGCTAACCTGCAGAGAATCTTCTTTCTATAGTCTTGATTCTCCGACTTTGGTTCCTTGCTTTACCTTATGTCTTAGGTCTCCAAAGCACCAACCAAGCCCCTAAAATCCTCGGAGCTAACACCCTAGCTCCTTTCATAGCCTCCTAAGGCTTGGGAGCACCATCAATCCTCATAAGTCTAAGGTCTTCTACCATTATAGATGTGTGGGCCCTTCTCGCAGTTGATTGTTCTCGACTGGTCACAGTGGTTCAGTTGCACCAGAAAGATGCAACCATTTCTATTAGGCATTGGATGCTATGGGCTGGAGGATGGATTGGGCTCAATATTCTAGATATGGTGAGAGACCCAATTAGAAATCCAATCTATGTAAATGGTGGGTTTGACTTAACTAAGGAGTGGATCAATATTCTGGGCATGGTAAGATTCATGAATTAGAGACCTAGTTTGAGTGCACCATGATTAGAGAATCATTGGATGAGAGTTGTTCACTCATTGGCTAACCCATCACCAATAACTATTAGGTAAGGTGATGAGTCAGTTGGTGGGACTGCACCACCCACTAGAAATCAGTAATGATGGAGATTTTTACATCTCTACAGTGGAAGTGTAGGGATTCAAGAAAATAGAGAGAGCTAATTTATTTAAAAATTAAATTCTTAAATAAATTGGTCAAGTCTTAATTACAAAATCTAACTAAAAACTTTGACTCTCTACAGGAAAAAGAAAAATGTCTGCGTCCAACCCACTAGCCCATATCCTAGACACCTATAGACTGATCGGACCCTAGTAAAAGGATTGGCTTTAGAACTTTAAAATTATTTTTGATTTTGAGAAGTTAACTGATGTATTGGATCAGGATCCTTCCACCTTACCAGCTCATCCGTTCACTGAACAGAGAGCGTCTCTTGACAAGTAGATGGATGAAGATAATAAGGCTAGATACTACATGTTGGGCTAGATGTCTGATGAGCTTCAGCACCAATATGAAGATATCAAGAATGCCCGCCAAATATTGGCTCACCTACAAGAGTTGTTTGGTGAACAGAGTTGCACAGCCAAATATCAAGTCACTAAACGACTGTTTAAGGATAAAATGCATGATGGGCAATCAGTCCAAGATCATTATCTGATAATGATTAAGGACTTGGAAGAGCTTGAGAAGCTCGGAGTGAAGTTAGACCAGGATCTATAGAATGATATAATTCTACAATCCTTGACTGATACGTATGGGTAGTTCATCATGAACTACCATATGCATAAACTTCAAAATACTCTGGTCGAGCTTATGAATATGCTGGTTACTCTGAGCTTTCTATGAAAGGTTCTAAAGGCTCAGTACTTGCTATGGAATGGACTTCTTCCAAGAGAAAGTCTTTTGGAAAGAAGAAGAAGTCTGTGAAAAGGCAGAAGGTGAAAAGAAAAAGAAGGCAAAGCTGAAGATGAAGGCTGTTGACAAAGAAAAGTATTTCCATTATAATACTGACGACCACTGAAAGCAAAACTGCCCTACATACCTGGCCACCCTGAATAACAAGAAGGAGACAGGTCCTTCTGAAGGTATACTCGTTATTGAATCTAACCATATGGTTTCTTCTACATCCAGTTGGATACTTGACTCTGGTTTTAGTTTTCATTTGTGCACTTCCATGCAGGGTCTTGAGGATAGCAAGAGATTGAGGGATGGTGAGATGATCCTATGCATCGAAAATAGAGCAAGGGTTGTTGCTATGGCTATGAGAACCTATCCTCTTCGACTACCGTCTGGCTTAGATTTAGTACTTAAGGATTATTTTTATGTGCCTGCTGTAAGTAGAAATTTGATTTCTATTTCATGTTTAGCACAAGAAGGCTATGTAATTAGTTTTCTTAAGGACCATTGTAAAATTTTTTATGAAAGAAATAAAATTACAAGTGGTTTCTTTATTAATGGTCTCTACCAGTTATATATTGATGTATCTATCTTTAATATCAAGTAAAATGTGAATGCTATAAGATCAAAATGACCTAGGGATAGTCTAAATGATAGGTATCTATGGCACCTAAGGTTAGGTCATATAGCAAAAGATAGGATTAATAAATTGAAGAAAATTAGGCCATTGAGTCCGTTGACTTTTGAGTAATATCCAATTTATGAATCATATCTTCATGGCAAAATGACTAAGCTCCCTTTTGTAGGACATGGGAAAAGGGCCACGGATCTACTTGCCCTAGTATATACTGATGTGTGCAGCCCATTAGATGTGCCGGCTAGAGGCAACTTTGTCTACTTCATAACCTTTGTTGATGATTTATCTCGATATGGATATGTGTATCTTATGAGTCACAAGTCTGAAGCCTTTGAAAAGTTTAAGAAATTCAGACATGAAGTGGAAAAGCAAACTGAAAAATTCATTAAGGTTCTTCGATTAGATCGAGGAGGTGAATACCTTAGTTGGAAATTCTTGGACTATCTCTAGCAATATGGCATAGTCTCCCAATGGACTCTACCTGAAATACCTCAACTCAATGGAGTTTCAGAATGGAGGAATCGGACCCTATTAGATATGATCCAATCCATGATGAGCTTCACAAACCTTCCTGATTTTCTTTGAGGACATAGTCTATTAACTACTATATATTTACTGAATAGGATTTTCTCTAAAATCGTTCCTACCACACCGTATGAGATATGACATGGTAAGAAATCAAATTTGATTCATCTCAGAATTTGGGATTGTCCGACTCATATCAAAAGACAACAAGCAGACAAGTTAGACTATAGATCCTTTAGAGCTCGATTCATAGGATATCCTAAAGAGTCATTAGGATATTATTTCTATATTTTAGAAGACCATAATGTGATTGTGAGTTGGCATGCCATCTTTCTTGAAAAATAGTTTATTCAAGATGGTGGCATTGGAAAGCAGATCAAGCTCGAGGAGAAAATCTCACAAGAGCAACGAGCTAAGGATCCTATGGACCAAATCAGGTTGAGCCAATACAATCACTACCTCCTTCACCTCAAAGATCGAAAAGGGTTTTTCATCTTCCTGAGAGGTACTTAGGTACTACTTCAGAGGAAGTAGAGAAAATGTCCTCGTAGGTAATGAGGTTCATGGTGATGATCCCAAAACCTATGATGAGGCGATATCGGATATCGACTCCGAGAAATGGTTAAAGGTAATGAAGTTAGAAATTAACTCGATGCACTCAAACCAAGTCTGGACCTTGGTAGATCCACCTGAAAGTATAGTATCTATTAGGTGTAAATGGATCTACAAGAGAAAGATTGGTGCAGATGAAAATATGGAGACATTCAAAGTTAGATTAGTAGCAAAAGGATATAGTCAGTGCGAAGGCATTGACTATCAGGATATCTTTTTGCCAGTAACCATGCTAAAATTCATCCACACATTGCTTGCTATTGCAGCCTATTTCGATTATGAAATATGGCAAATGGACATGAAAACAACATTCTTACATGGATACCTTGAGAAAGATATCTATATAGAACAGTCGCTAGGTTTCACATCTAATGATGCTGATCACAAAGTATGCAAGCTACAAAGGTCCATATATTGACATAAGCAAGCATCTCGGAGCTGAAATACTCATTTTAATGATGTAATCAAATTATTTGATTTCATCAAGAGCAAAGAGGAATCATGTATTTTCAAAAAGGTCAATGGGAGCGCTATTGTCTTCCTCGTACTGTACGTGGATGATATCCTTCTTATTAGAAATGATATTCTCATGTTGACCATAGTTAAAATGTGGTTATCTAAAGAATTCTTCATGAAAGACCTAGGAGAAGTATCTTTCATTCTAGAAATTAAGGTCTATAGAGATAGACTGAATAGGATGCTAGGTCTTTCACAGAAGATGTACATAAAGGAAGTGCTAAAGAGGTTTAGCATGGAAAACTCCAAGAGAGGATTGGTACCCTTCAGACATGGCATTCATCTCTCCAAGAAAATGTATCCCAACACACCTAAGGAGATTGAACGCATGAGCAAGATTCCTTATGCTTCAGCAATAGGGAGCCTTATGTAAGCTATGTTATATACACGACCTGATATAGCTCATCCTATGAGTGTCACGAGTAGATATCAGTCGAATCCAGGTGAAGAACACAAGACTTCTATAAAATGTATCCTTAAGTACTTGAGAAGAACTAAGGATATGTTGTTAGTTTTTGATAATGGAGAACTTCAAGTCCAGAGGTATACAAACTCGGATTTTATGTTCGATATAGATGATCAAAAGTTGTCATTTGGGAGTCTGTTTGTATGTAATGGTGGTGCTATCAGTTGGAGGAGTTTCAAGCAGACAGTGATAGCAAATTCCACCATGGATGAACGTCAGAAGCTGCAAAGAAGGATTCTGGTACAAGAAGTTCACCGCAGAGATCGAAGTGATGCCATCGGATGCCATTCCTTTGTACTGTGACAATAATGGCACCATAACTCTTGCTAAGGAGCCGAGGTCTCATCAGAAATCCAAGCACATCGAGTGGCGATACCACCTCATTCATGATTACCTCGAGAAAGGTTACGTCAAGATCAAGAGAGTTGACTCCACAGATAATGCGGTAGACCTACTTATAAAGCCATTGGGCCAGCAGAAGATCGAAACCCATCTTGTGAAGATGGGACTTAGATTTGTAGCCAATTGGCTTTAGGTCAAGTGCGAGTTTGTTAGATATGTGTGCCCTAGAAGCCATATTGGCTGACAATTGTAATACAATTCTAAGAGTAAAATTATAATTTTGACTGTAAATAATAAAATGAGTTATTTTCTATCATAGTGTGTATTTGAAAGTGTCTGTGATACATCCCTTGAGTTAATGGTAATGATTTATTCAAATTTTCAAGAGTTGAAAATTTAAGACATGAATCTTCATTATTAACTCATAAAATGCTCTCGATCATAGGATCATCATGAGGATGGTGATTGATGCAAAAGGTTGGTATACAATCGCTTCTTTAGGATAGATGAGTCTTGAGTCTATAGTGTAGAGACATCAAAATGAGAGTACAGGAACTCGTTAGAGAATGATGGCACTGAGAGTAACCACCTCGAGCAGTTATGAGGAAGTCTACCTTCTCATCGATGACTGGCTCGAAGCTATAGTGGTGTGTCTGGTTCTTTGACCTGAGGTGTATCAGCAGTTCACGTTGAGGGTGTTATAGTTTGACTACACCATAACTCGATCTCCTAATCATTCAAAATCCTGAGGTGTATGTTGGCTATAGCATATTCATTGTAGGAATTGGATTGCACCAATAGAGGATCTATCTACCTCGGTAGATGAGGAGCAGCCTTATGATGATCATGAGAATCAAGTCCATAAGCCCATAGCCATGGTAGACTAAAATAATAGAAAAAGTTTCTATTAGGGTTTTCACATTGGACTTGAATCGAATAATTAATTCATATGATGAAAATTAGAGTTTGACGAGATCACCTTAATCCTAATCTAATTGGGTTTCAAGATAGAGGAACTTAATCACATTGGTAACTACACCGAGAGGTTCACTTTTAGTTCTGATGAGTTTCCACCATAAGTTGCTAGGTGTCACTGGTGGATTTTGGACGTAATTAGAATGATTTGGATGATCGATCATACTAGTTGTATGAATCAGAAAAGTTTTGATCCATCGGAAGGTATTTCGATGATGTCGATGATAAAGATCATGACATATTCCATTACCATATGGAATTGAACCTAACTAGATCGCACAAATAAGGGTTTAGATCTAGATGTCATCAATTAGACTAATCCAATTCAATTGATTTAAATAAGATTCAATTAGGTTCAAGGAAATCATGCTAGCACATGATTGAGCCTAATGTTCTCCTTTAACAATCATTAAAGCTTATCTCAACTGAGCTAAATGTGTTGGGCTCACTCAGAAATCTTTACTTGATTTGACTGGAGCTTGTCTAGGTCAAAAAAGAGTTGTCTTAATTTATGAGATAAATTTAAAACAATACCTATCATTTTTGGTCACCTGCTAAATCTTGTTTTGGACATTGGTAAAATATTGATCCTGGACACTTGGACATCTACCCATATTTCATGCGCCCATAGGAGAGTACCTGGGGCCTTGTCCCCCTGGTAAAATGCAAACAGAAAGAGGGTGCATGCCTAGGGAGGCAAGCGCCCCATGAGGATAAAAATGGAGTCCCATACAGATGGGACTCCAGGGTTGCTTCATGGGATTAAACTCTGTGGCGCCAAGAAGTCTTGTTTGACCTAGTCTTGGCACCACCTTAGGAGGGTTTTGAGGGTATCTCATCTGATTAGATCAGATGATGTCATCCCTTCAATCAGATTAGATCTGATTGCTCAAAGGGCCATGATTGATCGGGATGATGTGGCACTGCATGGCGCAGTAGTGTCTATATAAACCCTATCTATGCCTAGATTTTAATACTTTTGCCTTTAGCCCATGCCATAAATTCTCTCTCCCTCCTTCTCCATGCCACCCTCTGGTCCTCTCTCTCCTCTCCATGCTCAAGGGCTTTTGGGCACGAACAAGGTGCGATCCAAGCAAGTGAAAGGTGCCAGGAAAGGAAGAAGGCAGTACTGCTGCAAGAGACAACGACTGTTCTTCAAAAGATATTTTGAAGACCTTCAAGATCAGATCTAGATATAATTTTTGAAGGATTGATTGAGAAGAAGAAGATCTCTAGATCCTGTCCGAGTAGATACAGGTAGAGGCCAGGCGCTTGCATGGCTACAACCAGAATCTCAAGCAAACATCGGAATCATCATAGGATAATTGAATTATCTAAAATAAAGATATAATTAAATTAAATTTTATTTTTATTTTTATACTTATTATTAGATCAATAGGATCAGATCTAAGGAGTCTTAGATCTGATTAGGGTCTTAAAGAAAATTTTTTTGAAATATTCCTTTTGATCCAATCAGATCTGAACGAACCTGATCCAAAAATAAGGCCTTTCCTTCACCCTCTTTCTTTGATTTTTGTACACCACAAACCTCTTCCAAAGCTCTATATTTCATGAAAAAATCAAGCCAAAATTCATTCAAAATTTATAGAAAAAGAAGAATCCTTATCTAGGTCAAAAACTAGACAAGGCAGGACTAGATTTGGCAAGTGGTTGTTGGGCGCCCCTCTGATTTTTTTATGAATCTAGAAAGGAAGAACGCATAAAATTCCCCTTTTTCACAATGTAAATAGTGGAGAAAAAATAGGAGAGGGGGTGGCACACAAGGGAGAGAAGTTTTGGTCAACAAGGATTCTATCTCATAGAATGCCAAAGTAAAACTAACTCCCCTTTTGACTTAGTCTTCCAACAAATTGCCTTATGAGAAAAGGAGGGAGAGAGGGGTGTGTGTGTACATCAGGGAGAGGAGATCTCATGCACAAAATAAAGAAAAGTGGGCATGGGGGGCGTGGGCTAAGGTGGCGCAAGGTTAGGAAGTCCTAGTCACACTAGGACTCCTATTTTGACTTGGTCAAACAAGATCTTTTAACCAAATAAATTAAAATCAATTCAACTAAATTAAATTAGGCCCTAACCCAATTAGAGATTCAATTAAATTAGATTAAATTATATTTAATTATAATTTAATATTTTAATTAAATTAGAAAATTGGGTTGACCCGAGTCCTAGTTAGACTAGGACTAGTTCTTCCTTGCACTTGGCTTATCCAATAAGCCCATTGGACTTGATCCAATCATGCCCAAACTAAATCTAATTAAATCATATTCTATTAGACTTAATCTCAACTCTCTGGCTTAATCAAATTAGGCTAATTAGTAATCTAATTGCTAATTGATCCTCCTGCAACACTTGCACTAGGTTAAACACCAATCATATTGATTGTTTAACCCTAGAACGATTCTTAATCATTGATCAACCATCTGAACAGATCATGAGCTCTAATGTATGTGACCTCATAGGTCCAAACCTTAGTTGATAGCATAGAAATAGATTCCTGTATCAATCGAAGTGACCATCTAGCAATCATACCCGACGGCTGGATAGGTCGAATATGTAGAACAACATCCTTAGAACCCAAGAGGATATAGTTTCCATATAATTCATCCCTTTGACCAAAATGCTCGTAGGACACCTTAGAATTCAGCTATCAAGTCTGATCAAGTTATCCATATCGTATTTCAAAATATCAAATCCATCTGATGGATTATCCTGGCCAAGGTTTTGCTATATTGAAATACAATGATACATTCTTCTCCAACTCTTAGAGTGGTCAATCCCATCTTGATCACACTCTGACTTCACAAGTACTTGACTATGCCTAGAAGCCTTCCATTATTGAATTAAAAATTCAGTTAGTCCGATATCATAGCATAGTGAGTTGCTTGTAGGTCACTGAGATGATCTCAGGTCAAAGGGACACTTATACCTATATCCCATCAGAAATATTCTCGATAGTAGAATGCTTTGGAGCTGGTCACGTTCAATGATGATGTACCTATACATCTCATCTATATGCCATACTAATATCTCTACACTCCTTGGTTAACAGAATAACCAACCTATATGGCTTACAATGACCTATGCTTGATAGATGCTGTCGTCCTTATTAACAGCCTATCATTTGGTCATGAACAAATTTAAGGACTAATCGATAAATCCTCTCTTTATCAAAACTAAATAGTCCTAAGGACTTCATCACAACAATGAAGTTCATTGAAAAATGCTAAAAATATATTTTATTTATTAATGAATTAATTATAAATATAAAGTAGCTCAACCATCAATAGGCTGACAATTGGCTTTGGGATACATTTTTCAACAACTTCCACTTATCCTAAAGCCACTCGGCATAGTATCTAACACCCATCTTTGACTTGTGGTTGTCAAACTTGTTTATTACTAGGGCTTTAGTGAAGGGATCGGCTAGGTTCTTCTTTCCATTGATCTTCTGAAGGTTGACATCACCTCGATGTATGATCTTTCAGATCAGGTAAAAGCGGCGTAGAATGTGCTTCATCTGTTGGTGTGCCTTTGGTTCTTTCTCTTAAGCAATGGCACTAGTATTGTCGTAATAGAGCAAGATTGAACCATCAAGGAAGGGTGCTACTTCGAGCTTGGTGATAAACTTTCTCAACTACACAGCTTCTTTTGCAGCATCTGATGCTGCCACGTACTTTGCTTCGCAAATAGAGTCTGCCACAGTATGCTGCTTGAAACTCTTCTAGTAGATGGATCCATCATTCAGAGTAAAGATATGTCCCGATACGCTTCTGCTATCTTCATGGTCAGATTGAAAGCTGGAGTCTGTAGATCCCATAAGTTTCAGATCTAACTCTCCATAAACCAACCATTGGTCCATAGTATTTCTTAAATACTTAAGTATGGCTTTAACCACTTTCTAGTGGTTTTCTTCGGATCAGACTGGTATCTACTCACTACTCCTAGTGAGTATGCCATGTCTGGTCTCGTACATGTGATGGCATACATAATGGATCCCACTATCGAAGTATATGGGACTCTACTCATACACTTTCTCTCTTCAGGAGTTATCGGATAATCCTTCTTAGAGAGAGAAATTCTATGGCCTATCAGGAGATAGCCCTTTTTGGAACTCTCCATGCTGAACCTCTTCAGCATGGTATCTATGTATGTGGATTGGGATAATCCAAGCATCCTTTTAGATCTATCCCCATTGATCTTCATCCCTAGGATGTATGATGCTTCACCCAAGTCCTTCATAGAGAGTTGTGATGATAATCGGACTTTTATTTCCTACAGTGCGGGGATGTCATTTTTGATTAAAAGAGTGTCATCCACGTACAAAACAAGAAATACCACTACTAGATCATTTGCCCATCTGTAAATGCAAGGTTCTTCTCTGTTCTTAACAAAGTCATATATTTTAATCACTTTATCAAAATGCATGTTCTAACTCCAAGATGCCTACTTTAGTCCATAAATACATCTCTGAAGCCTACACACCTTGAACATGTCTGTGGATGTGAACCCCTTAGGTTGTATCATATACACATCTTCGATCAACTCTCCATTCTGGAAAGCTATCTTCACATCCATCTGCCAGATCTCATAGTCCAGATAGACAACAATTACAAGCATAATCCGAATGGATTTGAGCATTGCCACAAGAGAGAACATCTCGTCATAGTCAATACCATAACGTTGATGATATCTCTTGGCAACCAGACGGGCTTTATAGGTCTCCACCTTTTCATCTACGCCCTTCTTTCTTTTGAAGACCCATTTACACCCAATGGGTTTAACCCCTTCGGATGGGTCAACCAATGTCCACACATTGTTGACCTTCATGGACTTCATTTTGGATTTCATGGTCTTAAGCCACTTTTCGAAATCAGATCTCTGCATAGCATCTATATAGGTGATTGGATCCTCATCATTTTCATCGAGTTTGATGGGATCACCATCCCAAACCAAGAAATCATAGTATCTGTCCGACTGATGTGGTACTCTATCGGAATGCCTTAATGGTGCAGATACACTAGGCTCTAAATTTGATCTAATCAAATCTGATTCTGGTTCAGCTATAGGTGTCAGTTTTTCTACCTGTTGAACTTCATTAAGTTCAACCTTAGAGGCAATAGTTCTTTCACCAAGGAATTTCTTTTCCAAAAAGGTTGCCCTAAGGCTGACGAACACCTTTTGTTCATCAACATGGTAGAAATAGTATCTTTTTATCTCTTTTGGGTATCCTATAAATATGAACTTATCAGACCTAGGTCTAAGTTTATCTATATCTAACTATTTGACATAAACCAGGTACCCCCAAATCCTAAGGTGTGAAAGTGCTAGCTTACGCTCTGTCCATATCTTATATGAAGTCTTAACTACAAACTTACTTGGAATCCTATTTAATAGATAACAATCTGATTCGAATGCATATCTCCAGAAGGATATCGGCAAGCTGGCAAAATCCATCATGGATTGGACCATATCTAACAGAGTCCGATTTCTACTTTTAGACACACCATTATGCTATGGTGTTTCTGAAGGAGTCCATTAGAAGAGAATTCCATTCTCTTCTAGATATGTGAGAAACTCATCAAAAGGTATTCCCCTCCTCGGTTAGACCGAAGAGTTTTAATAGCGTTTCCATTTTATTTTTCTACATCACTTCATAATCATTTGAATATTTCAAAAGAATTCGACTTATGTTTCATCAAATAGACATATCCATATCTGGATAAATCATCTATGAAAGTAATAAAGTAGATATATCCATCTTTGGCACTTGTGCTCATTGGTCTATATACATCAGTATGTACTAGATCTAAGAGCTTAGTGGCTCTTTCACCTTTTTCAGTAAAAGTTGACTTGGTCATTTTACCAAGAATATAAGATTCATAGGTTGGAAGTGATTCACAATCACTTACTTCGAGGATTCCCTCTTGAGTTAACCTGTCTATCCGATTCTTGTTTATGTGACCTAGCCTATAATGCCATAAGTAGATATTTGACACACTATCTAATCTAGAATGCTTGCTGGTTGAATAGACTACGTTAATAGGTTGTGATATCATATACACACTATTATTCAAATATCCATAAAAAATAATAACACCATTTATAATGATATTACAAACTTATTTCTTTATTAAAATTTTATAATCATTTTTGGCTAGAATGCCTATAGAAATGATATTTAAAATGAAACTAGGATAAAAGTGACAATCACTAAGAGCAATGGTATGGGACTCAAATACCAGTTTCAAAATTTCTAAAGCTAGAACTAGAACTGGTCTTCCATCTCCAACATTCAAGAACCTTTCACTTTGCTCGAATCTCCTACTAACCTGCAACCCCTGCAATGAATTGCAAATATGGTAAGCACTACCGGTATCCAATACTCAGTTAGTAATATCATAAATAGAAAAATTACAAGGATTTAACATATAAATACCATGTCCAGCAATAGCTTGCTTCTTTCTATGCTTGTTTGGGTCCTAAGAGGTAATGTACTGAGGATAGTTCCTCTTCCAGTGCCCCTGCTTCTTGCAAAAGAAGTATTTAGCTTAATTTTTATCAGACTTGATCTTCCTGATCTGGCCCTGCATAGATGACCCAGCCTGAACTTGCACCTTCTTAGCTTTTTTCTTCTTGTTCTTCTTGAAGGGAAATCCTGATTTTCTGGATCAGGTTCGTTCAGATCTGATCAGATCAAGAGATATATTTCAAAAATTTTTTTCTTTGATCCTAATCAGATCTGAGATATTTCAGATTTGATCTTTGTTATTCTAATAATAAAAATAAAATCTAAATAAATTAAATCAAATTTAATTTATCTTGATGTAGGGTAATCCTATTATCCGTTGATGATCCTATAAGCAGCGGAAGGTTCTGGATCTAGCCACGCAAGTGCCTGGCCTCTACCGATATCCACTCAGGTTGGATCTAGAGATCCTCTTCTTCTCTATCACCACTCCAAAAGTAGATCTGGATCTGATCTGGAGGATCTTCAAAACACCTTTTGAAGATTAGTAGTCGTCCTTTGCAGCAGCGCAGCCTTCTAGCTTCAGTCGCCTTTCTCTCATCTGGGTTGCACCAACCAAGAATCCAAACACTTTGGATGTGGAGAGGAGAGGGAGAATGTGGGTTTGGCATGGAGGAAGAGAGGAGAAGCAGCCTTGGAGCATGGAGAATTATGATTCAGAGATTATTCTTTGAGTTGGCCGTAGGGTCTTATTTATAGACTAACTATGATCCAACTCCTCTTCTTCCCAACCAATCACAATCCTTTGTTAAATCAGATCTAAATCTGATTTATGGGAATAGAGTCCCCTAGATTCCTCCTTAGATGGCGCCTAAGACAAGTCAAAGTTGGTTCTTAGGAGAACTCTAATTGAAATCCAAAAAGGAGATGGAGTCCCTGTCCAACAGGGACTCCTGGGCACCTTCAACTTGGGCACAAGCCAAGGATGGCATGCGCCCTCCTCCTTACCAGGTTTTGGTAGGGGGACAGGCCCCCACCAGCTCTCCAATAGGTGCATGACATGTGGACAGAAGTCAAAGTGTCAATGGTCAACATTTGACCAGTCAAAGGTAGACTTTTGACCAAAGTCAAAGAACGAGAAATGGCAGGTGACCAAAAATGGCAGGTAATGTCTTACAAAATAAGACAACCTTTTCTGACTTGGACAACCTCCAGTCAGACCATATGAAGGCCTCTGATTGAGCACAAACTCTTTTGGCTCAGTTAGGACAACTTATTTATGACAGCAAAAGATGAACGTTAGGTTCAATCGAGTGCTAGCACGATTTTCTTGAACCTAATTGAATCTCATTCAGATCAATTGAACTAGATCAATTTAATTGATGATCACCATATTTAAACCTTTGTTTGTGTGACCCAGTTAGGTTCAGTTCTGTATGGTAATGGGATATGTCATGATCTCTATCATTGACATCATTGAAACTCCTTTCGATGGATCAGAACTCTTCTGATTCGAACAGCTAGAATGATCGATCATCTAAATCATTCTAATTGCTCCCAAAATCCACCAATACACCGAGCAGTTATTGGTGGCAACCGTCAAAGCTTGATTCTCCTC
>QRFJ01003528.1:0-149907 GCA_006176705.1 Cocos nucifera | reverse complement strand
ATGATGAGCTAGGGCGACATGGCGAGGATTCTCAATCCATCGATCCATTTCTTGCAATTTATAATTATAGATCCTAGAAGGCTTCTGATTGTAGATGGAAAAGGTTTCTTCTAGAGAGAAATCATAGTTTGAACAGGGGTCTTCAGCTCTTTGTTTTCCCTTTCCAAGAGTAATGGGTCTACTAGCCCAAGAATGCCTCCTTAGGACTAGTTATTAACACCCCGACGGAGGATTTTCTGGTGGAGCTACCATTAGGGGTTGCTACAAGGTCTGCACTATTTCGGTGAGGCCTCGAACCTACTGCATCAGTAGGTTGAATTGCTCTGAATCTGTCATAGCCATCGATGGAGGGGATCGAGGTGCTGGTGATGGAGTAGGGATGGGCAGATCTGGCTCAGATCTAGCAGCAGAAGTAGTGGATCGTTGGGTGGTTGTATTCTTTGGAGGCTTTTCTAGGCTGAAAAGATTGAACAAAGATGGATCTCGATGGATCTCAAAGAGTTAAAAGAAGAAAAGGATCAAGATTGATTGGGCACTTCTTTTAGAACAAGGACTCAAAGGCCCTTCCTCTTGCACCAATCCTATTGGTGCAGAATCTGGTTGATGCCAGAATCGAGCTAAAGCTGGAGAAGATGAGGTCACCACCGGGAACTTGCAAGACAAGTCCTGAATGGAGTTGGGGGTGGTGGCTCCGACAGGATCCTCCAATGATCAAGTCAGCTCTTCTGACCAATAGAAATAGAGTACTCTAAAAAGAAAGTAGCAGAGTTTAGGGAAGGAGAAGATAGCTCTAAAGAGAAATGTATTTGGAGGGTTTCTTTTATAGGTAGATTCTATAACAAACCCCATAACTATCTGGTAGTGGGCCGCTCGAGGCCACGTGGTGTTTGCTATGGAGAGTAGCGTTTGTTGTCATGACATGTTAGTTCGTTGGGATTTAATAGTTGAGGTTTGGAGAAGTAGATGTCGGTCCGTGAAGAACATGGAGTTATATTAGTTTCAGAGGAGTTCAGACTCTCCTAAGGTAGTCTATGTGTGAGTTGGTCCATGCTGTGTATAGAATTGGATTCGTGTAGGCGAGGAGATCCTTCTGGGTGACTGTAGAAAGTTTGGTCAAAATGGATTTAGAAGCTCTGCAATTGAAGAAATCTTGAAGGAAGTCTATTGGAGAAGAATTCGAAAGTAGTTCTACTAGAAGGAGAAGCCCGATTGAAGGAGAAGAACTCTGAAAACAATCCTATTAGAGAATCCTAGATGGAGGTCTAGTGAAGAAGCAAATACATATCAACAGGTCCTCTCTTAGCCGATGTAAGAAGTTCGGGTGGATAGGGGTTGATGGGAAAGAAATCAATTGGTGTTAGGGAGGAGATCAATGGGGATGACATCGGTTGGGGAGAATTTTCTTGAAAGAAGAGGAAGGGGATCTACTTGGAGAGGGTCTATTTATTTATTCCATCGAAGCTTGGCCGCCTTCGAGGCCATCTGGTGGCTGATATAAAGGAGACGAGGTCCTTTTACCTTCGTGTTTAGAGTTCTTATTGCAAGAATCCTGAGGTCTACTACTTTTAGTACATTATGGGAGTTTGTCTGAAGAGGAGTTCCGTTGATCCGATGTTGGTCCAATATCAAATAGCTTGGATAGCTTTTTGTTGGAGAAAGATTCAAAAAGCACTAAGGTCGGCCAAACCAAGCTACAATTAAATCTGTTACTTAGCTACCTGGGGACTGTCATCACTGCTCAAGTTCATCTAAGTGAAATCTACAATGTCCTATAGGTTCTAGGGATACCCAAAGGAGCTAGAAATCTGAGTGAAGAAGATCGGTCGATAAATTCAAATTAGAGATCTGTAGTTTCGATGCCTGAGCATAAATTCTTCACCAACTAGAATGAGGCGCGGCTGCCTTCGTTGGATGAAGTTTCTTGAAGGCTCGGCATCCCGTTGGACTTCGGCAGAAAAAGGGTTTACACCCAACAAGGTTCAAGAGAAAATTTCTTTGTCTTTTCTTCATAAATATACCTCTTTTTAATTGGAAGATGTTCAATAGGAATTTCATCAATGTGATCAGAATCTTCCTCCTCATTCCTATAGTGTTAAGGACAAGGTTAGAGAAGCTTTCTTTCATCTCAACCTGAACTAAGTGATCTACCTTAATAATTTCTTCTATTTTATTAGTAGACACTTTAGAAAGATTGGCTTTTAGGCTAGGGTTACCTATTTTTCCTTCAATCTTAGTTTGGTTAAGAGGATGAACAGGTTTCTCGGCAAGACTACCATCAATCTTTCAAGACTGAAAAAGCAAGTCAATTTTTAATGTCTGAACTTTAGGCTTAGCTTTTTCTAGACCCTTAGGATAATATTGATCATACTAGTTAAAGAAGAGCATATGTCTCTCTTCGGCCCTCATTTGGCTAAACCAATTTTTCCTAATAAAGTTTCTCTATGTTTTATTATGGGAGCTAATGAACTGCTTTTTATGATATTCTTTAGATTCAAAATCTTTTTTAAGAAGTTCTTTATTAATATGGAACTCAGCAATATCAAGATCAGGCAGATAAGATCTATCAATATTATGAGCTATTTTTATATTTTTTATTTTTATATTACTAGAAGGATCATAATAAGTATATGGAGTAGGTATTATCTCATACTTATCTAAACTGTTTTCTAACTCCTCTATAGTTACAAAATATGATTTTTTTGTAGACATTGTCCTTAGAAAGATAGGTTACTTACCATCCTCAGACTACGTTGTGCAAGCAAAAAGTGATTGGATGATACCAACCATACCTCACCCTCATAAGATACTAGCCATACCTCACCCTCACAAATCTATGACTTACTGACCCTAAACACATGCCTGTCCATCGGCTTAATCAAACGGGTCCTCACCGCACAACGACTGAACAGATGGGAAATGAAGCTAAGGGAATAAGTCCGCTATGAAAACTTCCATATAATCCTAATGAACAGATGAGAAATGAAGTTGTGAGAACAAATCCGCTACGAAAACCTTCATATAATCAGACACCAATCCTTTCCTCTGGCATAAAAAAGAACAATGCTCTGATAACAGATGATTCGGGGCCCCGGAGAGGTAACCTCAAATCCGGAGTGATACATAGATCCACCATATCAGCTTATGCTAGGCAACCAAACTAGAACACCAAATTTGAAAGGTATAACATGGACATAATGTCTCTTACCAACAACCGAAGCCAAATATCAATTATGCCATACTAAAGGACAAGCTCCAAAGTATACGATACTGCCCATGTACGTATACAATACAACTCGGAACCCAAGAATGAAAGTGCAAATTGGATACTTTTAATAAGAGGAGAAGACAACAACCTAAGATAAAGCAAATAGATAATAACTACGACTACATAAGATGATTGACAAGCAACAAAGACAGACAGACTATATAGATAAAAAAGTGGAAAAGTACTCATACAAGCATGCAGACAGACACTAATAACTCAGATAGACTAATACTATGCAGATAGATGACTTAATTCAATAAAAAAATCTTTTTTATATTTTTTCAGAGTCAAAATAAAAATACTAACAAACTAACAATTGAATATTTTTGGTTTTTCTTATATAAAACAAACTTAAAGCCAAACATACTAACAGACTAAAAACTGATCAACTAATATTTTTTGTTTTTTCTACAATAAACTCAAAACCAAGCATAAGCACAAATTAAATAAATAGAAAGCAATAACTACTAATAGTTATAAAGTCAACAGTTAGTATAAATAGTTAAATAAACTAACTACTAACATACTACTCAATAGTTAATATAAATAGTTACTATCAAAGCATACTAGACAGTAGTTAACTAATAAATAGTTAATGCTCAGCATTGGTGATTGCACGATTATTTACAATGCAATCGAGATACTAAGGGTACGAGAAGGCAATTGGATTGTTTATCCTGACTGTACAGTTGTTTACAATACACTCTCTACCTACCTCAGGATTGGTTTACCCTTCAGGATTGACTGTTTTTGTACAGAACAACCCCGTGTAGTACTTGGGTGATTTCTCTCATACTACAGCACCCCCATTTATAGTACTAGACAATGGTTTCTATAATAGAACTATTGTATCTACTCTAATACTGCACAATAATTTCTGCTACAGTGCTGAATAGTAACTATGAATAGTAATAATGAATAGTAATTATGAACAGTAATTAAAGACTAATTATGAAGAAAAGCATACTTTATTTACATAGAAGTACTTATATTAGTGCTGAAGAAAGCTTAAAAGCATACCGTACAAGCTTAAATAAACTTATTTACATACCAGATATGCCAAGCACACTTGATACAAGCTAATACATACTAATCAAATACTAAGCACACTTACTTACACATTTACAAGAGAGCTTTGGCAAGAGTTTTCTCCCAGAAGAAGGAGATGAATAGTAGAAGGGAAGAGGAATGAAGAGGGAATGGAATGGAGAGAAGAGAAGAAGGTTTCGGATCCTTCTTCTGAAGATGCAAAAGGAAGATGCAAGAGAGAGTTTTTATAGGTGAAAAAAGTAGAAGATTAGGACGAAGTGGAGTCTTATGTAATGATTATATGTTGGTGGAAATCTGTATGGTAACGGACATAGTGAAGGAACTAGATCTAGGGTTTCATAGGTAGATCTTGAAACTTTTTCAAGATCTTACAGAGAAAGACTTAAATAAATCTAAAATTTATTTAAATAATCATGTAAATACCTAGATCTCAGATCTATCACATGATTAAGACATGATATTAAATCAAATATTAATAATATCAAATAAAAAAGAAAAAGGTTGATCAAATCAATCTAGATCTATACTATTTCAAATGCAGGTATGAAGTTTATAGATCATATCTATTACTTGAGCAAGTTTAGATGTTCTAACTTGCTGATCCAGACTTGAGGATCAAGTCACGAGCCACACATGCATCCGGCCTCTAGAAATCATCCATATGAGATTACGATCTCTAATCTGAAGTTCGATGTAGGAAATCAGCACAGCATGCTAGTACTGTGATGATCCTTCTTCGACGGTTGATCCGATGCTCCCTTCTTCAAAATTTGGACTCTCCAAAATATGATAAGAAAGATGATATTTTTCTTATCTAAGACCCTCCCAATAAAAAACTCAAAAGAAAGGAGGAGAGATTGAAAATAAAATAGTCCTAGAAGAAGACCCTCTTCTTCTTTTCTTTTCTCTCACCTAGACACCTAATTTGGTGCCTATGGATCCCCCATGCCCAACGACCCTCTTCCTCTGATTTTTGCACACCCCAAACCTCTCCCAAAGCTCTATATTTCATGAAAAAACAAAAATAAAATTCATCTAATAAATAGGAAAAAAGAAGAGTGAAAGTTATGTCAAATTCTTAGACTAGGAATATGCAAACATGGGAAGTTGTTGGGGCGCCCAACTCTTAGGCACCTCCTCCATAATTTTTGGCATGGAATAGAAAGGGAGGGTGCATAAAAAAGAAGATTATTTTAATAGAATAAAAGAAAAATTAATTAAAAGAGGGGGCAACACTCAAGGGAAGATGTTTTGGTCAATAAGGATTCTATCTTATAGAATCCTAAGCAAAACCAAATCTTCCTTTGACTTGGTCTTCCACCTAACTTCCAAATATGACTTGGAGGGAGAGAGGAGGCATGGAAATCAGGAAGAAAGAGATTTTCCATGAGAAATGCCTAAAAAATAGGTATGGAGGGCGTTGGGACTAAGGTGGTGCAAGGAGATAGGGAGTCCTAGTCACACTAGAACTCCTATTTTGACTTGATCAAACAAGATCTTTTAACCAAATAAAATCAAGATTAAACTAACCCAATTAAATAAGACCCAAACATATTTAAGAACTTAATTAAATTAGATTGAATTAGATTTAATTCTAATTTATTTTCTAATCAAATTAGAAAATTAGGTTAATCTGAGTCCTAGTTAGACTAGGACTAGTTCTTCCATGCACTTAGCTTATCCAATAAACCAATTGAACTTGATCCAATCAAGCCCAAACCAAATCTAATTAAATTATATTTAATTAGACTTAATCTCAACCTATTGGCTTAATCAAATTAAGCTAATTAGTAATCCAATTGCTAATCGATCCTCCTACAATACTTGCACTAGGTTAAACACCAATCATATTGATTGTTTAATCTTAGAACGATTTTTAATCAACGATCACCATCCGATTAGATCGTAAGCTCTAATGTATGTGACCTCATAGGTTCGAACCTAAGCTGGTAGCATAGAAATAAATTTTTATATAAATTAAAGTGACCATCTAGCAATGATATCCGATGATCGGATAGGTCGAAGGTGTAGAACACCATCCTTAGAACCCATGTGGATATAGTTTCTATATAATTCATCCCCTTGACCACAATGCTCATAGGACACATCAAAGTTTAACTGTTAACTCTGATCAGATTGTCCACATTATATTTCAAAATACCAAATCCATCTAATGGATTATCCTGACTAAGGTTTTGCTATATTGAAATACAGTGATACATTTTTTCCCAACTCTTGGAGTGATCAATTCCATCTTGATCATACTCCGACTTCACAAGTACTTGACTATGCCCAAAAGCTTTCCATTGTTGAATTAGAAATTCAGTTAGTCTGGTACCAAAGCACAGTGAGTTGCTTTCAAGTCACTGAGGTGATCTCAGGTCTAAGGGATATTTATATCTATGTTCCATTAGAGATATTTTCGACTGTAGAATGCTTTGGAGTTGGTCACGTTCAATGACGATGTATCCATACATCTTACCTGTATGCTATACCAGTGTCTCCACACTACTTGGTTAAGAGGACAACCAACTTATATCGCATATAGCGACCTATGCTCGATAGATGCTGTTGTCCTAATTGACAGCCTATCATTTGGTCGAATTGAGTCTAAAGAGTTGTTGACTTAATCTAAATCAATATTTGATTAGATTTGATCAATTATTCTAATTTAGTCCATTCTTTAACTAAACTTAGATCTAACCTAATTAATGGACCTAATTCATCTAACCCAATAATCCAGAAGTTTATGCTTATGACTTAGGATCTTTAATTTATAATTCTAGATCCTAATTCATAACTTTTAATTTTTAATTAAGTTTTGGACTGATGGATTGGGGTTTAGCATTTTAAAAATATTTTTTAAAATTTTGAAAGATTCTTTACAACCTAGCACTGTTCACTAAATTGGTCAACTCATTTAAAAAATGGATTGGTTTATTTTACAAATAATACTACTTGTAGATTTTATGTATAATACATAAAAATCATGAATCTAAATATTGATCTAATGTAACAAATTCATAATTAAAATAGATTGAATCAATTTTAGAAATTTTTTTATCATTTATCTTCAGGAATGAATTCATGGTGGCACCTCTACCGCCATAAGAGATCCCCATTGAATGGGAGGAGATGGCCTTTAAACCATACTTATCCCTTATGACTGAATAGCTTAGTAGCTCATTCAAGCTTGATTACTAGGCTACTCAAAAGTATTACATATCTAATATGCAAATATTTTCAAATTTTAAAGCATATAAATCACATTTAATGACCATGCTCCGATACCATTGAAGGTGTACAGTGTAGAGTTTCTAGCTCTACTTTCAAATTTTTTTAAAAAAAATTATTATATAATAAAAATAAAAATTAATTTAATTAATTTTAGAGCTACTAATTATATCAGAAAATCCTATACAAAGGATCGAATGTGATACATATGCAATTAAAATTTGAAAAACAAAATTACTAGCAGTAAAACTATTTTACTACTACTACATGTTCAGAACATGATGCATGAGCGGAAAGGTCCACTCATCATGATGTAGCCACACCAAATGTTTGGCCTTCGTGGATCATTCGCACGAGGCCTTGGTCCCAATCGGCTCCTCTTGAGTGCTAGCTTGATGTAGAATGCTTTCAGTGACTGATATTGATCGAACTTCTTTGATCGAACTCGATCAAATCTTTGGACACCTTGGATCAGCAATAGAGGTTGGAGAGAGGTAGAGGAGACTTTTCTAAAAATTTTGTGGGCTCACAAAACTCGTAGCTCACAAAACAAATTCCTGAACCCTAGAAGAAAATCCTAAGACTGCACTCTCACCCTGAACCTTGCACTCTCTATTTTCTTTTTTCTCTCTAATTTTTTTAAAATTTTTTTCACATAGAGGGGAGGCTCATGCACATAGAAGGGACTCTCTCTTTGATGGATGCATGCCCTAGAAATTCCACCCTTTTATTTGCACCAAAATCGAGTGAAGAGCATGTGGGAGAGATAAGATTAGGTTGTCGTCAATTTAAAATCAAACTCCCTTTGAATTTGAATTGAAACAACCTAGTTCTTGTCCAAAAGGGGTGTGAGAAACCAGGTGGGCACCCTCTTTTATGCATGGAGAAACTTCATGAGAAACTTTTTCTTGTGGAAAAATATAGGTGCAGGTCAAAAGGTGAGGTGGTGGGTAGACTAGTCAAACTAGTCTAATTTAAACCTTATCCAATTGAACCCATTCCAATCCAAATTGGTTAGACTCAATTAGACTAGATTAAATCTAACTTATTTAGGCTTATTTAGGCTTAATTAAATTTTAATTAAATCAAGAATTGATCAAGCCCAACCCCTAATCAAATCGAGGATTAAACCTTCTCGATGATTAGGTCATCTCATAACCTAATCGGGTCAAATCCAACTGAATCCAATTTAAATAGACTTGATCCAAAATTCATTACTCCATAAAATTGAGTTAATTAGTAATCAAATCATTAATCAAATCTCTCATAAATATAGAGTTAAAATTCAGTGAGTATCCAGGTAACAAAGTTTCATTGATATGAAACTCTTGATCGAAGAGTCTCAAACTAGTAGGACTCTTGATCCTAGTATCCCAAATGAGTGGAACTCATGATCACAGAGTTTCAGATGAGTAGGACTCTCAATCATAGAGTCTCATACAAGCAGAAATCAAAATTCTAATATAGTAGGACTCTTGGTCGAAGAGTTTCAATCCAGTGGGACTCTTGATCATAGAGTTTTAGTCCAGTAGGACTCTTCATCAGCTATGAGATCAGGTAGAAACTTCTAATATGTGTGACTCCATAGGTTCGAACCTAAGTTGGTAGTATAAGAGTAACTATCTAGCAATGGTACCCGACATTCGGATAGGTTGAATAGTTATAACTGCAACATTTAGAGCCTACGTGAATATAGTTACCGCATAATCATTCCTTTGACCTCTATGTATAGGATGACTCTGAGTTAAACTACCAACCCTAAAAAATATATCCATATCATGTCTCAATACAATCAGTCCTGTAACTCCTCACTAGGACTACTCTGGCCAAGATTTTGCTAAATTAAAATATAATTGAACACAGCTCCTGAAATCAGGAGTAGTCAATCCCATCTTAATACACACACCGACTTCTCAAGTACTTGACCATGCCCAAAAATCTTTCATTATTGAATTAGAAATTTAGGTAGTTCAGCACTAAAATATAGTGAGTTGGTTAGAAGTCACCATGGTGATCTCAGGTCGGAGGGATACTTATACCCATATTCCATCGGAGCAAATCTTGATAGTAGAAAAGCTCCAAAATTGATCACATTCAGTATAGATGTACCTCTACATCTCACCTGCATCCATACCAATATCTCCATACTCTTTGGTTAAGAAAACAACCAACCCATATTGCACATAATGACCTATACTCGATAAACATTATCATCCTTAGTAACAATGTATCATTTGATCGTAAACATGTTTAAGAACTAAACAACAAATCCTTCTTTGTCAATTCTAAATAGTCCTAAGGACTTCACCATAATACAGGAGTTCATTAGAAGATGAAAGAATTTATGATAAAAAATGTCAAAATAATTTTTATTCATTTATAATTCATATACAAATACAAACACATAGCTCAACCATCAACAGACTAATGATTGGCTTTAGGATACTATTTCCAACTATGGAAACTTGGGAGAGTCCTTCTACTTCTTAGCTTTGATCTGTTCAAAGCCCAGAAGCACCAAGACTCTAGGGTTCAGGTTTGTTTATAAATAGATGACCAGGCCAAAGGATTTGGCCATCAGTTCAACCCACACCTAGGCTCTAACTCTCTCTCTCTCTCTCTCTCTCCTCTGCGCCTCCTCTCCCTCTTCTCCATGCCCAAGAGTTGGGTTGACCAGCACTTAGAGACTTAAAGTGCTATTGCTGCAAGACTACGTCGATTAGTTTTGATCATGTGACGATCAGTTTGCTGTTGGAGATCAGATCGAAGGCATGTCTAGGAGTTTCAGATTTAGATCTTCTGAGATTAGATTTAAAAGGAGAAGATCTTTAAATCTGACTCAAGTGGATGTTGGTAGAGGCTAGGCATATATGCAGCTCAAGTCAAAACCTCTGTTAATTTCTAGATCATCGTAGCAAGTGAAGAGTTTGCTTGCAACAAATAGTATTAGATAGCAATTTTTATGATCTTAGTTTTAAATCTATCTAATTAGATCTGAGAACTCTTAGATATGATCAAATCAGTTATTAAAAAAATTTTAAAATTTTGCTGCATGACCTGATCCGATCAGGTCGATCCTGCTATTTTTCCTTCAACTGGTTTTGGAGCCATGGTTTTGATTCTAAATCTAGATTAGATTAGATCTAAAAATTAATTTTGATGTGATCATATTATTTTTTCATGTTATGTAAGATGTAATCAGATCTAATGTATGAGATACATTTTTAAATTTTGATACATGAGATATATGCAAAGCATGTGTAGAATAGATCTGTACTCATATATATAATATATGTGCTAGATCTAGTTCATGTAGCAGTATTTTATTTTTCTGATTGGGGCATTCCTCTTGGCTGTCCAATCATAAGAGTAAGAAGGGTTTAAAGACCCTTGCTTTCTATTTGATTGGGTGTTCTTATGGCGTGTAGGGATGCTGCGTGTCTGTCCTCAATCAGAAAAGCAAAACTTACTTTTTTGCAAAATCCTAGATCCAAAAATCCTAGAATCTGGTTACAAGCTTTGTTTCTAAACCATATTTATACTTAATTAATAATTAAGTTATAAAACTAATTAGATATAAAAATTAAAAATTTTTAGATCTAAGACACCTTCATAAAATATAGGTTCAAGGTATGGGTAGCTTGATTAGGTGTAGCTTGAGCAGTTGATCAAACCGAATCAAGAGTTGATTAGGTGGGATCAAAAGTGCTTTAAATTGATCAGGCCAATAGTTATAAGTTTGGTCAAGATTGACTCATAGCCATATATGGTTGATCACCTTAAGACCTAATCTAGCTCTGCAATTTGAGCCTGGATTGTAAGCAAACCCAATCAGTTTTGATTCGACAAGTTGGGATCTAAGGTAAGTTCGGTAGATACGACCATGGTTTTTAATTGGGAGCTACTTGATCTGAATGCATCTAATACGAGTTAGTGGCATATCCCTTCCACCGATCTTATTTATCTGGCTGATTGGGTAGATCCAGTTTTGTATTGAGGTTGCTAATGATTTAAGCTAATCCATGCCACTAGGTTAGTCATAACCATTATGACTAACTAAGAATTAAAGAGACCTGAATTGAAATCTCTAGAAGAAAATATTAAGTCAATTAGTCTTCCATCGTTGTGGTTGTGTGGGCCCTTCTCGAGGTTGATTGTTCTCGACTAGATATAGTGGTTCAGTTGTATCGAAAAGATGTAACCATAGCTATTAAGCATAGGATGCTATGGATTGGAGGATGGGTTGGGCTTGATATTCTAGATACGGTGAGGGTTCCAATCATGAATTCAGTTCATGCAAATGGTGGGTCTAACTTTGTTGACCCTAGATTGATTTTGAAGATAACAAAAGCATTTGAGTATAAAATATTATATTACTAACTTTGTTTATTAGGATGTGTAGTTGTAAATCTCAAGTGCTCACAAACACCAAGTGTTTTCATTCATCAGTTATTCAAGATTTTAGAGAGGATATTTCAAATTAGAATCATCTTTCAAGAGGTTTTAATTAAGGATAAATCAAGGCAAAAAGGCAAATCTAACCTACAAAATAAATTAGAGAAGAAAGGGTCACAAATAGTGTTTGGTATGCCTGGCATGCAAACTGGGCTGATCCAGTCTGAGACTGAGCCATCCTAGTCTCAGTGGAAGCAAAAGATAGAAAGGCTGAATTTTTCTTGACCTAGGAGATTGAGCTGACCCAGCTGAAAACTGAGCCAACCCAGTGGAACTAGGTCGACCCAATCATAAAGTGAGCCATCCTAGTCTCAGATAACAGAATAAGATAGAAATAGTATTTTGAGATTTCTGAGACTGAGCTGACCCAACTGAAAACTAAGCCGACCCAGTTTAAAACTGAGTCAGCCCAGTGCCTATAACGGCTAGTTTTCAGTTCTATAGCTTTTTCACTCCACATGTCTTCCTATAGCTATTTTAGATCTTCCAACGGCTAGATCACTTTCAAAAGCCTATGATGATAACTTGTAATGGTGGAAAATATAAGGGATACTTAAGGAAATACTTGAGACACGAAAAATAACTTTTGAACATACAAGAGAGAGCTTCCAAGCAGATTTTCAGTTCTTCAAGTGTATGAGCTTAATAGTGAAAAAAAAGGAGTACTTTTTAGTGTTACCCTTGTCCTTCCAATATCTTCAATCAAAGAAAAGTTAGGCCATTATCATTGAAGATCAACTCCTACTTTTTTCAAGCATTCAAGAGAAGAAATCAAACCTACAAGCCAAGCTTCCAAATTTTTTTCTCTTAAGCTTCAAGAGTTTGCTTTTGTTTTATTTACTATATTATTCATTTTTATTTCAAGTTTTTTGGGGTGAGAAACTTGGGTTGGTCCTGTTAGATATGTGTGCCCTAAAAGCCAGAATTGGCTGACACTTGTAATACACTTCTAGGGAAAAAATTATAATTTTAACTATAAATAATAAAATGGGTTATTTTCTATCACATATGTGTATTTAGTGTCTGTGATACATCCCTTGAGTTAATGGTAATGATAATTCTTATTTTCAAGAGTTGAAAATTTAAGACAAGAATTTTCATTATTAACTCATAACCGTAGGATCATCATGAGGATAGTGATTGATCTGAAAGGTTAGTGTACAATTGCTTCCTTATAGTAGATGAGTCTTGAGTCTATGGTGTAGAGATATCGGAGTAAGAGTATAGATATTCGTTAGAGAACGAGAGCACTGAGCGTGACCACCTCGAGTAGTCATAAGGAAGTCTACCTTCTCGTCGATGACTGACTCGAAGTTGCAGTGGTGTGTCTGGTTCTTTGACCTGAGGTGCATCGGTAGTTCACCTTGAGGGTGTTATAGTTTGACTACACCATGACTCGATCTCCTAGCCATTCAGAATCCTGAGGTGTATGTTGGCTATAGCATGTTCATTGTAGGAATTGGATTGCACCAAGATGGAATCTATCTACCTCGGTGGATGAGGAGCAGCCCTATGATGATCATGAGAATCAAGTCCATAAGTCTATGTCCATGGCAGAGAGTGAAATAATAGAAAGAGTTTCTATTAAGGTTTTCACATCGGACTTGAATCAAATGATTAAATCATATGATAGAAATTAGGGTTTGACGAGTCCACCTTAACCCTAATCTGATCAGGGCTTAAGATAGAAGAACTTAATCACACAAGTAGCTGCACCAAGAGGTTCATTTTTAATTTTGATAGGTTGCCACCATATACTGCTAGATGTCACTGATGGATTTTGGAAGCAATTAGAATAATTTAGATGATCGATCATTCTAGTTGTCTGAATCAGAAGGGTTCTGATCCATCGAAAGAAGTTTCGATGATGTTAATGATGGAGATCACTACATATCCCATTACCATACAGAACTGAATCTAACTAGATCACACAAATAAGGGTTTGGATCTAGATATCATCAATTGGACTAATCCAGTTCAATTGATTTGAATTGGATTCAATTAGGTTCAAGAAAATCGTGCTAGCACACGATTGAACCTAACATTCTCCTTTTTCTATCATTAAAAGTTGTCTCGACTGAGCCAAATGAGTTTGTGCTCACTCAAGTATCTTTCTCTAGTTTGACTAGAGTTTGTCTAGATTAGAAAAGGATTGCCTTAATTTATGAGATAAATTTGAGACAACACCTGCCATTTTTCGTCACCTGCTAATTCTTATCCTTTGACTTTGGTCAAACATTGACCTTTGATCCTTGGACACCTGCCCGTGTGTCATGCACTTATTGGAGAGTAGATAGGGGCTTATCCCCTCATTGGAAATTAGAAAGGAGGGGTTGCACACCTAGGCTGGCGTGCACCCATGGATAGGGATGCCTGGAGTCCCATACGGATGGGACTCCAGGTAGCTTCTTGGATTCAAACTAGGTGACCCTCACCTATAGACTTTGATCAGTCTTAGGTGACACCTTAGGATGAATCTGTGGATCTCTCATCTGATTGGATCAGGTGATATCATCCCACCAATCAGATTTAGATCTGATTGAATGAAGCAACGTGATTGGCCGGGGTGATGTGGCACTGCATGGCGCAGCAGGGTCTATATAAGGACCTATCTGCACCCACTTTAAAGAGACTTCTCTCCTAGCCATGCCCCAAGACTGCTCCTCTCCCTCCTCTATGCCACCTTTCTGATCCTCTCTCTCCTCTCCATGCCCAAGAAAGTTGGGCCTTCAGATTAGTGTGATTCAGGCAAGAAAAGGCTGACGAGAAAGGAAGAAGGCAGCACTACTGATGAGACAACTGCTAATCTTCAGAAGAGTTTTGAAGATTCTTCAAATTAGATCCAAATCTAATTTTTGGAGATGAGAAAAGGAAGGAGAAGATCTCCAGATCCAGCCTGAGTGGATATCGATAGAGGCCAGGAGCTTGCGTGGCTAGATCCAGAACCTCAGGGCTTCAGCACGATCATCAAACGGATAATCAGATTACCCAGAATCAAGACAAAATTAATTTAGATTTGATTTAATTTAATTTTCTTGATTTCTAAATCATAAAATTAAATTTGAAAAATATTATATTTAATTTGGATCTAAGAGGAAGTTTTTAAAATATGCCTCTCAATCCAATTAGATCTGAACGAACCTGACCCCAGAAAATCAGAATTTTTCTTCAATTAGTATCAGAGCCAGGTTCTTATAAAATTTATTTAAATCTAATTTAATCTAATAAATTAGTGATTTCAAATATCATATGAGATGTGATTAGATCTAAAATCAAAAAAAAAAATTAAAATTAATTAATCTAGATCTAATATATATGAGATACATAACTAGACTAGGAATAGAATTATTCTATGTGTAGTCTAGTATAATCATAATTTTTATTTGATTAAATATAATTTTTAAATTTATTTATTTACTATTTTTTGATATTATAAATATTATAATCAGATCTAAAAATATAAAATAAATTAAATTTAATTTATTCATATGAGATATGATAGTTGCATGTTTAGACTAGTTGTAGAATAGTTCTGCAAATAGGTCTAGATTAAATTTTATTTGATGAGATCAAATTTAAATTTAATTTTTTAGATGATTATGAGATAATTTAGATATGAAAAATATGCATGCATGATATATGTGATATATACAAAATATATTTTAATTAGATCAATTTCCTTATATGAGATATATGCTTAGATCTAATTAGTTTTTGTAGATTAGTTGTATTTCTGATTAAGACGTTCCCCTTGGCCGTCCGATCATAAGAATAAATAGGGCTTAAAGACCCTCTCCTTCCATTCGATGGGGTGTTCTTATGATGTGTAGGGGTGCTGCGTGTTCATGTTAATCAAAAATTGAAAACTTACTTTCTGCAAAATCCTAGATCCTGAAACCCTAGGATCTTATTTGCATGTTTTGTTTATGAACCCTAAACTTAATTAAGAATTAAGATTATGAAACATATTAGGTCTAAAATTGAGAATTTTCAGATCTAAGACATGTTCATAAAATTGGGTTCGAACTTGGGTAGCTCAATTAGGTCTAGCGGTTGATCAAACAGAATCAAGAGTTGGTTAGATGGGATCAACAATGCTTAAATTGACCAACCTAATAGGATTAAGTCTGGGTCAAGATTAAGTCATGTGAGTGATCGATCAAGCTAAGACCTAATTAGGCTCAGTGGTTAGAGTCTGGATTGTAGGCTAACCCAATTGATTTTGGCTCAACAATTTGGTGTCTAAGGTAAGTTTGGCAGATAAGACCGACTGGTTTATAATTGGGAGCTACTCAACTCAAATGCATTCTTGTCGAGTTAATGGCATATCCCTTCCACTGGTCTCACTTACCTGGCCATGTTTGTTGACTCAGTTCTGATCTGAGGTGGTTAATAATCCGAACTAACCTATGCTGCTAGGTTAGTCATAATAGTTATGACTATGTCATGTCTAGTTTAATGAGACCTAAATCAAATCTTCCTAAGAAAAGATTAAGTCTAAGGTCTTCCACCATTGTAGATGTGTGGGCCCTTTCTGGAGTTGATTGTTCTTGGTTGGTTACAGTGGCTCAATTGCATCGAAAAGATGCAACCATGTCTATTAGGCATTGGATGCTACAGGCTGGAGGATGGATCGGGCTCAATATTTTGGATACGGTGAGAGACTTAATTAGGAATCCAATCTGTGAAAATGGTGGATCCGACTTAACTAAGGAGTGGATCAATATTCCAGACACGGTGAGATTCATGAATTAGAGATCAAGATTGGGTGCATCATGATTAGAGAATTATTGAACAAGAGTTGTTCACTCATTGGCTAACCCATCATCAATAACTATTAGGTGAGGTGATGAGTCAGTCTGTGGGATCGCACCACCCATTAGAAATCAGTAATCATGAAGATTTTTGCATCTCTATAGAGAGAGTGTAGGGATCCGAGAAAATAGTGGGAGCTAATTTGTTTAAAAATAAAATTTTTAAACAAATTGGTTAAGTCTTAATTACAATATCTAACTAAAAACTTTGACTTTCTATAGGAAAATATCTACATCCAATCCACTAGCATGAATCCTGAATACCCATAGACTGACCAGATCAAATTACAAGGATTGGCTCTGAAACTTTAAAATTATTTTAGATTTTGAGAAGTTAACTCATGTATTAGACCAGGACCCTCCCACCTTACCAGCTTGTCCATCCGCTGAGCAGAGCATCTCTGGATAAGTGGACAGATGAAGATAATAAGGCTAGATACTACATGTTGGGCTCGATGTCTGATGAACTTCAATGCCAACATGAAGATATCAGGACTGCTCCCCAAATATTGGCTCACCTACAGGAGATGTTTGATGAACAGAGTCGCACAACTAAGTATCAAGTCACTAAATGACTGTTCAAGGCTAAGATGCATGACGGGCAGTCAGTCCAAGATCATGTCTGATGATGATCAAGGACATGGAAGAGCTTGAGAAGCTCGGAGTGAGGTTGGACTAGGATCCATAGAATGATATAATTCTACAATCCTTGATTGATGCGTATGGGTAGTTCATCATGAACTACCATATGCATAAACTTCAAAATTCCTTGGCTGAACTTATGAACGTGTTGGTTACCACTGAGGTTTCTATGAAAGGTTCTAAAGACTCAGTACTTGTTATGGAATGGACTTCTTCCAAGAGAAAGTCTTTTGGAAAGAAGAAGAAGTCTGTAAAAAAGTAGAAGATGGAAGGAGGAAAGAAGAAAAAGGCAGAGCTAAAGAAGAAGGCCGCTGACAAAGGATAGTATTTTCATTGCAACAATGACAGCCACTGAAAGCAGAACTGCCCTACTTACCTGACCACCCTAAAGAAGAAGGAGGCAGATCCTTCTGGAGGTATGCTCCTTATTAAGTCTAACCTTACTATTTCTTTTGCATCTAGTTGGGTGATTGACTCTGGTTCTAGTGCTCACTTGTGCACTTCCATGCAGGATCTTGAGGATAGCAGGAGACTGAGGGATGGTGAGATGATCCTGCATGTCAAAAATGGAGCAAGAGTTGGTACCGTGGTTGTGGGAACATACTTTCTTTGACTACCATCTAGTTTAGACATAGTATTAAAAGACTGTTATTATGTACCTACAGCAAGCAGGAATTTGATTTCTATTTCTTGCCTTGCATTAGAAGGCTATGTAATTAGTTTTCTTAAGGACCATTGTAACATTCTTTATGAAAGAAATAAAATTGCAAGTGATTTCTTTATTAACGATCTTTATCAGTTACATGTTGATGTATCTATTTTTAACTTCGAGCAAAATGTAAATGCCATAAAATCAAAACGTCCTAGGGGTAGTCCTAATGATAGGTATCTATGGCACCTAAGATTAGGTCATATAGTAGAAGATAGGATTAACAAATTAAAGAAAATTGGGCTATTGAGTCCGTTGACTTCTGAATCATATCCAATTTATGAATCCTATCTTCATGGTAAAATGACTAAGCTCCCTTTTGTAGGACATGGAAAAAGGGCCACGGATCTTCTTACCCTAGTACATACTGATGTGTGCGGACCATTCGATGTGCTGGCTAGAGGCAATTTAGTCTACTTCATAACCATTACCGATGATTTATCAAGGTATGGGTATGTGTATCTTATGAGATATAAGTCTAAAGCATTTGAAAAGTTCAAAGAGTTCAGACATGAAGTAGAAAAGCAAACTAGAAAATCCATTAAGGTTCTTCGATCAGATCGAGGAGGTGAATATCTTAGTCAGAAATTCCTGGACTATTTCAAGAAAAATGGCATAGTCTCTCAATAGACTCCATCAGGAATACCTCAACTCAACAAGATTTTAGAATGGAGGAACTGGACCCTATTAGATATGGTCCAATCCATGATGAGCTTTACAGACCTTCCTGATTTTCTTTGGAGATACTGTTTGTTAACTATAATATACTTACTGAATAGGATTCTTTCTAAAACCGTTCCTACCACACCGTATGAGATATAGTATGGTAAGAAACCAAGTCTGAGTCATCTCAGAATTTGGGATTGTCCGACTCATGTCAAAAGACAACAAGCGGACAAGTTAGACTTTAGGTCCTTCATAGCTCGATTCATACGATATCCTAACAGCGATGTTGTGCATACAATTCTTAGATCTTTGTCAAAAAATTGGGAGCCAAAGATGACTTCCATTCAAGAGGCGAAAGTCTTAAAAAATTTAGTGTTGGAGGAATTAATTGGGTCACTCATGATCCACGAGCTGAACATAAACCAAGGAAGAGAAGAGGAAGTAAAGAAAAAGAAAAGCATTGCACTTAAAGTTGCTGCCATCCATATGGAAGAAAGTAATTTCGATGAGAGTTCGGAAGATGATGAGGAGATGGCCATGATAGCAAGAAAATTCAAGAAATTAATGAGAAGAAGGAAGAGATTTGAACCTAAGAAAAAGTTTAACAAGAGAGAATGTAGCAAAGAGAAAGAAAAAAAGAAAGAACAACCACCTATTTGCTATGAGTGCAAAAGGCCCGAACACTTTCGGATGGATTGTCCAATGTTAAAGAAAAGCTCCAAGAAAATGAAGAAGAAAGCATACAAAGCCACATGGAGCAATGATGAGGATTTTTCTTTAAGTGAGGAAGAATATCAAAGAGAAGAAAAGGCAAACCTTTGTTTTATGGCACATAGTGATGATGAGGTAAATGATAATACTTTAATTTCAAATTTTACTTTTGAAGAATTGTATGAAGCTTTCAATGACTTAGTTAATGACATTAAAAAGCTATTATATAAGAATAAAAAACTAAAGAAAGAGAATCAATCATTAAGTAAAGATAAATTTCAAATAGAAGAAAATATGAAGAATTTACAAACTAATCTAGATGAATCAAATGAAAAGATTATATCTTTATAAGATGAACTGGTAAGATTAAGATCCATAGTAGATAGATATATGCTAAGCTCTAAAAATCTATAAACAATAATTGAAAATCAAAAGATAGTTCTTGATAAAATCGGTATAGGATATAATACATCAAGAAAGCAAAAGTCATTGAAAAATGTATATGCAAAATCTCAAAATTATTGTAGAAAAATTATATGTTACAAATGCAATAAAATTGAACATAAATTTATTGAATGCAAAATTTTTAATTTAAGCAAAACAAAAGTAAAGCAAGTTTGGATTCCAAAAGAAACCATTTGTGCTAACCCCAAAGGACCCAAGTTAGCTTGGGTACCTAAGTTTGCTTGATTACTTGTGTAGGTGTGCTTGGCATCCGTAAGAGCTAAAAGGTGGTACCTTGATAGCGGATGCTCGAGGCACATGACGGGAGATAAATCATAATTTATCTCTCTTGAAGCTAAAGATGAAGGTGTTGTAACATTTGGAGACAATGGTAAAAGAAAACTCATTGGTCTCGATAATATCTTGATAACACCCTCTACTACCAAAGAAGATGTCTTATACGTTGAAGGACTAATGCATAACTTACTTAGTATAAGTCAACTTTATGATAATGGCTTTAATGTTTCATTCAAATCATCTCATTGCATTGTAACTAGCTCTATACATGAAAGCATTAAGTTTGTAGGAAAAAGACAAGGAAATGTTTACATTGTTGATCTTGATGAGCTTAAAAATGAGAATATTGATTGTCTTATTGCTATGAATGCTAAACTAAATGAATCAAGTTGTATTTGGCATAATAGATTAGGTCATGCAAGTATGGACTCATTAGCAAGATTAATTAAACTTGATTTAGTATAGGGTTTGCCCAAAATCAATTTTGAAAAGGACAAAATTTGTAAAGTATGCCAACTTGATAAATAAACGAAATCATCTTTTAAATCCAAAAATATTGTTTCAACTACTAGGCCTCTAGAATTACTCCATATGGATTTGTTTGGACCTATTTCAACTACTAGTCTTGGAGAAAAAAGATATGACTTTATAGTAATAGATGATTTTTCAAGATATACATGGATTTTATTTTTGTCACATAAAGATGATGCCTTTGATACGTTTGTTGATCTATTTAATAAAATAACAAAAAAAAGAATACAATATTTTATATATAAGAAGTGATCATGGGATGGAGTTTGAAAATAAAAAATTTTAAAATTTTTATTCTAAAAATGAAATCAATCATAACGTTTCAGCACCTAGGATAGTTCAATAAAATGGGATGGTAGAAAGAAAGAATAGAACTTTGATTAAAATGGCACGAACCATGGTTTGTAAAAGCAACCTTCCAAAATATTTTTGGGCGAAAGCGATTAACACTGCATGCTATGTGCTAAATAGAGTTTTAATTAGACCAATCTTAAAGAAAACTTTATATGAGCTCTACAAGGAAAAGAAACCAAGCATTTCATATTTTAAAATTTTTGGATGTAGATGTTCCATTCTAATAAATGGTAAAGATAAGCTTGGAAAGTTTGATGCAAAATCAGATAAAAAAATTTTCCTAAGATATTCATCACATAGTAGAGCATATAGAGTATTTAATAAAAGAACATTGGTTATGGAAGAATCTGTATATGTAATTTTTGATGAAACTAACTCTCTTAGAATAAGAGAAGAAGAGCTTGATGTGAATGCAAAAATTTTAGAAAACAAAATGAAAAATATATCACTTGAAGATATTCCCTCTCAAAAAAAAGAAGATAAAGAGCAAGAGGTTGAAGAAATAATGCCATATTCCTAAGATGATCAAGGTACATCCAACTTACCAAAGGAATGAAGGTATGATCATAATCATCCTAGGGAATTAATAATAGGTGATCCATCTCAAAGAGTTAAAACTAGATCATCTTTTAGAGAAGCTATGAATCATATTGCATTTGTATTCCAAGTAGAACCTAAAAATATAATTGAAACTGAAAAAGATCCAAATTGGATATTAGCAATGTAAGAAGAGTTAAACCAATTTGAAAGAAATAAAGTTTGAGAATTAGTTGAAAGACCTAAAAATTTTCTTATAATTGGTACAAAATGGATCTTTAGAAGTAAACTAGATGAGAAGGGCAATGTAATTAGAAACAAGGCTAGATTGATTGCACAAGGGTACAATCAAGAAGAGGGTATTGATTTTGATGAATCCTTTGCACCCGTAGATAGACTTGAAGCTATTAGATTGCTTTTAGCATTTGCATGTTTCATGAACTTTAAAATTTTTCAAATGGATGTAAAAAGTGTATTTTTAAATGGTTTAATTGAAGAAGAAGTTTATGTAGAACAACCTCCATGCTTTGAAAGTCAAGAATTTCCTAATAATGTATATAAACTTAGGAAAGCACTATATGGATTAAAACAAGCACCTAGGGATTGGTATGATAGATTGAGTAAGTTCTTATTAAACAATGATTTTAAAAGAGGTAATATGGATAAAACACTATTTATTAAAAAAAATCAAATGATCTATTGATTGTTCAATTATATGTTGATGATATAGTATCAGTGCTACTGATGAAGTTTTGTGTAGAGAATTTGCTAGTGTCATGCAGGGCAAGTTTGAGATGAGCATGATGGGAGAGCTCAACCTTTTTCTTAAACTCCAAATCAAGCAATCAAATGAGGGGATCTTCATCAACCAAAATAAATACATCAAGGAAATGTTAAAAAAAATTGGGATGGAGAATGTCAAAGAAAGTGGCACCCCCATGAGCACAAGTTGCAAGCTTGATCAAGATCCAAAAGAAAAAGTAGTAGATCCTATACTATATCGAGGTATAATTGGATCTTTACTATATTTAACTACAAGTAGGCCGGACATAATGTTTAGTGGATGCATGTGTGCGCATTATCAATCATATCCTAAGGAATCACATGTATTAGCAGTTAAAAGAATCTTTAAGTATTTAATAAATACTCAAGATGTTGGTTTATGGTACTCTAAACAATCTTTATTATACTTAATTGGTCATAGTGATTCAGATTTTGCTGGTTATTGCTTAGATAGGAAGAGTACAAGTGGTACATGTCAATTTCTAGGAGTGAATTTGATTTTATGGTTTAGCAAGAAACAAAACTCGGTAGCCTTATCTATGGTAAAAGCCAAATATATTACTGCTGGATGTTATTGTGCTCAACTATTGTGGATCAAACAACAACTAGAAGATTATGGTATCATTTGTAATAACATTCCTATTCGATGTGACAACATAAGTGCCATAAATTTAACTAAAAATCTCATATTGCATTCAAGAACAAAACATATAGAAGTAAGACATCACTTTATTAGAGAGCATGTTCAAAATAACGATATACTTCTTGAATATGTGCCTATTGAAAATCAAGTTGCTGATATCTTTACAAAACCCTTGAATGAAGAAATATTTTACATAATTAGAAAGCAATTAGGTTTATTTGATCCAATTTGTTAAATAAATATCTTATGATAATTGGTCTTAAAATGATGAGATGATTAGTTTTCATGTGATGAATTATCTTGTATTTACTCATTTAGAAGTGAAAATTAAATAAGAAAATTTTTAGACATGAAACACAAATATCAAAGTCTATGCCAAACTACGCCGACTCAATTTTTTTCTTCTATAAAAACTAGGTCGTTTCAGTATTGGGCCGACCCAATTTTTCTTCATAGAAAAACTGAGCCAGCTAAGTTATCGGGTGTCCTATTTTTTAAACGGACATACCGACGGCTTTTTGATTTTTCATTTCTTAGCCATCTAGAGAAAAACCCTAAACCCTCAATGCATTCCTTAGAAACCCATTTCCACTGCTTTTAGGAGGGATTTTGGAATCATGTCATGCAAGAAACAAACCGTAACCCCTAGGTTTAAGCATGTACGTTTGGATCTGCCATTTAGAAGGGGGCATGCGATGAAGAATGGTGATCAAAGTTTCATGAAGACCATTCTTCTAGGTCGTATCAGTCCTCCTCACCTCCTCCAAAACCATCCACTCAACCCCCTCAGCCTCCCACTCTAGTTTTCCCTCCATCTCCTTCTTTCATACCCATTCCACTCTCCTCTAGGGCTGTCACAACTGGTAGAAGGGTGGATTTTGACTTCCTAGCTAGAGAGGGTTTTGAATTTGGAGAGGGTTTGAAGTATCAAGGGTGGGAATACCTATGTTCTGGAATCAATCTCCTAACCTATCCGAATCTAGTATGGGAGTTTTATGGAAATGCAAAGATTAGCTCTAGCTCTTTTGAATCAGAGGTAAAGAGGGTAAAAATCAATTTAACCATAGAAAAGCTGGGCAATTTACTTAGGGCACCCACTATCGGAGCTGAGAGACTCGACGATCGAGCAAGTGGGCTGCAGTTGTTGTTTGGAAGGAACGATGCCATGCATTTTGAGGAAATCCATGCTAGGAACCTATCCATAGAGAGCAGACTACTTCACCACATCTCTGCCCGAATTCTAGTGCCCCGAGTAGGAAGATTTGACTTTCATAATAAGAACGATATAGCTGTGATGTACCACATTCTTATGAGGCAAAAGTTCAATCTTCTGGCCTTAACCTTAAGGGTAATGCAAGAATCATCCCAAAGAGGAAAACCAGTACTACCATACGGGATGTTCTTGACACTAATATTCCAGGACTTTGGAGTTAGCTTGGAAGGGGAACCTAGTAAGAAGCTTCAGCACTATAACACATACAATCTGAAATCAATGCATAGGATGAAGTTTAAAAAGGATAATGGAATTTGGGTGAAGTTAGATGAAGAAGGGAAAGAAAGACATGAGCCAGAGCCTATGCCACAGCATCTAGCACCTGTACCATCTTCATCCACTATCAGACTTGATGAAGATCAAATTGAGGAGATTGTGTAGCGCGTCTTGGCTAGAGTATATGACAGACTCTCCCGTAATCTTCCCTCATTGATGGAGAATGTTGTAAGGAAGGTGTTCGCCGAGCAGCGCACTTCTACATCCGACCCTCCAGAGCCTAGTGTCGATTAGATTGCATTTAGGGCCCTTTTAGTTATGCTTAGAACATTTTGTTGTAAATGTCTATAATATGTAATGTTCAAACTTCAATATTTTGTAAGCTTGCAAGTCTTTGTATCTATAAATGAATGAAGTTTGAATTTTGGCTTGAATTGCATCAAATTCTTCATATGAATGAATGAAATTATCCCCTTTCATGCTTGACCGAATTTCTTTACATTGTTGTATAATTTTTGATAATGACAAAAAGGGGGAAAAATGAGTATTGAAAATTTAATTAAATCTAAAGAATGGCATAGTATGGCACACTATTTAAATGGTATGGCACACTACTTAAATAGGCATTACTTCAGCAAGAACAAATAAAGAATATGCAAATAAGTGAAAGCAATCAGAACTCGAATTATTAAATTGAAACCTTGGCACATAATAAGGGGGAGCAACACAAAATTTGACTTAGATCAAATAGGGTCATTACACTTAGGGGGAGCATATATAAATTGATAAAATGAATATGATGCATAAGTTAATTGATAAGATTGAATAAAAATATTATTTTTAAATATCAATGAAAGGTTATACTCAAAAGATTTTGTCATCATAAAAAAAGAGGAGATTGTTGACCCTAGATTGATTTTGATGATAACAAAAGCATTTGAGTATAAATTGTTATATTACTAACATTGTTTATGAGGATGTGTAGTTATAAATCTCAAGTGCTCACAAACACCAAGTGTTCCCATTCATCAGTTATTCAAGATTTTAGAGAGGACATTTTAAATTGGAATAATCTTTCAAGAGGTTTTAATTAAGGATAAATCAAGGAAAAAAGGCAAATCTAACTTACAAAGTAAATCGAAGAAGAAAGGATCACAAACAGTATTTGGTACGCCTGGCATGTAAATTGGGCTGATCTAGTTTGAGATTGAGCCGTTCTAGTCTCAGTGGAAGCAAAAGACAGAAAGGCTGAATTTTTTTTGACCCAGGAGACTGAGCCGACCTAGTTAAAAACTGAGCTGATCCAGTAGAACTAGACCGATCCAGTCATAAAGTGAGCCATCCTAGTCTTAGACAATAGAAGAAGATAGAAATAGTATTTTTAGATTTCTAAGATTAAGCCAACCCAGCTAAAAACTAAGCCAACCCAGTTTAAAACTGAGCTAACCCAGTGCCTGTAATGGCTAGTTTTTAGTTCTACAACTTTTTCACTCCACACGTCTTCTAACGGCTATTTTGGATCTTCCAACGGCTAGATCACTTTCAAAAGCCTATGATGATAACTTGTAATGGTGAAAAATATAAGGGATACTTAAAAAAACACTTGAGACATGAAAAATAACTTTTGAACATACAAGAGAGAGCTTCCAAGCAGATTTTCAGTCCTTCAAGTGTGTGAGCTCAATAGTGAAAAGAAGGAAGTGCTTTTTTGTGTTACCCTTATCCTTCCAACATCCTCAATCAGAGAGAAGTTAGGCAATCATCATTGAAGATCAACTCCTACTTCTTTCAAGCATTCAAGAGAAGAAATCAAGCCTACAAGCCAAGCTTCCAGATTTTCTTCTCCTAAGCTTCAAGAGTTTGCTTTTGTTTTATTTACTGTATTATTCATTTTTATTTCAAGTTTTTTGGAGTGAGAAACTTGGGTTGGTCCAAGCCTAGAGTTGGATATTGTATGGTTGTGATTGGTAAGCCAAAGTGAAAATCAATCGGGGTTGATTATTAGCTTGGAAAAATAATCATTGTATGGTTGTGGTTTGTGAGCCAAGGTCAAAATCAACTAGATTGAATTGTGAGCCCAAGTAAAACAATCGGACTGTAATCAAGCCTAGTAATTATAGTTGAATTTCTGAATTGTTTACTTAAGGAGTGGATGTAGGTGCTGAGTTTGGCACCGAACCACTATAAAATAATTATGTTTGTGATTATATATTATTGTTCCATTGATTTTCTTCACTGCATATTACATAGCTTATTTGTTGGTATTTAATTAGATCAATCTACTTACATCAAAAGCTTAAAATTTAAAATATCCAATTCACCCCCCCTCTTGGGTAGCTATACTTGGGCAACAGACTTAACTAAGGAGTAGAGCAATATTCTAGGCATGGTGAGCTTCATGAATTAGAGACTGAGTTGGGTGCAACATATTTAGAAAAACATTGGACAAGAGTTGTCTACTCATCGATTAACTCATCATCAATAACTATTAGGTAACCACCCACTAAAAGTCTATGATCGTGGAGACTTTCGCATCTTTGCCAGAAAAGTATAAGGAATCAAAAAAATAATGAAAGCCTAAAATTTATTTAAAAATGAAACTCCAAAAAAAATTGATTAAGTTAATTACAAGTGTAACTAAAAATTTTGACTCTTTACAAGAAAATATCTGCATCCAACCCCCTAGTTAGAATCTTAAAGATCCACCAATTGATCGGATCAAACTTCAAGGATTATCTCTGAAACTTAAAAATTATTTTGAGTTTCGAGAAGCTAAACTATGTCTTGGATCAAGAACTTCCCATTCCTAATTCGTCTGACCGTCGATCAGAGTGCATCTCATAAAAAGTTGTTGGACGATGACAACAAGATCATGTGCTACAAGTTGGCCTCGATGTCTGATGAATTATAGTGCCAACACGAGGACATGAAGACTGGTAGCCAAATATTGGCCCACCTATAAGAGTTGTATGGTTAGTAGAGTTGTGCAACATGCTATGAAGTATCCAAGAGAATTTTCAAGGCATAAATGCATAATGGGCAGTTGGTCCATGATCATTGCTTGTTGATGATCAAGACTTAGAGGAACCTGAATAGCTTGGGATGTCGATCAACAAGGACCTGTAGTCCTTAACTGATTCATATGGGTAGTTTATTATAAACTTTCATATGAATAAGATTCAGTGCACCCTAGCCGAGTTGATGAACATGTTGGTGACTACTAAGGGGACCTTGAAGAGTTTAAGAGGCTTAGTTCTTACTATGGAGCCAACTTCTTTTAAGAGAAAGTCCTTTGGGAAGAAGAAGAAGTTTGCGAAGAAGCAAAAGATGGAGGAGAAGAAGGAGACGAAGGGTGATCCGAAGAAGAAGGCCACGGAGAAGAAAAATTTTCACTACAACTCTGATGGCTATTGGAAGCGGAATTGCCCTGCTTACCTAGCTAGCTTGAAGAATAAGTGGAAAGATGGACCTCTTGAAGGTATGCTTGTCATTGAGAGGAACCTAACGATTTCTTTTGCATCAAGTTGGGTGCTTGACATTGGATCTAGTGCTCATTTATGCACTTCTTTGCAGGATCTTGAGGATAGCAGCAGGCTGAGGGATGGTGAGATGATTCTATGCATTAAAGATGGAGCAAGTGTTACTACTATAGTCATGAGAACATATCTTCTATGATTATCATCGAAAAGCATTTTAGTTCTTAGAGACTATTTCTATGTACCTACTGCGAGCATGAATCTAATTTCTATCTCCTATTTAGTATAAGAAGATTATGTAATTAATTTCTTTAAGGACCATTGTACTATTTTTTATGAAAGAAATAAAATTGCAAGTGGTTTCTTAATAAACAGTCTCTATCAGTTACATGTAGATGTATCTCTTAATAATATTTAGCATAGTGTGAATGTCATAGAATCTAAAGAACCTAGAGATAGTTTAAATAAAAAGTACTTGTGGCACCTTAGGCTAGGTCATATAGCTGAAGATAGGATTAACAAATTATAAAAATCCAGACTAATCGAACCGCTGACTTTTGAGTCATATTCCATTTGTGAGTCAAGTTTTAAGATAAAATGGCCAAGCTATCCTTTATAGGATATGGAAAAAGGACCATAGAGTTACTTGCTCTAGTACAATAAGATATCTACGGCCCATTCGATGTATCGGATAGAGGCAATTTTATATACTTCATTATCTTTATCAATGATTTTCCTTAGTATGGGTATGTGCACTTGATGCGACATAAGTCTGAAGCCTTTGAAAAGTTCAAGAAATTCAGACATAAAGAAGAAAAATAAACTAGAAAGCCAATTAAGATTCTTCGATCAGATCGAGGAGGTGAATATCTTAGTCGAAAATTTCTGAACTATCTCAAGAAGAAAGGCGTAGCCTTATAGTGGACTCTACCTAAAATGCCTCCACTCAACAGAATTTCAGAATGGAGAAATCGAATCCTATTAGATATGTTCTGATCCATGATGAGCTTCACGGACTTTCTTGAGTTTCTTTGGGGACATAGTTTGCTAACAACAAATTACCTACTAAATAGGGTTCCTTCTAAAATCGTTTCTACCACACCGCATGAGATATCGTATGGTAAGAAGCTAAGTCTATGTTTTCTCAGAATTTGGGGTTGTCTGGTCTATGTCAAGAGATAGTAGGTAGATAAGTTAGAATCTAGGTCCCTTAGAGCTTGATTCATTGGATATCCTAAAATGTCGTTAGGATATTATTTCTATCTTCTAGAAGACCACAATATGATTGTGAGTTATCATGCCATATTTCTTGAAAAATAGTTTATTCAAGATGGTGGCATCGAAAGATAGATTAGGCTTGAGGAGAAAATCTCCAAAGAGCAACGAGCCAAAGAACCTAACGAACCTGATCAGTCTGAGCCAATCTACACACTACCTCCTCCACCTTGTAGGTCAAGTAGGATTTTCTGTCTTCTTGAAAGATACTTAGGTATTATTTCAGAGGATGTAGAGAAAATGTTCTTCACAAAAAATGAGGTTCATGAAGATGATCCTAAAACTTATGATATGGAGATTTCAGATATCGACTCCGAGAAATGGCGAGAGGCAATAAATTCAGAAATTGTCTCAATGCACTTGAACTAAATTTAGACCTTGGTAGATCTACCTGAAAGTATTGTACCTATTTGTTGGGGATAAACTCTGCTCCCACCAAAGTCCAATCTGGTGCTTAGCCTAATGTAACTAGTAATCACGGAAGAGCTTCAATCAGAAATTCTTCGTCCAGTGGTCAAACCCCTTCAGACTCCTTCAGCAGCCAAATTCCTCCAGGAGCTGAACCCCTCAAACGGCAGAAATCCTCTAAGAGCCGAACTCCTTCTGGACTCCTCCAGCGACCGAACTCCTCTAGGAGCTGAACTTCTTTCAGACTTCTCCTTCAGTCAAACTTCTCCACCAGTCGGACTCCTTCTAAACTTCTCCATCAATCGAACTCCTTCTGGACTTCTCCATCAGTCGAACTTCTCCACTAGTTGGACTCCTTCTGGACTTCTCTATCAGTCGAACTTTTTCACCAGTTGGACTCCTTCTAGACTTCTCCATCAATCAAACTCTATCTAGATTCCTCTAGTGGATTACTTTCAGATTTCAAGTAGTATTCCTTTCGGATGATCTCCTCTATCCGTATTCCCTTTAAGAGTCTGAACTCCTCTAGAATTGATATATGTCAAAGCTCTTCACCAACCAATGCCTGCTTCCTCTGGACTTCGACTATAAAATCTCAACGAATAGAAGACCCCACTATCAGATGGTTACAATTATCATTTATCAGTCTGCTACAGGCGACCCCACTATTGGATAGTTATAACGGTCATTTATCAGTCTGCTATAGGCGACCCCACTATCGGATGGTTACGACTGTCATTATCAGTCTACTACGGGCGACATCTCTTTCTGTAATAAATTTCACGTGGCCTCGAGAGGTCCACGACTGGATGGTTACGATTATCACTATCAGTCTGCTCCAAATTTTATCTATAAAAGGGATCCTCCAGATATATTTTCTCTAAGCTCTCTTCTCCTTCCCAAAACTCTACTGAATTTTTTTCTGAGCACTTCATTTTTATTAGCTAGAAGAGCCGACTTGATCATCAGAGGATCCTACTGGAGCCACCACCACCGACTTCGGATGGAATTTTATTTTGCAGATCACCGATGGCAACCTTTTTTCCTCAACTCTAGCTCGATCCAATGTCAACCAGATTCTGCACCAACAGGATTGGCACTATAAGGAGGGCACTCTATTCCTGAGGTATCCTTATTTTTAAAGGAGTGCTCAGTCAACCCTATGGATCTTCTTCTTCAAGGTTCATCTCCATCCTCTTCCTCAATCCCAAGAATTGCCTCCAAAAAAAATGACTACTAGGAGATCTACCACTTCTGCCATTAGATCTGAGTCACATCCATCCATTCCTGCTCCATCATCAGTGCTTCAACCTCCTCCTCCACTAATGATCATGATAGATCTGGAGTAGTTTAACCTACTGAAGCAGCGAGTTCAGGGTCTTACCGAAATGGTGCAGGCAATGCGGCAGCCTCCGATGGTAGTTTCATCAGAAAACCCTCCATCGGGATGTCAGAAATCAATCTCAAGGAGGAGCACTTAGGCTAGCATACCCGTCGCCCCTGCAAAGGGAAAACAAAGAGCCGAGGATCCTTATTCAGATCATGATTCTTCTTCAGAAGAGATCTTCTTCATTTACAGTTGGAAGCCTTCCAAGATCTACGATTAAGATGACGTCCTCGATTAGAAACTATGGGAGATGGATCGACGGATTGAGAAACTCCACCATGTCATCTTGGCTCACCATGATGACGTCCATTCTGATCTCTCTTTCTCTCTCCAAATTATGCAAGAGCTCATTCCACCGAACTTCAAGCTTCTCCAATTTGAAAGCTACGATGGAACCTCTGATTCGGTCAATCAGTTGAAGGCCTTTCAGACTATGATGCTGCTCCATGGTGCAACAGACGCCATCTTATGCCGAGCTTTACCATCTATCTTAAAGGAAGCAGTAAGAAATGGGTACTCAGCATTAAAGTCGGGTATGATCTTCTTCTTTGACTAGATGAGCCATCAGTTTGTGACTTCCTTCGTCAGCAGCTGATGTTTGCATCGAGGTTCAGATTCTTTGATGAATATCAAGCAGAAGGAGGGAGAATCTATCCAGGCTTATGTCACCCAATTTAATGCTACTGTATTGGAGGTCTGAAACCTGGACCAGTCTGTTGCAATGGCCGTACTTAAGGGTGGCCTTCAGAAGAATGATTTACTATTCTTCCTGGCGTAGAAGTACCCCAGGAACTTTGCCAATTTGTTAGCTCGGGCTGAGGGATATGCCTGAGCGGAAGAAGCCTTCAAATTGAAAGATGCGAAAGTTTGGGGGAGATCTTATCTCTAGTCGAGGTTGAAGGAGATCCTATCTTTTTTTGAAGTTGAAGCTTGGGGGAGATCTTATCTCCAACCAAGGTTGAAGCCCGGAAGAGGTCTTATCTCCAACTGAGGTTGAAGGAGATCCTATCTTCTATTGAAGTTGAAGCTAAGGAGTGATCTTATCTTCAGCTGAGGTTTGGATTCTCTGATGAATTTCAAGCAGAAGGAGGGAGAATCTATCCGAGCTTATGTCACCCAATTTAATGCTGCTGTATTAGAGGTTTGGAATCTGGACCAGTCTATTATAGTGGCCATACTTAAGGGCGATCTTTAGAAGAATGATTTGCTGCTCTTCTTGGAGAAGAAGTACCCTAAGAACTTTATCAATCTGCTAGCTTGGGTTGAGGGATATGCTCGAGCGGAAGAAGCTTTCAAATTGAAAGATGAGGAAGCTATAGGAGAGTAGTAGATGGGCGAGTTTAATAAACCCATAGCTGATAGAGGGCCGAATGAAGTTCGGTCATGCTCACGGACTCCATCCGAGTGCAAGCGTGCCCGAACTCCTTGAGCTCGTCGTCAAAGAAGTCTCGATAGAAGGGTGTGAAGATGTTCTCCCCCTAGAAGAAAAATTATGATCTTCCCCAAACAAGCGCAATTGAAGCAAGTACTATTTGTATCATCATGATCACAGCCACGATACTGAAGAATGTATTCAGCTCCAAGATGAGATCGAGGAGCTCATTAGGAGAGGCTGGTTGGGTCGATTCCTTAGACGCCAGTCTGAAGCAGGAGAAGATTAGTCGAGGGCACTGTCATAGCTAGAACCACTAAGGAGGGAGGAACAACAAGAAAATCGACTGCCTCTCAGCATCATCAATACTATCTCTGAGAAACTTAGTGCTTCGACGAGCCACCATCTCTCAGCCTTAGAGCCAGGGGAAGCTTGCCCCAAATTAGAAAGATCCATATGAAATAGAGGAGGTCATCCAGCCTGGAACTTATCGCCTAAAGGAGCTTGAAGGAACAACGCTCCCACGACCTTAGAATTCAAAAAATCTAAGAATGTACTACCGATAATTTTCTTCAACAAAACTCCTCCATCTCAACATTATTATTTTTTGGTGCAAAAACTATGTGATAATAGGAAAGAAGCAATCAAAAGTGGCCATGTTAGGAACAGGAGGAGACCTCATCCTAACATGAGCAAGTTGAAGACCTTCGATTATTTAAGATAGGAGGAGAACCTCATCCTAACGTGAGCAAACTTGAAGGCCTTATTCATTTTAGATGAGGTGAGGGGAGAGGCCCCGACATGAGGGGAGAGGCCCTGACAATGGCTGTAATGTGCCCCTACAGTCCATTAGGAATAGGAGGAGAACCTCATTCTAACGTGAGCAAAGTCGAAAACCTCATCGATATAAGATAAGATGGAGGGAGAGGCCATACCGATGATCCCAACACTTCAACAGGAGATAAGATCTCCTACAATCTTGGTTGAAGATAGGATCTTCCTCGAGCTTCAACTTTAATAGAAGATAGGATCTCTTCTAACCTTGGTTGGAGATAAGATCTCTTTCGAGATTCAACCTCGGCTGGAGATAAGGTCTTCTCTGAGCTTCAACTTCAACAGGAGATAGGATCTCCTTCAACCTCGATTGGAGATAAGATCTCCCCTAGGCTTTAACCTCGACTGAAGATAAGATCTCCCTCAAGCTTCAAACTCAACAGAAGATAGAATCTCCTTCAACCTCAACAGGAGATAAGATCTCCTACAACCTCGACTGAAGATAACATCTCCCTCGAGCTTCAACTTCAATAGAAGATAAGATCTCCTACAACCTCGACTGAAGATAACATCTTCCTCGAGCTTCAACTTCAACAGACGATAGAATCTCCTATAATCTTAATTGGAGATAAAGATCTCCTCCGAGTTTTAATCTCAACTAAAGATAAGATCTCTCCTGAGCTTCAACTTCAATAGGAGATAGGATCTCCTTCAATCTTGGCTGGAGATTAGATCTCTCCCGGACTTCAACCTCGATCGGAGATAAGATCTCCCTCAAGCTTTAACTTGAAAAGAAGATAGGATCTCCTTCAACCTCGGTTGGAGATAAGATCTCCCGAGCTTCAACTTCAAAGAAGATAGGATATCCTTCAACCTCGATTGAAGATAAGATCTTCCTCGAGCTTCAACTTCAATAGAAGATAGAATCTCCTTTAACCTCAATAGGAGATAAGATCTCCTACAATCTTAGCTGGAGATAAGATCTCCCCTAAGCTTCAACTTCAATAGGAGATAAGATCTCCTACAACCTTGGCTGAAGATAAAATCTCCTCCGAGCTTCAACTTCAAAAGTGTTAGATATATGTGCCCTAGAAGCCAGAATTGGCTGATACTTGTAATACACTTCTAGGGGCAAAATTATAATTTTGACTATAATTAATAAAATGGGTTATTTTCTATCACACCTGTGTATTTAGTGTCTGTGATACATCCTTTGAGTTAATGGTAATGATAATTCATATTTTCAAGAGTTGAAAATTTAAGACATGAATAATCATTATTAACTCATAAACAGCTCCCGACCATAGGATCATCACGAGGATGGTGATTGATCCGGAAGGTTGGTGTACGAATCGCTTCTCTTTAGTAGATGAGTCTTGAGTCTACGGTGTGGAGACACCGGAGCGAGAGTACAGGTACTCGTTAGAGAACGAGGGCACTGACTGAGCGTGACCACCTCGAGTAGTCATTAGGAAGTCTACCTTCTCGTCAATGACTGACTCGATGCTGCAGTAGTGTGTCTGGTTCTTTGACCTGAGATGCATCGGTAGTTCACCTTGAGGGTGTTATAGTTTGACTACACCATTACTCGATCTCCTAGCCATATGGAACCCTGAGGTGTATGTTGGCTATAGCATGTTCATTGTAGGAACTGGATTGGCATCAAGATGGAATCTATCTACCTCGGTGGTAGAGGAGCAGCCCTATGATAATCATGAGAATCAAGTCCTGAAGCCCATGGCCATGGCAGAGTGAAATAATAGAAAGAGTTTCTATTTAGATTTTCACATTGGACTCGAATCGAATGATTACATCATATGACAGAGACTAGGGTTTGACGAGTTTACCTTAACCCTAATCTGATCGGGGCTCAAGATAGAAGAACTTAATCACACAGGTAGCTGCACCAAGAGGTTCGCATTCAGCTCTGATGGGTTGCCACCATATACTGCTAGGTGTCACTGGTGGATTTTGGGAGCAATTAGAATGATTTAGATGATCGATCATTCTAGCTGTTCGAATCAGAAGAGTTCTGATCCATCGAAAGGAGTTTCGATGATGTCTATGATAGAGATCATCATGACATATCCCATTACCATACAGAACTGAACCTAACTGGGTCACACAAACAAGGGTTTGAATCTGGTGATCATCAATTGAACTGATCTAGTTCAATTGATCTGAATGAGATTCAATTAGGTTCAAGGAAATCGTGCTAGCACTCGATTGAACCTAACGTTCTTCTTTTACTATCATAAATAAAGTTGTCCTGACTGAGCCAAAGGAGTTTGTGCTCAATCAGAGGCCTTCATATGGTCTAACTGGAGGTTGTCCAAGTTAGAATAGGTTGTCTTATTTGTAAGACATTACCTGCCATTTTTGGTCACCTGCCATTTCTTGTTCTTTGACTTTGGTCAAAAGTCTACCTTTGACTGGTCAAATGTTGACCATTGACACTTTGACTTTTGACCACATGTCATGCACCTATTGGAGAGCTGGTGGGGGCCTGTCCCCCTGCCAGAACCTAGCAAGGAGAAGGGCGCACGCCACCCTAGGCGTGTGCCCAAGTTGGAGGCGCCTAGGAGTCCTTGTTGGACAAGGACTCCATCTCCCTTTTTGGATTCCAATTAGAGTTCTCCTAAGAATCCAGTTTGACTGGTCTTAGGCACCCTCTAAGGAGGAATCCAGGGGACTCTATTTCCACCAATCAGATTTAGATCTGATTTCACAAAGGGTTGTGATTGGTTGGAAGGAAGAGGAGTTGGATCACAGACTTAGTCTATAAATAAGACCCTGCGCCCAACCCAGATTCTAATTGGAATTCAATTGAGAAACCCCACGCCCCAAGGCTGCCTCTCCCCTCCTTCCTCCATGCCATAGCTTCTTCTCCCCTTGCCTCTCCACGTCCAAAAGGTGTTTTGGACTTTGGTTGGTGCGATTCCAGATCAAAGGAAAGGCGATCAAAAGCAAGAAGGCTGCGCTGCTGCAAAAGGACGACTGCTGATCTTCAAAAGAGTTTTTGAAGATCCTCCAGATCAGATTCCAGATCTAATTTTTGGAGGTGTGATAGAGAAGAAGAGGATCTCCAGATCCAACCCGAAGTGGATATCGGTAGAGGCCAGACGCTTGCGTGGCTAAGATCCAGAACCTTCCGCTGCAAACAGGATCATCAACAGGGTAATAGGATTACCCAAATCAGGTAAATTAAATTTGATTTAATTTATCTTTTAATTTTATTTTATTAAAATAATAAGAATTAGATCTAAAACATATCAAAGATCTGAATATAGATCAAAGAAAAAAATTTTTTGAAATATATCTCTTGATCTGATCAGATCTGAACGAACCTGGACCGGGAAATCAGGATTTCCCTTCAACTGGTATCAGAGCCATGGTTCTAAATTGTTTAGATCTGATTTTAAATTTATTTTAATTAGAAAAATAAATGATTTCAGATATCACATGAGATGTGATCAGATCTGAAAATCAGAAAAATTAAAAATTAAATGATTTGGATCTAAGATTAAGAGGATATGCATGACTAGTTCTAGAATAGAATAGTTCTATAGAATAGTTTTGCATGTCTTTGATTTAATCTGATTAAATCATATTTTAGATCTTCTTATTTACTATTTTTTGATATTATAAGTGTTATAATAACATCTAAAAACAGCAAATAAAAATTATTTAATTTTAACATCATATGAGATATGATTGATGCATGTCTAGACTAGTTGTAGAATAGTTCTACATAATTATCTAGATTAGAATTTATTTTGATTAGATCAATTTAAATCTAATTTTTTAGATTATTATGTGATAATTTAGATCTAAAAATATGCATGATTATGATACATGAGATGTATGCAAAATATGCCATGATTAGATCTAAATTTGTATATGAGATATATGATATAGATCTAAAACTATTTTGTAGATTTACATGTTCCTGATTAAGGCATTCCTCTTGGCCGTCCGGTCATAAGAACGAAGAAGGGTTTAAAGGCCCTCTCTTCCCATTCGATGGGGTGTTCTTATGATGTGTAGGGGTGCTGCGTGTTCGTCCTTAATCAGAAATCCAAAACTTACTTTCTGCAAAACCCTAGATCCTGAAACCCTAGGATTTATTGTGCATATTTTGTTTATGAACCCAACTTAATTAAGAATTAAGTTTATGGAATATTAATTAGGTCTAAAATTGAGAATTTCAGATCTAAGACATATTCATAATACTGGGTTCGGGCTTGGGTAGCTCAATTAGGTCTAAGCGGTTGATCAAACCGAATCAAGAGTTGGTTAGATGGGATCAACAATGCTTAAATTGACCAGCCTAATAGGATTAAGTCTGGGTCAAGATCGAGTCACGATCAAGCAAGACCTAATTAGGCTCAGAGGTTAGAGTCTGGATTGTAGGCTAACCCAATTGGTTCTGACTCAACAATTTGGTGTCTAAGGTAAGTTTGGCATAGACGACCGACTGGTTTTTAATTGGAAGCTACTCGACCTGAATGCGTTCTTGTACGAGTTAATGGCATATTCCTTCCACCGGTCTCACTTACCTGGCCATATCTGTTGACACAGTTCTGATCTGAGGTGGTCAATAATCCGAGCTAACCCATGCCACTAGGTTAGTCATAATTGTTATGACTAAGCCAAGTCTAGTTTAATGAGACCTGAATCAATTCTCCCTAAGAAAAGATTAAGTCTGAGGTCTTCCACCATTGTAGACGTGCGGGCCCTTCCCGGGGTTGATTGTTCTCGGCTGGATACAGTGGCTCAGTTGCATCGGGAAGACGCAACCATGTCTATTAGGCATTGGATGCTATGGGCTGGAGGATGAGTTGGGCTCAATATTTCGGATACGGTGAGAGACTCAATTAGGAACCCAGTCTATGCAAATGGTGGGTCTGACTTAACTAAGGAGTGGATCAATATTCCGGATACGGTGAGATTCATGAATTAGAGACCAAGTTTGGGTGCACCATGATTAGAGAATCATTGAACAAGAGTTGTTCACTCATTGGCTAACCCATCACCAATAACTGTTAGGTGAGGTGATGAGTCAGTTGGTGAGACCGCACCACCCACTAGAAATCATCAATCATGGAGATTTTTGCATCTCTACAGAGGGAGTGTAGGGATCCGAGAAAATAGTGGGAGCTAATTTGTTTAAAAATAAAATTCCTAAACAAATTGGTCAAGTCAAAATTACAGTATCTAACTAGAATCTTTGACTCTCTACAGGAAAATGTCTGCGTCCAAATCCCACTTGGCACGTATCCTAGGACACACATAGACTGACTGACCCAATTATAAAGATTGGCTCAGAAACTACAAAATTATTTTGGGTTCCGAGAAGTTAACCCATGTTTTGGACCAGGACCCTCCACCCTTACCAGCTCGTCCATCCACTTGAACAGAGAGCGTCTCTGGAAAAATGGATTGACGAAGATAATAAGGCCAGATATTACATGTTGGGCTCGATGTCTGATGAGCTCCAGCGTCCAACATGAAGATATCGGGACTGCTCGCCAAATGTTGGCTCACCTACAGGAGATGTTTGGTGAACAGAGTCGCGCAGCCAAATATCAAGTCACAAAATGACTTTTTAAGGCTAAGATGCGTGATGGGCAGTCAGTCCAAGATCACTGTCTGACAATGATCAAGGACATGGAAGAGCTTGAGAAGCTCGGTGTGAAGTTGGACTTGGATCTGCAGAACGATATTATTCTGCAATCCTTGACTGATGCATATGGGCAATTCATCATGAATTACCACATGCATAAACTTCAAAATTCCTTGGCCGAGTTAATGAATATGCTGGTTACCGCTGAGCTTTCTATGAAAGGTTCTAAAGGCTCAGTTCTTGCTATGGAATGGACTTCTTCCAAAAGAAAGTCTTATGGAAAGAAAAAGAAGTCTGCGAAAAAGCAAAAGGTGGAAGGATCAAAGAAGAAGAAGGCAGAGCCGAAGAAGAAGGTCGATGTCAAAGGAAAGTGTTTCCATTGCAACAGCGACGGCCATTTGGAAGCGGAAACTGCCCTACTTACCTGGCCACCCTAAAGAACAAGAAGGAAGGTCCTTCTGGAGGTATGCTCGTTATTGAGTCTAACCTTACAGGTTTCTTCTGCATCCAGTTGGGTGCTTGACTCTGGTTCTAGTGCTCATCTGTGCACTTCTATGCAGGGTCTTGAGGATAGCAGGAGGCTGAGGGATGGAGACATGATCCTACGCGTCGGTAATGGAGCAAGAGTTGCTGCAGTAGCCGTGGGAACATACCCTCTTCGATTACCATCTGGTTTAGACTTAGTTTTAAAAGACTGTTATTATGTGCCTGCAGCTAGCAGGAATTTGATTTCTGTTTCATGCTTAGCACAAGAAGGTTATGTGATCACCTTCTTTAAGGACCATTGTAACATTCTTTATGAAAGAAATAAAATTGCAAATGGTTTTCCTTATTAATGGTCTTTATCAGTTACATATTGATGTACCTATTTTAACTATCGAGCAAAATGTGAATGCCAAACGACCTAGGGATAGTCCAAACGACAGATATCTATGGCACCTGAGATTAGGTCATATAGCAGAAGATAGGATCAACAAATTGGAGAAAAATGGGCTATTGAGTCCATTGACTTCCGAGTCATATCCAACTTGTGAATCCTGTCTTCAAGGCAAAATGACTAAACTCCCTTTTGTTGGACATGGGGAGAGGGCCACAGATCTCCTTGCCCTAGTACATACTGATGTGTGCGGCCCATTTGATGTGCCGGCTAGAGGCAATTTTGTCTACTTCATTACCTTTACCGATGATCTATCTAGGTATGGGTATGTGTATCTTATGAGACACAAGTCTGAAGCTTTTGAAAAGTTCAAAGAATTCAGACATGAAGTAGAAAAACAAACTGAAAAAACCCATTAAGGTTCTTCGATCAGATCGAGGAGGTGAATACCTTAGTCGGAAATTCCTAGACTATCTTAAGGAAAAATGGCATAGTCTCTCAATGGACTCCACCAGGAACACCTCAACTCAACGGGGTTTCAGAACGGAGAAATCGGACTCTATTAGGATATGGTTCGATCCATGATGAGCTTCACAGACCTCCCTGATTTTTTTTGGGGACACTCATTGTTAACTTCAATTTATCTACTGAATAGGGTTTCCTCTAAAACCGTTCCTACCACACCGTATGAGATATGGCACGGTAAGAAATCAAGTCTGAGTCATCTCAGAATTTGGGGTTGTCCGGCTCATGTCAAAAGACAACAAGCGGACAAGTTAGAGTTTAGGTCCTTTAGAGCTCGATTCATAGGATATCCTAAAGAGTCATTAGGATACTATTTCTACATTCCAGAAGACCACAATGTGATTGTGAGTCGACATGCCATCTTTCTTGAAAAATAGTTTATTCAAGATAGCGGCATTGGAAAGCAGATTAAGCTTGATGAGAAAGTCTCACAAGTGGAAAGAGCTAAGGACCAAGTGGAACCAAATCAGGTTGAGCCAATAAGAACACTACCTCCTCCACCTCGTAGATCGGAAAGAGTTTTCCGTCCCCCTGAAAGATACTTAGGTATTATTTCAGAGGACGTAGAGGAAATGTTCCTCATAGGTAATGGTGCTCATGGTGATGATCCCAAAACCTACAACGAGGCGATATCAGATATCGACTCCGAGAAATGGCTTGAGGCAATGAAGTCAGAAATTGACTCGATGCACTCAAACCAAGTCTGGACCTTGGTAGATCCACCAGAAGGTATAGTACCTATTGGGTGTAAATGGATCTTCAAGAGAAAGATTGGTGCAGATGGAAATGTGGAGACATTCAAGGCTAGACTAGTGGCAAAAGGTTATAGTCAACGTGAAGGCATTGACTATCAGGATACCTTTTCCTCGGTAGCTATGCTAAAATCCATCCGCACATTGCTTGCCGTTGCAGCCTATTTCGATTATGAAATATGGCAAATGGACGTGAAAATCGGCATTCCTAAATGGATATCTTGAGGAAGATATCTATATGGAACAGCCGCTAGGTTTCACATCCAGTGATACTGATCACAAGGTTTGCAAGCTGCAAAGGTCCATATATGGACTTAAGCAAGCATCTCGGAGCTGGAACACTCGTTTCAATGATGTGATCAAAAAGTTTGGTTTCATCAAAAATGAAGAGAAACCGTGTTTTCAAAAGGGTCAGTGGGAGCGCTGTTGTCTTCCTCGTATTGTACGTGGATGACATCCTCCTTATTGGGAATGATATTCCCATGTTGACATCAGTCAAGATGTGGTTGTCCAAGGAATTCTCCATGAAAGACCTAGGTGAAGCATCCTTTATTCTAGGAATTAAGGTCTATAGGGATAGACCGAATAGGATGCTAGGACTTTCACAGAAGATGTACATAGAGGAAGTACTAAAGAGGTTTAGTATGGAAAACTCTAAGAGGGGATTAATACCCTTCAGACATGGTATTCATCTTTCCAAGAAGATGTGCCCCAGCACACCTGAGGAAATAGAACGCATGAGCAAGATCCCTTATGCTTCTGCAATAGGGAGCCTCATGTATGCCATGCTATGTACACGACCTGATATAGCCCATGCTGTGAGTGTCACAAGCAGATATCAGTCAAATCCAGGTGAAGAACACTGGACTTCTGTGAAATGTATCCTTAAGTACTTGAGAAGAACTAAGGATATGATGTTGGTCTTTGGTAACGGAGAACTCCAAGTTCAAGGGATACACAGACTCGAACTTCATGTCCGATATAGATGATCGAAAGTCGACATCTGGCAGACTGTTTGTGCTGGAAGAGTTCCAAGCAAACGGCGATATCATCTCATCCGCGATTACCTCAAAAAGGGTTATGTCCTGGTCAAGAGAGTCAACTCCACAGATAATGTGGCAGACCCACTTACAAAGCCGTTGGGCCAGCAGAAGATCGAAGCCCACCTTGAGAAGATGGGACTTAGACTTGTAGCCAATTGGCTTTAGGACAAGTGGGAGATTGTTAGATATATGTGCCCTAGAAGCCAGAATTGGCTGACACTTGTAATACACTTCTAGGGGCAAAATTGTAATTTTGACTATAATTAATAAAATGGGTTATTTTCTATCACACCTGTGTATTTAGTGTCTGTGATACATCCTTTGAGTTAATGGTAATGATAATTCATATTTTCAAGAGTTGAAAATTTAAGACATGAATAATCATTATTAACTCATAAACAGCTCCCGACCATAGGATCATCACGAGGATGGTGATTGATCCGGAAGGTTGGTGTACGAATCGCTTCTCTTTAGTAGATGAGTCTTGAGTCTACGGTGTGGAGACACCGGAGCGAGAGTACAAGGTACTCGTTAGAGAACGAGGGCACTGAGCGTGACCACCTCGAGTAGTCATTAGGAAGTCTACCTTCTCGTCAATGACTGACTCGATGCTGCAGTAGTGTGTCTGGTTCTTTGACCTGAGATGCATCGGCAGTTCACCTTGAGGGTGTTATAGTTTGACTACACCATTACTCGGTCTCCTAGCCATATGGAACCCTGAGGTGTATGTTGGCTATAGCATGTTCATTGTAGGAACTGGATTGCATCAAGATGGGATCTATCTACCTCGGTGGTAGAGGAGCAGCCCTATGATAATCATGAGAATCAAGTCCTGAAGCCCATGGCCATGGCAGAGTGAAATAATAGAAAGAGTTTCTATTTAGATTTTCACATTTGGACTCGAATCGAATGATTACATCATATGACAGAGACTAGGGTTTGACGAGTTTACCTTAACCCTAATCTGATCAGGGCTCAAGATAGAAGAACTTAATCACACAGGTAGCTGCACCAAGAGGTTCGCATTCAGCTCTGATGGGTTGCCACCATATACTGCTAGGTGTCACTGGTGGATTTTGGGAGCAATTAGAATGATTTAGATGATCGATCATTCTAGCTGTTCGAATCAGAAGAGTTCTGATCCATCGAAAGGAGTTTCGATGATGTCTATGATAGATAGAGATCATGACATATCCCATTACCATACAGAACTGAACCTAACTGGGTCACACAAATAAGGGTTTGAATCTGGTGATCATCAATTGAACTGATCTAGTTCAATTGATCTGAATGAGATTCAATTAGGTTCAAGGAAATCGTGCTAGCACTCGATTGAACCTAACGTTCTTCTTTTACTATCATAAATAAGTTGTGTCCTGACTGAGCCAAAGGAGTTTGTGCTCAATCAGAGGCCTTCATATGGTCTGACTGGAGGTTGTCCAAGTTAGAATAGGTTGTCTTATTTGTAAGACATTACCTGCCATTTTTGGTCACCTGCCATTTCTTGTTTTTTGACTTTGGTCAAAAGTCTACCTTTGACTGGTCAAACGTTGACCATTGACCCTTTGACTTTTGACCACATGTCATGCACCTATTGGAGAGCTGGTGGGGGCCTGTCCCCTTGCCAGAACCTGGCAAGGAGAAGGGCGCACGCCAAGGGTGGCGTGAGCCCAAGTAGGAGGCGCCTAGGAGTCCTTGTTGGACAAGGACTCCACCTCCCTTTTGGATTCCAATCAGAGTTCTACTAAGAATCCAGTTTGACTAGTCTTAGTCACCCTCTAAGGAGGAATCCAGGGGTCTCTATTCCCACCAATCAGATTTAGATCTGATTTCACAAAGGGTTGTGATTGGTTGGGAGGAAGAGGAGTTGGATCACGCTTAGTCTATAAATAAGACCCTGCGCCCAACTCAGATTCTAATGCAATTCAATTGAGAAACCCCACGCCGCAAGGCTGCCTCTCCCCTCCTCCTCCATGCCATAGCTTCTTCTCCCCTTGCTCTCCACATCCAAAAGGTGTTTTGGACTTTGGTTGGTGCGATTCAGATCAAGGAAAGGCGATCAAAAGCAAGAAGGCTGCGCTGCTGCAAAAGGACGACTGCAGATCTTCAAAAGAGTTTTGAAGATCCTCCAGATCAGATTCAGATCTGATTTTTGGAGGTGTGATAGAGAAGAAGAGGATCTCCAGATCCAACCCGAGTGGATACCGGTAGAGGCCAGGCGCTTGCGTGGCTAAGATCCAGAACCTTCCACTGCAAACAGGATCATCAACAGGGTAATAGGATTACCCAGATCAGGTAAATTAAATTTGATTTAATTTATCTCTTAATTTTATTTTATTAAAATAATAAGATTCAGATCTAAAACATATCAAGATCTGATTGGGATCAAGAGAAAATTTTTTTTTGAAATATATCTCTTGATCTGATCAGATCTGAACGAACCTGGACCAGGAAATCAGGATTTCCCTTCAAAAAGAAGATAGGATCTCCTTCAACCTCGATTGGAGATAAGATCTCCCCCAAGCTTCAACTTCAAAAGAAGATAGGATCTCCTTCATCCTCGACTGGAGATAAGATCTCCCTTGTGCTTCAACTTCAACAGAAGATAGAATTTTCTTCAACCTTAATAGGAGATAAGATCTCCGACAACCTCGGTTGAAGATAAGATCTCCTTCGAGCTTCAACTTCAATAGGAGATAAGATCTTCTACAACCTTGGTTGGAGATAAGATCTTCCTCAAGCTTCAACTTCAATAGAAGATAGAATCTCCTTCAACCTCAATAGAAGATAAGATCTTCTACAACCTCGACTGAAGATAAGATCTCCTCCAAGCTTCAACTTCAAAAGAAGATAGGATTTTCTTCAACCTTGACTAAAGATAAGATCTCTTTCGAGCTTCAACTTCAATTGAAGATAAAATCTCGTCCGAGCTTTAGATTCAAAAGAAGATAAGATCTCTCTCAACCTTCATGGGAGATAAGATCTCTTTCGAGCTTCAACTTCAACCGAAGATAAGATCTTCCTCGAGTTTCAACCTCAATGGGTGTAGAGCTCGGAAAATAACTTTGGTAGTAATCTTTTTTATACTTTCTTCCTTCCAATTTCGAACTCAGGAGTGGGGGGACTGGTGTTAGGGATAAACCCCGCTCTCACCGAAGTCCAATCTGGTGCTTAGCCTAATGTAACTGGTAATCACAAAAGAGCTTTGATTGAAAATTCTTCCTCCAATGGTCGAACCCCTCTAGACTTCTTCAGCAACCAAATTTCTTCAGGAGCCAAACCCCTCCCAAACTCCTCCAGCAGTTGAACTCCTCCAAGAGCCGAACTCCTTTCGAACTCCTCCAATGATCGAATTTCTTCAGGAGCTAAACTTCTTTCGGACTTCTTCTTCAATCGAACTTCTCCACCAGTCGGACTCGTTTCAAACTTCTCCATCAGTCAAACTCCTTCTGAACTTCTCCATCAGTCGAACTTCTCCATCAGTTGGACTTCTTCTTGACTTCTCCATCAGTTGGACTCCTTCTAGACTTCTCCATCAGTCAAACTTCATTCAAATTTCTCTAATGGATTACTTTCAGATTTCAAGTAGTATTCCTTCTAGATGATTCCTTTAGCCATATTCCCTTTAGGAGTCTGAACTCCTCTGAAGTTGATATATGTCAAAGCTCTTCACCAACCAAAGCCTGTTTCCTCCAGATTTCAACTATTAAATCTCAATGAATAGACGACCCCACTATCGGACGGTTACGACTATCATTTATCCGTTTGCTATAGGCGATCCCGCTATCAGATGGTTACGACTATCATTTATCAATCTACTACAGGCGACCCTACTATCGGACAATTATGACTATCATTATCAGTCTATTACGGGCGACACCTCTCTCCCTAATAAATTTTACATGGCCTCGAATGGCACACGATCGGACAATTATGATTGTCACTATCAGTTTGCTCCAGACTGCATCTGTAAAAGGGATCCTACAGATATATTTTCTCTAAGCTCTCTTCTCCTTCCTAGAACTCTATTGAATTCTTTCCTAAGCACTCCATTTCTATTGGCCAGAAGAGCTGACTTGATCGTCATAGGGTCCTACCAGAGCCACCACCACTGACTCCGAACGAGATTTTATTTTGTAGGTCACCGATGGCGACCTCTTCTTCCTCAACTCCAACTCGATTTGACGTCAACTAGATTCTACACCAACACTATTGATTGTAAATGTATCTTTAAGAGAAAGATTGGTGCTAATAGAAATATGGAGACATTCAAAGCTAAGTTAGTGGCAAAAGAATATAGTCAGTATGAAGGCATTGACAATCAGGATACCTTTTCGCTAGTGGCCATGCTTAAATCCATCCGCACGCTGCTTATAATTGCAGCATATTTTGATTATGAAATATACCAGATAGATGTAAAAATAGCATTTTTGAATGGATATCTCGAGAAAGATATTTATATGAAACAACCACTTGGTTTTACTTTCAGTGATGGTGATCATAAGGTCTACAAGTTGCAAAGGTCTATCTATGGACTTAAGCAAGCATCTCGAAGCTAGAATGCTCATTTCAATGATATGATCAAATCATTAGGTTTCATCAAGAATGAGGAGGAATCTTGTGTGTTTAAAAAGATTAGTGGAAGCATTGTTGCCTTTCTCGTATTGTATGTGGATGACATCCTCCTGATTGAGAATGATATTCTTATGTTGACCTCGATAAAAATATGGTTATCTAAGGAGTTTTTTATGAAAGACCTAGGAGAGGCATCCTTCATTTTAGAAATTAATGTCTATAGGGATAGACTGAAAAGGATGCTAGGTCTCTCACAGAAGATGTACATAGAGGAGGTGCTAAAGAAGTTCAGCATGTAGAACTCTAAGAGGAAACTTGTGCCCTTAAGACATGGTATTCATATCTCTAAGAAGATGTGCCTTAATACACCAGGAGATTGAACACATAAGCAAGATCCCTTATGCATTGGCTATAGGAAGCCTTATGTATGCCATGCTATATACACGACTTGATATCGCTCATGTTGTGAGTGTTACTGGTAGGTATCAATCGAATTTAGATGAAGAGCACCGAACTTCTATGAAATATATCCTTAAGTACTTGAGAAGGACTAAGGATATATTTTTGATCTTTGGTAATAGAGAACTCCAGGTCTAGGGATATACAGACTTAGACTTTTTGTTTGATATAGATGATCGAAAGTCGACATCTAGAAGTCTGTTCTTATATAATAGTGGTGTTGTAAGTTGGAAGAGTTCCAAGCAGACACTAATAGTAGACTCTATCATGAAAGTAGAGTATATCGCTATCTCAAAAGCTGCAAAGAAATAATTCTAGTTTAAGAAGTTTGTTGCAGAGCTTGGAGTGATGCCATGTGATGCTATCCCTCTGTACTACGATAATAATGGTGCCATAGCCTCGGCTAAAGAGCCGAGATCTCACCAAAAGTTCAAGTACATCGAGCGGCAATTCTACCTCATCTATGATTACCTCGAGAAGAAATACATCGAGCTCAAGAGAGTCAACACCATAGATAATGCGACTGATCCACTGATGAAGTCTTTAAGCCAATAGAAGATTGAGGCCCACCTTAAGAAGATAGAACTTAGATTTGTAGCCAATTGGCTTTAGGTCAAGTGGAAGTTTGTTAAATGTGTGCCCTAAAAGCAAGATTGACCGACACTTATAAATACTTTCTAAGGATATTTTTATAATTTTGACTTATAATTAATAAAAAGATTATTTCTTCTATCATATTTATGTATTGAGTGTTTGTGATACATCCATTGGGTTAACGGGTATGGTGACATATATTCTTAAGAGTTGAGAATTTGAGACATGTATTGTCATAATTAACTCATAAACTATTTTCAATCATAGGATCATCATATGGATGATGATCGATTTGAAAGATTGGTGTACGATTATTTTTTTAGGATAGATGAATTTTGAGTCTATAGTATGAAGATACCAGAATGAGAGTATAGGTACTTGTTATGAATAAGAGCATTGAGTATGATGATCTCGAGTAGTTATAAGAGAGTCTACCTTCTCATCGATGACTAGCTCGATGTTGCAATTGTGTTTGATTTTTTGACTTGAGGTACATCGGTAGTTCACCTTGAAGGTGTTATAATTTGACGATACCATAACTAGATCTCTTAGCTATTTGGAATCCTGAGGTGTGTATTGGCTATAGCATGTTCATTATAGGAATTGGATCATACTAAGATGGGATCTATCAACCTTGATAGAGAAGTAGTCCTATGATGATCATGAGATCGAATCCTAAAGTCCATAGCCATGATAGTGTGAAATAATAGAAAGAAGTTTCTATTATGGTTTCACATCAAACTCGAATTGAATGATTCATTCATATGACATGTGTTGGGTTTGATGAGTTCATCTTGATCTAGATCCTATCGAAGCTTATGATAGAAGATTTCAATCACATAGTTGGCTGCACCGAGAGGTTCATATTCAGTTTTGATGGATTCCAATCAGATACTACTAGGTGTCACTGATGGATTTTGGGATCAATTAGAATTATCTTGATGATCGACAATTCTAGCTGGGTGAATCAAAAAGAGTTCTGGTCCATTGAAAGATGTTTTGATGATGTCGATAATAGAGATCACGATATGTCCCATTACCATATAGAATTAAATCTAACTAGGTCATACAAACAAAGATTTAGGTTTGGATGTCATTAATTGGGCTAACATGGTTGATTGATTTAGATTAGATCTAATTCGGCTTAAGAAAATCGTGCTAGCACACGATTGGACCCAACTTTCTCCTTCTATGGACTTCCTGACTGGTCTGGACTTAGTCAAATTTGATTTGGCTCATCTAGAAACCTTATATAGATTTATCCTGGTCTAATTGGACCTTTTTCTGATGAGATTAGATCTTGTCTTGGTTAGATCAGGGCTTGTCTTGGTCTCATATGATGGGCATTAGGATAAATGGCTTTTTGACCTGGTCTTTGTAGGAAAGAAAGGAGGAGATGCGCCCCCTAGAGTTTCTCTTAGGGTGCGCACCCCCAGATGGTTGTGTAAAGAGGAAAGGCGCATGCCCCATCCCGACATGTGCCCCTTGGAGATAATACCTTGGGAGTTGGGAGGTTATCTATTCAAAAGATTTGAATGGGTCAAAATAGTTTGAAATAATTCAAACTCCCTAGAAGAGAAACTATCTATGGCAACTTGACATTATCCAGATAATGTGATGCCATCTTTTCTCCCATTTTGTGTGACAAAATGAGTGAAAATATTTAGAATATGGCATGGAAACTTGGGAGAGTCCTTTTGCTTCTTAGCTTTGACTCATTCAAAGCCCAGAAGCCTTGGGACTCTAGGGTTCAGGTTTGTCTATAAATAGGCGACCAAGCCAAAAGGGTTTGGCCATCAATTCAACCATGTCCAAGCTCTATCTCTCCAACTCCTCTACACCTCCTCTCCCTTTTCTTCATGCCCAAGAGTTGGGTTGACCAGCACTTAGGGAGTCGAAGTGTTGTTGCTACAAGATCGTGTCGATTAGTTTCGATCATATGACGATCAGTTTATTACCGGAGATTGGAGAAAAGGCATGCCCAAGAGTTCCAAATTTAGATCTTTTATAATTAGATCTAGAAGGAGAGGACCTTTAGATTTGACTCGAGTGGATGCTAGTAGAGGCTGGGCACGTGCGTGGCTCAAGTCAGAACCTCCATCAACTTCTAGATCATCGCAGCAAGTGAAGAGTTCGCTTGCAATAGATGGTATTAGATACCAATTTTTATGTTCCTAGTTTTAGATCTATCTAATTAGATCTGAGAAATCTCAGATCTAATCAGATTAGTTATTAAAAAGTTTTTAAAATCTGCTGCACGATTTGATTCGATCAGGCCAATCTTGCAGTTTTTCCTTTAATTGGTATCAGAGCCATGGTTCTGGTTTTAGATCTAGATTAGATTAGATCTAAAAATTAATTTTGATGTGATCATAATATTTTCTAATGTTACATGAGATGTAATCAGTTCTAATGCATGAGATGCATTTTTAAATTTTGATACATGAGATATATGCAAAGCATGTATAGAATCGATCTGTAATCGTATATATGATATATGCTCTAGATCTAGTTCATGTAGCAGTATTTTATTTTTCTAATTGGGGCTTTCCTCTTGGCCATCCGATCATAAGATTAAGAAGGGTTTAAAGGCCCTTGCTTTTCATTCGATGGGATACTCTTATGGCATGTAGGGATGCTGCATGTCTGTCCTCAATCAGAAAAGCAAAATTTACTTTTCTGCAAAATCCTAGATCCAAAAACTCTAGGATCTACATACATGCTTTGTTTCTGAATCATGTTTATACTTTAAAAAATAAGTTATGAAATTAATTAGATCTAAAAATTAAGAATTTTTAGATTTAAGACACCTTCATAAAATATGGGTTTAGGATATGAGTAGCTTGATTAGGTCTAGCTTGAGCGGTTGATCAAACTAAATTAAGAGTTGATTAGGTGGGATCAAGAGTGCTTTAAATTGACAAACTCAATAGTTATAAGTTTGATTAAGATTGACTCATAGCCATATGTGGTTGATCACTTCAAGACCTAATCTAGTTCCATAGTTAGAGCCTGGATTATAGGCGAACCCAATCAGTTCTGATACGATAAGTTGGTGTCTAAGATAAGTTTGACAAATACGATCGATGGTTTTTAATTGAGAGCTACTTGACCTAGATGCATCTACGGTGAGTTAATGGCATATCCCTCTCACCGATCTCACTTACCTGGTCGATTGGGTTGATCCAGTTCTATATTGAGGTTGCTAACGATTCAAGCTAACCTATGGAACTAGATTAGTCATAACCATTATGACTAATTAAGAATTAAAGAGATTTGAATTAAAATTTTTCTAAGAAAATATTAAGTCAATTAGTCTTCCACTGTTGTAGTTGTGTGGGTCCTTCCTGAGGTTAATTATTCTTGGTTGGATACAGTGGTTCAGTGGCATCGAGAAGATGCAACCATAGCTATTAGGCATAGGATACTATGGATTGGAGGGTGGGTTAGGCTCGATATTCTAGATATGATGAGGGTCCCAATAACGAATCCAGTTCGTACAAATAGTGGGTCTGACTTAATTAAGGAGTGGAGCAATATTTCGGACACTAAGCTTCTTAATCAAGGAGTGTGGAGACATTGGTATGGCATATAGATGAGATGTACGGATACATCATCACTGAACATGATCAAGTTTGGAGGATTCTACTGTCAAAAATTGCTCTGATGGGATATGGGTATAAATGTCTCTTCGACTTGAGATCACCACGGTGACTTGCAAGCAACTCATTATGGTTTGGTGATGGACTACTTGAATTTATAATTCAGTGACGGAAGATTTTTAGGCATAATCAAGTATTTGTAAAGTTAGTGAGTGATCAAGATGGGATTGACCATTCTAAGGATTTGGAGATAATGCATCGTTGTATTTTAATGTTGCAAAACCTTGGCTAGGATAATCCACATGATGGATTTGATATTTTAAAATATAATATGGATGATTTATTTAGGATTGACAGTCAAATCCTAAGTTGTCCTATAAGCATTCATGGTCAAAGGGATGAATTATACGAAAACTATATCCACATGGGTTATAGAATGTTGCTTTATATATTTGATTTATTCGGCTATCATATACTATTACTAGATGGTTATTTTGATTGGTACAAAAATTTATTTCTGTGCTTCTGGTTTAGGTTCGAACCTATGAGATCACATACATTAGAGGTCTCAATCTGATTGGATCATTGATCAACGATTAAGAATCATTTTAGGGTCAAATAGTCAATACGATTGATGTTTGACCTAGTACAAGTATTGCAGGAGGATTGTTTAGCAATCGGATTGCTAATTGACTCAATCTGATTGAGCATGAAGGTTGAGATCAAGTTTAATTGAATAAGATTCAATTAGATTTAGTTTAGACTTAATTAGGTTAGGTCCAATTGGTTTATAGGATAAGCCAATTATAAGGAAGATCAATTCCTTGTTGAATTAGAACTTGTGTGTACCTAATTTCTAATTTGATTAAAATTTAAATCAAAATTAAATATAATTTAATTTGACTTAATTGGGCTCTTAGTTGAATTTTCATCCTTAATTGGATTGCATCAATTTTAATTTGATTGGGCTTAAAAATTATTTTGAATAGTCAAAATATGAAAGTCCTAGTTTGACTAGGACTCTCTTCCTTGTGCCACCTCACCTTTCCATGCTCCCTTCCCTTGGGATTTGCATGAAATCCCTCATGCACAGAGAGCCCACGTGCGCCCCCCTACGCCCTCCCTCTTTCTTAGATGGTAAGTGGTTTTGGACCAAGTCAAAACTAGTAGGTAGTTTTGATTTAAAACTCTATTTGATAAAGTTTGTTAAATTCAAAATCCTTATCCATATGAGGCGCCAAACAATCTGATTTCCTTTTGAATTTTATGATGGAAATAGAGGAAGTTTTATGATTTAATAGACTTTATGATAAAGGTTGTCCTAGTTTGTGCAGATCTAAAGTTTTATTTGATAAAGATTGTCCTCTTCTGAAATTTTATTTGATAAAGGTTATTTTCGTTCGTGTAGATCTAAAGTTGATCATAAATATATTAGATATAATCTAAATAGATTTATAATTTAATAGATTTAAAATTATTTAAATATAAATTAAATAATTAGATCACATGGATTGATCTTATAAGATTGTCCTACTGTAAGGTTTATCCCTTATGGTGAAAAAGGTTATTTTAATACATGCTGATCTAGAAATTAATCATAAATAAGTTAGATTTGATCTAAAAAATTTATGATTTAATTAAAATTATTTTAATCCAAATTTTATGATATTAAATGTGTTAGATTTGATCTAAAGTAATTTATATTTTATTATAATTAAAATTATTTGAATCTGAATTCTATTATCATGAATATGTTTAAATTAGATCTAAAGTAGATTCATAATATTGTTTATGTTATATGCATATTGATTATGAATCAAACGTGCAACTAGTTGATAGAATCAAGTTGTAAAAATATTTTATAAATATAAAAGTATTTTTGAAATGCCAAATCTCAATCCTCAATCCAAAACTTAATTAAGAATTAAGAGTTATTGATTAGGATTTAGGATTGTGAATTAAAGATCCTAAGACAAAAATCATAATAGATGGGTTAATGGGTTAGAGTGAATTATGTTCATTAATTGGGTTAGACCTAAGGTTATATTAAAGAATGGACTTAATTAGAGTAATTGACTAAATTTAATTAAATATTATCTTAAATTAGGTCAAGAACTCTGTAGATCAATTGCAATAGTTGTAGTTGGTCAAGTCCAACTCTTGGTGTCCCCCCATCCTTATCCTTTAAGACATTAGGACATGTCCTAATCTAATTAGGACAAGCCCAAAGAAAGGTTTCTAGATAAGTTAAATCTTATTTGACTGAGTCCAAACTAATCAAAAAATCTAATGCAAAAGAAAGTTACGTCCATTCATGTGCTAGCACGATTTTCTTAAACTTAATTGGATCAAATCCAAATCAATCGAACTATGTGAGTCCAATTGAAAACATCCAGATCCAAACCCTTATTTATGTGACCCCATAAGTTCAATTCTGTATAGTAACAGAATATGTCATGATCTCATTGAAGGAAAATCCTGATTTTTCGGTCCAGGTTCGTTCAGATCTGATTAGATCAAGAGATATATTTCAAAAATTTTCTCTTTGATCTGTATCAGATCTGGAAAATTTTAGATCTGATTTTTATTATTTTAATAAATAAAAATAAAGATAAATTAAATCAAATTTAATTTACCTGATTTGGGTAATCCTATTATCCTGTTGATGATCCTGTATGCAGCGAAAGGTTCTGGATCTAGCCACGCAAGCGCCTGGCCTCTATCGGTATCTACTTGGGCTGGATCTAGAGATCCTCTTCTTCTCTATCACATCTCCAAAAATTAGATCTGAATCTGATCTAGAGGATCTTCAAAACTCCTTTTAAAGATCAGCAGTCGTCCTTTGCAGCAGCGCAACCTTCTTGCTTTTGATTGCCTTTCTTTGATCTGGATCGCACCAACCAAAGTCCAAAACCCTTTTGGACATGGAGAGGAGAAGGAGAAGAAGGTTTGGCATGGAGGAAGAGGGGAGAGACAGCCTTGGGCATGGGGAATTATGATTCTCAATCATATCATGTTACGTAACAATCTGAGTTGGCCACAGGGTCTTATTTATAGACTAACTATGATCCAACTTCTCTTCTTCCCAACCAATCACAATCCTTTGTGAAATCAGATTTAAATTTGATTGGTGGGAATAGAGTCCCCTGGATTCCTCCTTAGAGGGTGCCTAAGACTAGTCAAACTGGATTCTTAGAAGAACTCTAACTGGAATCCAAAAGGAAGGTGGAGTCCTTGTCCAACAAGGACTCCTAGGCGCCTCCAACTTGGGCGCACGCCTAGGGTGGCATGCACCCTCCTCCTTGCTAGGTTCTGGCAAGGGGATAGGCCCCCACCAGCTCTCCAATAGGTGCGTGACATGTGGTCAAAGGTCAAAGTGTCAATGGTCAATGTTTGACCAGTCAAAGGTAGACTTTTGACCAAAGTCAAAGAACAAGAAATGGCAGGTGACCAAAAATGGCAGGTAATGTCTTACAAAATAAGACAATCTTTTCTGACTTGGACATCCTCTAGTCAGACCATATGAAGGCCTCTGATTGAGCACAAACTCCTTTGGCTCAGACGGGATAACTTATTTATGATAGAAAAAGAAGAACGTAAGGTTCAATCGAGTGCTAGCACGATTTCCTTGAACCTAATTGAATCTCATTCAGATCAATTGAACTAGATCAGTTCAATTGATGATCACTAGATTCAAACCCTTATTTATGTATCCCAGTTAGGTTCAGTTCTGTATGGTAATGGGATATGTCATGATTTCTATCATCGACATCATCGAAACTCCTTTCGATGGATCAGAACTCTTCTAATTCGAACAGCTAGAATGGCTCAGTGCCCTCGTTCTCTAACGAGTACCTATACTCTCGCTCCAGTATCTCCACACCGTAGACTCAAGACTCATCTACTAAAGAGAAGCGATTGTACACCAACCTTCCGGATCAATCACCATCCTCATGATGATCCTATGGTCAGGAGCAATTTATGAGTTAATAATGATTATTCATATCTTAAATTTTCAACTCTTGAAAATATGAATTATCATTACCACTAACTCAAAGGATGTATCACAGACACTAAATACATATATGTGATAGAAAATAACCCATTTATTGATTTTAGTCAAAATTATAATTTTGCCCCTAGAAGTGTATTACAAGTGTCAGCCAATTCTGGCTTCTAGGGCACATATATCTAACAATCTCCCACTTATCCTAAAGCCAATTGGCTACAAGTCTAAGTCCCATCTTCTCAAGGTGGGCTTCGATCTTCTGCTGGCCCAACGGCTTTGTAAGTGGGTCTGCCACATTATCTGCGGAGTCGACTCTCTTGACCTCGACATAACCCTTCTCGAGGTAATTGCGGATGAGGTGGTATCGCTGCTCAATATGCTTGGATTTCTGGTGAGACTCGGCTCCTTAGCAAGGGCTATGGCGCCATTGTTGTCGCAGTATAGTGGAACGGCATTTGATGGCATTACTCCGATTTCTGTAGTAAACTTCTTGTACCAGAATGCTTCCTTCGCAGCTTCTGATGCAGCGATATATTCTGCTTCCATGGTGGAATCTGCTATCACCGTTTGCTTGAAACTCTTCCAGCTGATTGCTTACCATTGCACACAAACAAACTCCCAGATGTCGACTTTCGATCATCTATATCGGACATGAAGTCCGAGTCTGTGTATCCCTGGACCAGGAGTTCTCCGTTACCAAAGACCAGCATCATATCCTTAGTTCTTCTCAAGTACTTAAGGATATATTTCATAGAAGTCCAGTGTTCTTCACCTGGATTTGACTGATATCTGCTTGTGACACTCACAGCATGGGCTATATCAGGTCGTATACATAGCATGGCATACATGAGGCTCCCTATTGCAGAAGCATAAGGGATCTTGCTCATGCATTCTATTTCCTCAGGTGTGCTGGGGCACATCTTCTTGGAAAGATGAATACCATTTTTGAAGGGTATTAATCCCCTCTTAGAGTTTTCCATACTAAACCTCTTTAGTACTTTCTCTATGTACATCTTCTGTGAAAGTCCTAGCATCCTATTCGGTCTATCTCTATAGACCTTAATTCCTAGAATAAAGGATGCTTCACCTAGGTCTTTCATGGAGAATTCCTTGGACAACCACATCTTGACTGATGTCAATATGGGAATATCATTCCCAATAAGGAGGATGTCATCCACGTACAATACGAGGAAGACAACAGCGCTCCCACTGACCCTTTTGAAAACACATGGTTCCTCTTCATTTTTGATGAAACCAAACGTTTTGATCACATCATTGAAACGAGTGTTCCAGCTTCGAGATGCTTGCTTAAGTCCATATATGGACCTTTGCAGCTTGCAAACCTTGTGATCAGCATCACTGGATGTGAAACCTAGTGGTTGTTCCATATAGATATCTCCCTCAAGATATCCATTCAAGAACGCCATTTTCACGTCCATTTGCCATATTTCGTAATCGAAATAGGCTGCAACAGCAAGCAATGTGCGGATGGATTTTAGCATAGCTACTGGGGAAAAAGTATCCTGATAGTCTATGCCTTCGCGTTGACTATAACCTTTTGCCACCAATCTAGCCTTGAATGTCTCCACATTCCCATCTGCACCAATCTTTCTCTTGAAGATCCATTTAGATCCAATAGGTACTATACCTTCTGGTGGATCTACTAAGGTCCAGACTTGATTTGAGTGCATCGAGTCAATTTCTGACTGCATTGCCTCTAGCCATTTCTCGGAGTCGATATCTGATATCGCCTCATTGTAGGTTTTGGGATCATCTCCATGAGCACCATTACCTATGAGGAACATTTGCTCTACATCCTCTGAAACAATACCTAAGTATCTTTCAGGGGGACGGAAAACTCTTTCCGATCTACGAGGTGGAGGAGGTAGTATTCTTATTGGCTTAACCTGATTTGGTTCCACTTGGTCCTTAGCTCGTTCTGCTTGTGAGACTTTCTCATCAAGCTTGATCTGTTTTTCAATGCCGCTATCTTGAATAAACTATTTTTCAAGAAAGATGGCATGTCGACTCACAATCACATTGTGGTCTTCTGGAATGTAGAAATAGTATCCTAATGACTCTTTAGGATATCCCATGAATCGAGCTCTGAAGGACCTAAACTCTAACTTGTCCGCTTGTTGTCTTTTGACATGAGCCGGACAACCCCAAATTCTGAGATGACTCAGACTTGGTTTCTTACCGTGCCATATCTCATATGGTGTGGTAGGAATGGTTTTAGAGGGAACCCTGTTCATTAGATAGATTAAAGTTAACAATGAGTGTCCCCAAAGAAAATCAGGGAGGTCTGTGAAGCTCATCATGGATCGAACCATATCTAATAGAGTCCGATTTCTCCATTCTGAAACCCCATTGAGTTGAGGTGTTCTTGGTGGAGTCCATTGAGAGACTATGCCATTATCCTTGAGATAGTCTAGGAATTCCCTGCTAAGGTATTCACCTCCTCGATCTGATCGAAGAACCTTAATGGGTTTTTCTGTTTGTTTTTCTACTTCATGTCTGAATTCTTTGAACTTTTCAAAGGCTTCAGACTTGTGTCTCATAAGATACACATACCCATACCTAGATAGATCATCGATAAAGGTAATGAAGTAGACAAAATTACCTCTAGCAGGCACATTAAATGGGCCGCACACATCAGTATGTACTAGGGCAAGGAGATCTGTGGCCCTCTCCCCATGTCCAACAAAAGGGAGTTTTGTCATTTTGCCTTGAAGATAGGATTCACAAGTTGGATATGACTCGGAAGTCAATGGACTCAATAATCCTATCTTCTGTTATATGACCTAGCCTAAGGTGCCACATGTACTTTTTATTTATACTATCTTTAGGTCGTTTAGATCCTGTGGCATTCACACTTTGCTTAACATAATTTACAGATACATCAACATGCAACTGATAGAGACTGTTAATAAAGAAATCACTTCCAATTTTATTACTTTCAAAAAGAATAATACAGTGGTCCTTATGAAAACTAATTACATATCCTTCCTATGTTGAATAGAAGATAGAAATTAGCTTCTTGCTCATAGTAGGTATATAATAACAGTCCTTAAGTTCTAAGATACTCCCAGATGGTACTCGTAGAGGATATGTTCCCATGGTGATAGCAGCAACCTTTGCTCTGTTCTTGATGCATAGGATCATTTTGCCATCCCTCAGCCTCCTGCTATCCTTAAGATCCTACAAAGAAATGCAATGATGAGCACTAGATCTAGAGTCAAGCACCCAATGGGATGCAGAAGAAATAGTTATGTTTATCTTAATGATGAGCATACCTTCAGAAGGTCCTCCTTCCCTTTTGTTCTTCAGGCTTGCCAAGTAAGTAGGGCAGTTTCACTTCCAATGGCCATCGAAGTTATAGTACAACATTTTCCTTTTTTTGCAGCCTTCTTCTTCGGCTCCACCTTTTTCTCCTTCTTCTTCCTCTCAGTCTTCTGCTTCTTGGTGAACTTTTCTTCTTCCTAAAGGACTTTCTCTTGGAAGAAGTTTGCTCTATAGTATGTACCGAGCCTCTTAAACTCTTCAAGGTGCTCTCAGTAGTCACTAGCATGTTCATCAACTTAGCCAGGGTGTACTGAATCTTATTCATATGGAAGTTTACAATAAACTACTCATATGAATCAGTTAAGGACTACAGAATTAGATCAATCTGCAAGTCTTTGTCAATGGACATGCTGAGCTTTTCAATCTCCTCCAAGCTCTAGATCATTGATAAGCAATGATCATGGACCGACTGCCCATCACATATTTGCATCTTGAAGAGTCGCTTGGATACTTTGTAGCATGCTGTGTGGCTTTGCTCACCATACAACTCTTGCAGGTGAGCCAACATTTGCCTAACAGTCTTCATATCCTCATGTTGGTGCTGCAACTCACTTGACATCGATGCCAACATGTAACACCTGACTTTATTATTATCATCTAGCCACTTTTCATGAGACGCTCTCTGATTAGTGGTCAAATAGGCTGGAAGAGGGGGAAGGTCCTGATCAAGAACATAGGTCAGCTTTTTGGAACCTAAAATAGTTTTCATGTTTCGGAGCCAATCCTTAAAATTGGGTTCGGTCAATCGGTTGGTTTCTAAAATCTTGGCTAGCAGGTTGGAAGCAGACATATTTTTTATAGAGAGTCAAAGTTTCTAGTTAGACTTTGTATTTGACTTAATCAATTTATTTTAAAAAAATTATTTTTAAAATAAATTAGGGCTCCTACTATTTTTTTAGATTCCTATACTTTCTTGGAAGAGATGCAAAAATCTCTACAGTCAAAGATTTTTAGTGGATGCTACGGTCCCATCGATTAGCTTACCACCTCACCTAACAGTTATTGATGATGAGTCAGCCAATGAGAGGATAACTCTTATCCAATATTTTTTAAATAAATTATAGCCAACTCCGATCTCTAATTCATGAAGCTCACCATGCCTAGAATATTGCTCCACTTCTTAGTTAAGTCAGATCCACTATTTGCATGAAATTGATTCATGATTGGGATCCTCACCGTATTCAGAATATTGAGCCCAACCCTTCCTCCAATGCATAGTATTTCATGCCTAATAGTTATGGTTGTATCTTTCTAGTACAACTGAACCACTGTATCTAGTCAAGAACAATCAATCTTGAAAAGAGCCTGTATAACTACAATGGTGGAAGACTGCTCGACTTAATATTTTATAAAAATTTTAATTTAGGTCTCAATCTTAATTATACATAAGTGTTATAACTAACCTAGTGGCATGGGTTAGCTTGAATTGTTTGCAACCTAGTGCAGAATTAGATTGACCCAATTGGCTAGGTAAGTGGGATCGATGAGAGGGATATGCCATTAACTCACCATAGATGAATCATGGGTGAGTAGCTCTCAATTAAAGACCACTGATCATATCTACCAAACTTATCTTAGACATTAATTTATTGATTTAGAATTGATTGGATTCTCCTATAATCTAGACTTAAACTGTGGAGCCAGATTAGGTCTTGAAGTGATTGATAATATATGATTGTTAATCGATCTTGACCAAACTTACAACTATTAGGTTGGTCAACTGAGCACTCTTGATCCCATCCTAACCAACTCTTGATTTGGCTTGATCAACCACTCAAGCTAGACCTAATCAAGCTACACACCCTGAACACATGTATTATGAAAGTGTCTTAGATCTTTAATTCTCAATTTTATATTTAATCAATTTTATAACTTAATTCTTAATTAAGTATAATAGGGTTCAAAAATAACAAATCTTGAAAATGGATCCTAGAATTTTTAGATCTAGGGTTTAGCAGAAAGTAAGTTTTGATTTATTCTTCATGAGGATCATCACGCAGCACCCCTACATGCCATAAGAGCATCCCATCGAATGGAAAGTGAGGATCTTTAAAGCCCTTCTTACTCTTATGACTGGATGGCCAAGAGGACTATCTCAATCAAAATACTTTTACTACAGCTAACAGATCTAGATCTATACATATATCGCATATATGAAATTAGATTTAATCTAATCATGCTTTGCATACATCTTATGTATCAATTTAAACTACATCTCATACAATTTAATTAAATACTATTTTTGATCTCATCAAAAATCTAATATAGATCTATGAACCTACAATCTGGTTTTGATACCAGTTGAAGGATCTTTTAGATCGACCGGATCGGATTAGAGCTGTTATGGCAAAATTTTAAAATTTTTCACTGATCAGATCAGACTTAAAGATTCATAGATCTAATTACTACATCTAGATCTAAAGCATACAAAAAATATTAGAAATGCCACTTGGTGCAGGTAGACAATTTGCCTACTTTGATGATTTGATATAGATGCCGAGATTCATCTCTAGTTGTGCACGCATTCGATCTCTATTGGTATCCACTCGGGTTAGATTTGGAGGTCTTCTCTTTGCTTGATCTAATTTCAAAAAATTAGATCTAGATCTCCTTCTTCTACCTTCAATCAGATCATCAATATCACTTTGATCGATACATAATCGATCTCCTTCTTCTTCTTGTGCGGACAATACTTCGACCCTTGAAGGCACGATCAGCCCAACACTTGGGCATGGGAGAGAGGGAGGGAGAGAGAGGATTTGGAGAAGGGAGGAGGCATGGAGAGAGAGGAGCAGGGCTTTGCTATGGGCAACTAGAATGGCCAAATCCTTTAGCCTAGTCTCCTATTTATAGAAAAATAGAAGACCTAGAGTCCTAGAGCTTTTAGACTTTGATCGGAGCAAAGTTTTATAAGCAGAAGGACTCCTTAACTAAATGTGGCATCCCATCTGATTTTCCCATGCATTTTGTCGCACAACAAAGCACTTAGGTGTGTGCCACCTTACCTGATAAGGTGGTTTGGTGCTAGGGATTATCTCTCCGAAAGTTTGATTTAATTTGAACTCATTTGACTTCTTCAAATAAAGTTCAAATTGAAACAAACTCCAACCTCCTCTCTCTTTATCCTTATCTCTAAGGGGTGCATGCTAGGAATAGGCGTGCACCCTCTCTCTCTAAGAAGGATATCTAGGGGCACGCGTGTTAGGATTTTATGCCTCAAATTCAATCCATAGTAAGAAGAGAATCATTTTTTAGCACAGCAGTCAGGCCAGCTCTGATACGTAGTCGAGCCGGCTAGGATTGAGATCGAGCTGGTTCAAACCATAGTTGAGCTAGCTCTTTTAGGCAGACAGACAGTAGGAGTTTGGATGAGATGCAGTCAAGCCAGCTCGACCCCTAATCGAGCCAGCTCGATGGAGGCAAATAGAACATGATGGGATTTTTTTTCTGTTTGGACTCAGATTGTGACTAATCCAAGAGGTCTACGGGAGTTGTACATGGACCATAGGATCTAGCGGCCATGGAGGGTTGCGGTCATGATTTGAAGGTCGAAAAATATTTCAAGACTCTATCAAGGATATGTTCGACTCATATTAAGAGAATGAGCCTTGTTAGGACTTTTATGAACTATTGAGAAGAAGATTCTCATCCTATTTAAAGAGTTAAGATTCTGTTGAGAAGAAAAGATGGTGCATGTGGTATGAGAGGCATGTAAAGAGGCTCAGGCAGCTGCTGAGAGGAGCTTGGTAAAGCATCAAGTATGTGCAGCCCGTTAGAGAGAGAAGCAATAGGTGCATAGCATCTGGTGAGGAGGTTATGAGAGTAGAGCATCTTGTAGCTTCTGTGGGTCTCCTTGGGATTCTGAAAGAGCTTTTATGAGGATAGCTTCTAGTTGAGAGAGATTTATATACGGTGAGTTGAGAGTAGGTGTTCTTCTCTTATACCTATTTTTCTCTTTCATAGTAAAGCTTTGCATGCCCTATGGAGACGAGCCTTTAGACTGATCTACATACTTGATTATTTTCTTATTTTATTTTTTTCTTCTTCTTGTCATAATAATTTGGTACTAGATCCTTAACAAGTGGTATCAGAGTAGCTGATATCCTAATAATTTGGTATTAGAGCGAGTTGATACCATAATAATTGATATCAAAGCCAGATAGTACCAGAGCATAAATTATAGCAGTGGATAGAGATTGAAGAATGTGGAGAAGACAAGCACAATCAAGATGGAGATTAACAAGTTTGATGGGAAGGATAATTTTTTCTTATGGCAAGCAAGGATAAAGGATGTCGTCATCCAACATGGGTTAATCGACGCTCTCTTGTATGTCGAGATGCTAGCCACCATAGACGTGAAGGATTGGAAGCGGATCTAGATGTAAGTAGTGAGCATGATTTGCTTGTACCTAGCAGATGATGTGGTGATCCATGTACTTGGCAAGACTTTTTCGACAGCGCTATGGTCGAAGCTCGAGGAGTTGTACATGGTGAAGCTGCTCACCAACATGCTATTTCTTTGAAGGTAATTCAACCAACTGTAGATGGATGAAGATCAGAGCATGCGGGAGCATCTATCCAACTTTTAGAAGATCCTCATTGACCTCAGCATTGGTAAAAAAGTTGAGAAAAAGACCAGGGCATTGGTCTTGCTAGCATCGCTCCCCTTTGAATGAGTCCTTGGTGACTACTCTTCTAGTGGAAAAGAGTACCATCAAGATGGACAAGGTCATTACAACGATACTCCAGAATGAGATTCTCAGGAGGGAGAACTCAAGTTTGAATTCAGATGGTGGCAGCTTAGCTTTGATGATTTTTAGAGGAGTAGGAGGTAGTAGATGGAGCAGCAGAGGATCATGAGAAGGACGATCCAGATCCAAGATGAGGGATCCTAGTAAGATTAGAAGCCATAGGTGCGACGAGTTGGGATATTGAGTCAAGAATTGCCCATAACTCAAGGATCGAATGAGGGCTACTGTGGCGGTGGCCAGTAGTGATACAGAAGACAGTGATGATGTCCTTCTGATTACTGATGAGGTATCTACTTCTTCCTTCTAGTAGATTATGGATTCTACTTGTTTCTATCATGTATGTTATAGAGAGGAGATGTTTGACTCCCTGGAGATCGGTGAGGGTACTGTGTTCCTGCCAGACAGATCGAGCTGTGAGATCAAGGATAGCAAGATGGTTAGCATGAAGCTCCATGATGGAATAGTAAAGAAGTTGGATGAGGTTCGATACATACCCAGCTTTAAGAAGAATCTAATATCATTGAGCAAATTGGATTCGACCGGCTTCAGATGGAAAGCTGATGGAGGAATCCTGAAGGTCATGCATGGTAGTAGGATGGTGCTAAGAGGAAGAAAGTATGAAGGATATTACCTCATGATAGGGAGTCCAGTGTGAGGTGGAGCTCCATGTGGAGATGGATCGGGCATGGGATAAGAGACACGGGAGGATGACATGCGACATCACAGAGTGAAGTTCCTATTACCATAGGAGAATTTTTCAAGTAGGTCTTAGATCAAGAGAATCATAGCCATTAATGGAGGTAGAATCGAGCGGCCTGGCTCAACTTCCATGTTTGCCCATCCATGATCAGTAGGCATGCCCCAGGGCATGGGGCCGAGATGGATCACAAGCTCTCAAAGTCAGATGGAGGCCAAATATCGAGTCGAGGTGGAGATTGTTAGGATTTGATGTCTCAAATTTGATCCATAGCAAGAAGAGAATTAATTTTTAGCTTAATAGTCGGGTCGGCTCTGATACGTAGTTGAGCCAGCTCGGATTGAGATCGAGTCGGCTCGAATCATAGCCGAGCTGGCTCTCTCAGGTAGATAGACAGCGGGAGTCCAGATGAGATACAGTCAAGCCATTTCGACCCCTAACCAAGCTGGCTCGATGGAGGTGAACAGAATATGATGGGGTTTTTTCTATTTGAACATGGATTGTGATTAATCTAAGGAGTCTAGGAGAGTTGCGCATGGACCATAAGATCCAACGGTCATGGAGGGTTGTGGTCATGATCTAAAGCTTAAAAAATATTTCAAGACTCCATCAAGGACATGTTCGAATCATATTAGAAGAACGATCCCTATTAGGACTTCGGTGAACTACCGAGAAAAGGATTTTCATCCTATTTAAAGGACTGAGATGCTGTAGAGCAGAAAAGGTGGCTCATGTGGCATGAGAGACATATAGAGAGGCTCAGGCAGCCATTGAGATGAGCTTGGTAGAGTGTTGAGTACGTGCAACCTACGAGAGAGAGAAGCAATAGATGCATAGCATCTGATGAGGAGGTTGTGAGGGCAGAGCATCTTGTAGCTTCTATGGGTCTTCTTGGGATTCTAAGAGAGTTTTTGTGAGGGTAGCTTCTAGTTGAGAGAGATTTATGTACGATGAGTTGAAAGTAGGTATTCTCCTTTTGTACCTATTTTTCTCTTTCATAGTGAAGCTTTGCACGCCCCATGGAGGAGAGCCTTTAGGCTGATCTACGTACTTGATTATTTTCTTATTTTATTTCTTTCTTATTTCTATCACAATAATTTGGTATTAGATCCTTAACAAGTGGTATCAGAGTAGCTGATATCCTAATAGTTCAATATCAGAGCGAGTTGATACCATAATAGTGTGCCCCTAGAGAAATTCTAGGGGGCATGCACCCCTTCCTCTATTGCACACGAAGAAAAGTCAAAGGTATGGGGAGGGTGCCAAGAGGTGGCACCCCCCCATCCTTATCCTTTAAGACATTAGGATATGTCCTAATCTAATTAAGACAAGCCCAAAGAAGGGTTTTAATATTGGTAAATATGTCCTAAAGTCAATCATCTAAGTTGTCGATGATTGAAACCTGTATATGAATTATCTAATAATAATAGTTATTTGGCTAGTTCATCATAAAAGTTCAATCTTCTTTAAATAAACTCCTAAATTATGATGAAGTTTTTAGAACCATAATCAATCGATAAAAGAGGATTTATTAGATGGTTCTTAGTGGCATTCCTAGACTGATGGTTTTTAATTGGTAGCCCGCTTCTCTGACCATTTCTGATGGTGTTTAAGGTAAGCTTTGGTAGACTCTCCCACCGATCTCACTTACTTAGCTAATATGGTTAATTAACCTTTGATTAGATTTCTCATTGATTCATGTTAACTCATGTCACATAGAAAATCAGTGAGATTGATTTTATTTAGTAAGACCAATCTAGGTGTCCATGGACTAAATTTGATCCTAATGCTCATACATGACTTAAGAAGTTAGTGGAAGGATTTAACTTGATGAAGTCAGTGGGAGCAAATTAGTCCATATCTTCTCTTTCCTTAAATCACATCAAAATTTTAAATTCTTTAAAATTATTAGATTCTTAAAATGATAAAGTTATCGAGATAACTGAGTCATAGCCTTCTATTAAATTGGATGATAATGGGTCTATTAGCTCAATAATCATTGGAGGTCCAAAGGCCTGGTGTTTGTTGACTAATGAAATTATCATTCATAATATGATAACTTAGAAGTGTCTCTCTAATGGTGGTTAGGTTGACCAACCAAAGTTGGGCTTAATCATTTATTGGTTAGATGCACCAAGTATGGTCATGTTAATGGTTGGACTTAACCAGATCCTTACAGTGGAGGCCAAAGCCTACTGATTAGGTTTCTGGGGTAAGATTCAAAAGAGCAAGGGTGGTTCTCCTAAGGCTTGGGAGATCATGAAAGAGTTAAGGTGGAGACTCCTGGAGGTCTGGATTGGCTGAAGTTTTATCAACTGAGAAGGAGGGTTGATACACTATCAGACTGGCTCGGATATAGGTCGAGCTGGCTCGGGATAAGGTCAAGCCAGCTCAGACCAAAATCAAACTAGCTCTCTCAGACAAATAAAAAATGTGTTTTAAGAAATCTATGGCTTGATAGGTGATCGAGCCAGCTCGAGTGTTCATTGAGCCGGCTTGAATAGGCAGATAGATGAGCACAGGTTTCTTTGTTTAGTCTTGGATTGGATCTAATCCAAGGGATCTTAAGGCCTGAGTTGAGAGGTCTTAAGGTAGCTAATTTATATATAGGGCTAAGTCTTTAGTCCTAGGGATGAGAGCATACAAGACATAGGCTTGGGTGAATGCTTTCTTATATGAGTTAGCCTAGGAGAGTTTTTAAGGACTGAGTTATGTTGACTCAGGATGTTTATATATACTTTGTATATGTAATATTTTTTGGATGATAAGAGAATAAAATTTTTTTTTCTTCTTGAAATCCTATTCCTCTCTCTCTGGATTTGCCGCCCATCTCTTGGTGTCTATTCTTCAGGGCCGCCTCCTCCTTCTGGTTAGAGATCTTTGGTTGCTGATTCCAAATCTTCTAATCTCTAGTGAATTGATCATTATAATTGGTATCAGAGCTTAGATAGTATGGAGGAAGAAGGAGATCATAGAAGGAAGAGATCTACAAAGGCTGAAGTTTCAGCAGGATCCTATCGAGGTATTTCTCATCTATCTTGGTGATTTTGCTATTGTATGACTTAGATCCGATTATGGAAAGTAGCATAAAGATATATTTTGAGAAGTTTGATGAAAAAGGGAGCTTTTCATGTGGAAAGTTCGTGTAGAGGATCTCCATGTGTAGCATGAATTAGATCAAGCTTTGGAGAATAGGTCAGAAGGGATAACAGATCGACAATGAATGTTGATGGAGAAATGGGCATGTTCTATGATTAGAGGATGTTTGGCAGACTTGACCCTCTATTCGATGCTGGAAGAGAAAACCCCTAAAGAATTTTGGTCAAAGTTGCAGGATCTTTATATGGAAAAGAACATGTGTAACAAACTTATGTTGAAGAAGAGGCTGTATAACCTTCGCATGGTTGAAGGTGGAGATGTCCTCAGTCACATATAGTTGTTTTACCAAGTGAGCAATGAATTGCTGAATGTTGGGATAAAGATGGAGGAGGAAGATAAATCATTGCTATTACTTTGTTCACTACTCCCTTCCTATGATCTGCTGGTCATGACACTGCTCTACAGGAAGGAGATACTATACTATCAAGACATTATCTCAGTGCTGCGCACAAATGAGTAGAGAGAGAAGATGACCAATGATGATGTTCTTTAGGAGGGTTTGACTGTAAGGGAGAGATCTGGAAGAGGAAGGATAAGAGAAAAATCAAGGAGGTGATCAAAGTTTTGAAAAGGCAAAAAATAAGTAAAGTATTACAAGTGCAATGAGATTGGGCATTTTCGTCGTGATTGCCCACAATTGAAGAATGAAAAGGGAGAAAATGGAGGATCAAATTCTCTAAGTACAATTGCTAATCAGGAGATGGAGGATGATCTTTTGGTGGTGTCGGATGGTCATAGGCAAAGCATCGAAGTTTGGACCCTGGATTCAGCCTGTTCACATCACTACACCTCAAACCGGTCTTGGTTTTCTACATACATTGAGATCGATGGGGGGGAGTATGACACTTGGGGATGATCACCCTTGTAAGGTTGCTGGTATTAGGATAATTAGGATGAGGATGTTTGATGGGATGGTGCGGACTCTCACGAATGTGAAGCATATCCCAGAGCTAAAGATGAACCTTATATCATTAGGCTACCTAGAGCGGAGTAGTTATAGCTTTAGCAGTCATGATAGGAGTAGAGTATTGAATATCTTTAATGGAGCCATGATAGTGATGAGGGATAGAAGACTGGAAAATAATCTCTTCGAGATGGAGGGATTTGTGATGATCGGAGGATCCGATATAGCAGCAGCAATGCAGGATCAGCAAAGGACTTATCGATTATGGCATTATCGTCTGGGCCACATGGAAGATAGAGGGCTAAAGGAGCTGAGCAAAAAGAGATTGATCTTTGATCTGGGTGGAGGAGTTTTTGAGCTTTTTGAGTCATGCCAGATGGATAAATAGAGGAGAGTTTAGTTTGCAGTCAGCACAACTCGCATGGCAGCCCTATTGGATCTAGTTCACATGGATGTGTGGGGATCGGCTCTAGTTTCAACCAAAAATGGAGCAAGATACTTCATGACCCTGATAGATAATTTTTCTAGGAAAGTTTGGATCTACTTTATGAAGGAGAAATCAGAAGTCTTCACCAAATTTAAAGTTTGAAAGGCCAAGGTGGAGAAAGAACAGGATAGAAGTGTGAAGTGTTTGCGGTTTGACAACGATGGAGAGTACACAAGCAAGGAGTTTCAAATTTTTTATGAGGAGTGTGGCATCAAAAGACACTTCTTGGTGAAGGAGACTCCTCAGCAAAATGGGATGGCTGAGAGAATGAATAGGATCCTTATGGAGAAAGCAAGATGCATGAGGTTGTAGGCAGGGCTTCCTAAGGTGTTCTGGGTAGATTCAGTAGATGCAGTCTGCTATCTAGTAAATCGATCACCTCACATCAGATTAGATGGAGGAATTCCAGAAGAGAAATGGTTTGAAAGGAGTATAAACCTGAACCATCTAAGGGTGTTTGGGTGCACGACATTCGTGCACATCGGTGCTGGTGAGCGGAGCAAATTGGATGCCAAGGCAAAGAAGATGGTGTTCTTAGGATATCCACAAGGTATTAAAGGGTACCGACTGTAGGATACTTTGGAGAAGAAGGTCATCATTAATAGGGATGTGGCCTTTGATGAAAACTCAGTTCTATAAAGGTGAGGTGGCATGGAAGGACAGCAGAAGTAGTAAACGGTCTAGTAAGGCAGCACTGGATAACTAATCTCTTGTTCTATTTTGCCACTTGCAGATGCACCAAGAGAACTTGAGTTTCAGGAGGAGGATTCTTTAAAGAAGTCTCCACAAGTTGAGAGGACTAAAATAGGGGTTAGAAGTTAGGAAGACCAGCGAGAGCATGCTGGATCAAGGTGTTGGAAAATGTGTCCGAAAGCCAATCGTCAGCCTATTGACGGTTGAGCTACATTATATCTATAATTGATTCATTAATAAATAAAATATATTTTTAGCATTTTTTTCATCACAAAGTATTTATCTTCTAATAAACTTCATTATTGTGATGTTCTTAGGACTATTTAGCTTTGATAAAGAGAGGATTTATCGATTAGTCCTTAAATCTATTCATGACCAAATGATAGGCTATTAATTAGGATGATAGTATTTATCGAGCATAAGTCGCTGTATGCTATATAGGTTGATTTTTCTTTTAACCAAGGAGTGTGAAGATACTAGTATGGTATATAGATGAGATGTATGGATACATCATCATTAAACGTGGCCAACTCCAGAGCATTCTGCTATTGAGAATATCTCTGATGGGATATAGGTATAAGTGTCCCTTAGACCCGAGATCACCTCAGTGACTTACAAGCAACTCATTGTGCTTTGGTACCAGACTAACTAAATTTTTAATTTAATAATGGAAGGCTTCTGGACACAGTCAAGTACTTGCAAAGTCAGAGTATGATCAAGACGGAATTGACCACTCCAAGAGTTAGAGAAAAATGTATCATTGTATTTCAATATAGCAAAATCTTGGCCAGAGTAATCCATCAGATGGATTTGATATTTTGAAATATAATGTGGACAACCTTATCAGAGTTGATAGTTAAGCTCTGAGGTGTTCTACGAGCATTTTGGTTAAGGGGATGAATTATATGGAAACTATATCTGCATGGGTTCTAAGGATGTTGTTCTACACATTAGATCTATCCAACCATCGGGTACCATTGCTAGGTGGTCACTTCGATTAGTATAAAAATTTATTTTTATGCTATCGGCTTAGATTCAGACCTATGAGGTCACACACATTAGAGTTTATGATTCGATCGGATTGTTGATCAATGATTAAGAATCATTCTAGGATTAAACGATTAATACGATTGATGTTTAATCTAGTGCAAGTATTGCAGGAGGATCGATTAGCAATTAGATTACTAATTAGCTTAATTTGATTAAGTCAAAGGGCTAAGATTAAGTCTAATTAAATATAATTTAATTAAATTTGGTTTGTACTTGATTGGATCAAGTTTAATTGATTTATTGGATAAGCCAAGTGCAAGGAAGAACTAGTCATAGTTCAACTAGAACTTGGATCAATCCAATTTCTAATTTAATCTAATTTAATCTAATTTAATTAAATTTTTAGTTAGTTTAGGATCTAATTTAATTGGGTTAAATTAATTCTAGTTTGATTTAGTTTGAGAAATTATGTTGGACTAAGTCAAAATAAGAATCCCAGTAAGATTAGGAACTTCCCTCCTTGCACCACCCTAGTCCCAACGCCCACACTTCACGCTCCCTTTGATTTTGCATGAATTCTCCATGCCCAAGAGAATCCCACCACGTCCCAAAGTCCTCCTCTTTCTTTCTTACATGGTAAATTAAGTGTGGACCAAGTCAAAGTGGGAATTGGTTTTGATTTCAAATTCTATGAGATAGTATTTTAGGAAACCAAAACTCTTCCTATAGTGCACTGATTCCACCTAGACTTTTTTTGAGATTTTTGTGGCTTTTAGAGAGATTTTTGTATGACAAAACTTGATGGTCCATAGTAGAAAAGAAGGAGGGGGCACCCAAGAGTTGGGCGCCCCTTGTCTTGCCCAATTTGGACATTCCTTGTCTAGGTATTTGACCTAGACAAGGACTCCTCTATATCTCTCTATATAGGATAAATTTTAAGTTGATTTTTGGTTATATTCTAGACCATTGAGAGATCTTTGGGGTGTATGAAAATTAGTAAGAAAGCGTATTAGGGCATGGGGATTTTATAGACATCAATCTAGGTGTCTAGGTGAGAGAACAAAGAAGAAGAAGAAGGGTTCTTCTTCTAGGACTTTTCTTTGATATCTTCCTCCTTTAGAGATTTGTGAAAGGTGTCTCAGGTTTAAAATCTTTTATCCTTTCTTCTAAAAATTAGAGAGTCCATGATCTGAAGAAGATGGTTCCAGATCGACCATCAAAGAAGGATCAGCACAGTATTAGCATACTATGCTGATTTCCAGCATCTGAACTTCTAATCGTGATCATGGGCTCATGTGGATGACTTCTAAAGGTCAGATATGTGTGCAACTCATAACTTCATCCTCAAGGCTGGATCACTAAATTAGAATATCTAACTTGCATAGATAATAGATCTGATCTATTATTTTCATACCTACATTAGATGTAGTGTATATACTTGTTGATATGATCAACATGTTTTAGTTTCTTCTTTAGATTTTAATTTCTAATTTAAAAACATGCCATGATCATATAATAGATCTTAGATCTAGACTATTTTTAAATATTTAAAATTAATTTTGATTAATTTTTATCTTTCGTTGCTTGATCTTGAAAAAGTTTCAAGATCTAGTCCTGAAACCCTAGATCTGGTTCCTTCAATTGGTATTAAAGCCTAGGTTTTTTATTACATGATTATTTAAGTATGTTTAGATTATTTTTTAAATTAGATATAATTTACAATCTAATTATTAAATTTAAAATTAAAATTTTTGATTACATGAATTGATATAAGGTTATCCTGCTGTAAGGTTTACCCCTTATAATAGAAAGATTGTCCTAGTTCCTGTTGATCTACTTTTAATCATAAATTTATTAGATTTGATCTAATTTTATTTATAATTTAATAGATTTAAAATAATTTTAGATCTAAAAATAAAATTTTTAGATTGCATGGACTGCTATAAGGTTGTCCCGCTGTAAGGTTTACTCCTTATAGTGGAAAGGTTGTCCTAGTACGTGCTGATCTAAAATATTGATTATAAAATTTTAGATTAGATCTAAAAGATTTTATGATCTAATTAAAAATATTTTAATCTAATTTTAATCATCATAAATATGTTAGATTTGATCTAAGATAATTTATAATTGATTATAATTAAAATTATTTCAATTACATGAACCTGTTTAGATTAGATCTAAAATAGTTTCATGCTTATTTTTCTTGCATATTGATTATGAATCAAATATGCAACTTGATTGATAGAATCATATTATAAAAATATTTTATAAATATAAAAATTATTTTTGAAAAGTCGAACCTCAATCCTCAGCCCAAAACTTAATTAAGAATTAAAAAGTTGTTTGATTAGGATCTAGAATTATGAATTGAAGATCCTAAGACACAAGTCATAACACATTGGGTTAAATGGGTTAGTGGGAATTAGGTCCATTAATTAGTTTAGACCTAGGATTAGATTCAAGAATGGACTTAATTAGAGAATTGACTAAATCTAATCAATTGTTATCTTAGATTAGGTCAAGAATTCTCTAGATCAATTACAATAGTTGTAGTTGGTCAAGTCCATGTCTTTAATGAGACCCAAGATGGACTTGATTCTTGGCTATGCAGTCCAGCATGAACTATTAGGTTGATCTAATTAAAACTAATTAAATCAGTTGGTATCTAAGATAAATCAGATTGGTGGTCTTTAATTGGCAGCCTGCTTAACTGGTCATTTCTTATGGTGTCTAAGGCAAGCTTTGGCAAACCCTCCTATTGATCAAACTTGCCTGGTCTCTTGGTAAAATTATATTTTGATTGAATCACTTGATTATTCGAGCTGACCCATGTCAGCTAGGTAAATTAATTTGACTGATTTAGGTGCTCCTAGACCAGCCTATTAATGGTCTTCTTTAAGCTGACTTAATGAAGTCAGTGGGAGGATTATGACAAGCTGGTTCATCCTACCTCCCCTCATCTTCAAATTAAATTCTCTAAAATTATTAGGTCCCTAAAATGAGATAGTTATTATGATAACTAGATCATAGCCTCCCATTAAAGAGGGTGATAATGGGTCCATTAGTTGGATAATCATTGGAGGTCCAAAGGCTTGGTGTTTATTGGCTAATGAAATTATCATTCATTATGTGATTTCTTAGCTGCATCTTTTTAAATGGTGGTTAGGTTAGCCAACCAAAGTTGGGCCTAATCATTCATTAGATTGATGGGCCAAGTATGGTTATGTTAATGGTTGGACTTAACCAAACCTTTTCAGTGGAGGCTAAAGCCTATTGATTAGGAATTGGGATAAAATTTAATTACTAAAAATTATTTAAAAAAATAATTGGTTATGAACCTACCCTTAGATGTACATGGGTTGGCCAACCAAAGTTAGGCTCGTGTGCAGTCTATATGGATTCTAGTATCCACTAAGGAATTAGGATAATTCCTCGAATTGAAGGTGGAGGCTACCAATTCAAATAAAAAAGTGGAAGAATCTTTTGATTAAAATCCAAATCTTTAGGTTTATTAAATCAATTACTAATTAGGTTATGATTTTCCTCTGTGTAGAAATGGCTACTTTCCTATCGCTTCGATCATTGTTAGATAATGATAAATTGGTGGGATCCAACTTCGGTAACTGGTATCGAAAGTTGAAAATTATTTTGGAGTATGAATGGATCCTATATGTATTAATAGATCCTGCACCTGAGGAGCCAGTTGCCAATGCACGTGGAATAGTTAGAGATACTTACCAAAAATGGCTCAGTGATCGGACCATGGTGCGTTGCATTATGCTGGCTGCTATGAGCAATGAGTTCAGTCGTAGATTTGAGATAGCTTAGCCAAAGGATATGCTTCAAGTGTTGGAGAAATTTTTTGGCACACTCAATGATGTGGAGAGGCACAAGACTAGTTGTGCCCTCTTCAATGCCAGGATGCACGACGGTACCTCTTGATGGGTAACATGCAGGGTTTCATGCATAGATTTTAAAATTTTTTCAAAATTAAAATAGTGGAAGATATGGATTAAATAGTTTAATCTACGATATGCATGTAATTAGATTACAAAAACATACATCAAGGATCTATAACATGTTATGATGCAAATATAAATCTAAAATTAAATTAATCACAAGTAGTATTGATCATATCAATACCTAGATCTAGAATAATTCTAGATCTAACCCTAGATTGCATCTAGGTCACCAAGAGATCAGATCTCTTACCTTGCATAGGTTGAGAACTCTATGGTTGAATGATGTTGTTGCCTTTGGAGCCACACACACGTCTAGCCTCTATAGGTGATTCATACGAACCTGCAACACAGATCGGAGGTTCGTCGAACGAAGATCCGCTCGAAGTGTTAGCTTTTCATGAATCCCTCTAGATGGTTAATCAAATATATATTCTCTGGATCTTTTGGACACTCCAAGAGATGAAGAATATGAGGAGGAACAAGGGAGGAATCCAACCCTTGGATCTCCCATAAATCAGAAATAGAATTATATATATAAAAAGAAATCCTAGGGGAAGACAAATCTTCTCCTTCAGGACATCAACGGTTGATGTCCTGAAATCATCTCTATGCTAGGATCAGAGGAGACCTTCTCCTCTAGACTTTTTTCTATCTTTCTAGATCTCACACCCTCAGATTTTTCTCATAAAAATCTCATAAAAAATGGAGAAGAAGGGCTCTCAAGAAAACTCTAAGAGAAGACCTTCTCTTCTTCTTCTCGCATCAGGATATGATCAGATTATGTCCAAAAAAAATCTAACACCTTGGAGCATAAATCCCATGCCATAATCCTTTCTCTCTCTTAGATTTTTATCACATAAAAGCATACAAAGAAAATAGAAAGGAAAGATTAAATGAAAAAAATAAGAGAAGACCATCTTCTCTTACCTTTGTACCTTCAAGACATCAACGTTTGATGTCCAGATGAAGATCCTTTTTTCCAAGAAACTTGGTGCCTTCAACTGCCACACCTTTTTCCTTTCTCTTCTCTATTTTTGCCATAGAATATCAGAGGGAATTCACATCACACATCACAAAATAAGGGGCGCCACATATTTAGGTAGACTATGTCAAAGAAGACCAAGTCAAATAAGGAAACATTGGAGGAGTTTGGGGGGGCGTCCAACTCTTGGATGCCTCCCAGATTTTTTGTACATGGAGAACATAAAACTATCACCCAAAAAAATGGAGAGAAGGTATACAAAAAGTACTTGGTGGCATGGAGAAAATTCCAAAGGGAAAGGAGGAAGTTTGGTCAAGAGGGACTCTTTCAAGTAGGAAATAAATCCTAACTTCTTCCAAGTTTTGACCAAGACAAATTTTATTCCAAACAATCAAAATATGGGGTGTGAAAATCTTTTCATAGGTGTGGAAATTCATATAAAAAAATTTAAAAAATAAAATATGGCATGGGCTTTCTTAGGCGCAAGTGAAGGAGAGAGAGTCCCAGTCCAACTGGGACTCCTCTTGTTTGACTAAGTCAAAATAGGTTTGAACCAAATTTAAATCTCATTTAAATTATATTAAATACAATCCAATTAAGGATGATCCTAGTTTAACTAAGAGTCCAATTAAATTAGATTAAATCAAGATTTAAATCTGATTTAAATCCTAAGTCAAATAGGTGCACCCAAGTCCTAGTCAAACAAGAAATTATTCTTTCTTGCAATTGACTTATCCAATAAACCAACTAGACTTAATCTAATTAAGTCCAAACTAATTCTAATTGAATTCAATTTAATTAGATTTGATCTCAGCCTGATTGCTTAATTAGATTGATCCAATTAGCAATTTCAATTGCCAATCGATCCTCCTGCAACACTTGCATTAGGTCAAACACCAATCATATTGATGCATAGACCTTAGAATGATTCTCAATCGTCGATTAACCATCTAATCTAGTTAAAAGCTCTAATGTGTGTAACCCCATAGGTTTGAACCTAAGTTGATAGTATAGAAACCAATTTCTATACCAATCGAAGTTATCATCTAGCAATGGTTCCCGAAGTTCGGATTGGTCGAATGTATGCAAAGCAACATTCTTAAAACCCTAGCCCATGGTTACTGTATAATTCATCCCTATGACCAATAATACATAAGATGACTTTGAGTATGCTGTTAAACATTCATATAAGTTATCTCTATTATATCTCAAAATTTTGCAATTTTCATGATACTTCACGAGGATTATCCAGGCCTAGGTTTTGCTAAATTGAAACACAATGAGTCATTCTCTTCTTGAAGCTAATCAGGAGTGGTCAATCCCATCTTGACTCATACGCTAACTTCATAAGTACTTGACTATACCCAAAAATCTTTTGAACCTATATTAGAAATATAGACAGTCCGACACTAAAGTACAATGAGTTGCTTGCAAGTCACCATGGTGATCTCAGATCAGAGGGATACTTATATCCATTGGCCTTAGCTAGCTACTCTTGATAATAGAATGCTACATTGATCACGTTCAGTGTAGATATACTCCTACATCTCACCTGGATGCCATACCAGTGTTTCCACACCACTTGGCTATGAGGATAACCAATGCATATGGCATACAGCGATCTACACTTGATAAGTTATCATCCTTGTTAATAACTTATCATTTGATCGTGAATAATTTAAGAACCATCTGATAAATCCTCCTTTATTGATTGATTGTGGTTCTAAAAACTTCATCATAATTTAGGAGTTCATTTAAGAAAGATAGAACTTCCATGATGAACCAGTCAAATAACTATTATTATTTAATAATTCATATACTAATTCTAATCATCTACCACTTAGATGATTGGCTTTAGGACATATTTTTCAACAACTGCTACTTGGACTAAAGCCAATCAGAACGATATCAAATATCCGATCTTCCACTTGAATTTGTAGAACTTCTTAATTCCGAGGCCTTACCAAATAGGTCAGTCAACTTCTCCTATTACATCGATATTCTAACGATCGACATCACCCAGATCTAATATCTAAGGTGAAAGCGATGCAGAATATGCAAGTTCTTTGGTTCTTCATTTTGAGCTATGGCTTTAGTGCTATGATAGGACTAGACCATCGATGGAGGGTGCCACTCCCAACCTGCTAATGAACCTCAGCAACTATACAGCTTATATGGTAGCATCATATGCCATGATGTACTCTACATCACTAAATAAATAGGCTAAAGTATGCTGTTTGAAACCTTTCCAGTAGATTGCTCCTGTAATTAGGATATAATCCGACATTCTCTTATTGTCATCTTGTTTTGACTAAAATTAAAACATCCACATGTTTTAAGTCAGTACTTCCAAATTTGAGTTATTGAACCTTAGTATTTCCTAAATACTTAAGGATTATATATACAACCTTTCAGTGGCTCTCACTTGGATCAGATTGGTATCTGCTCACTACCTCTAGTGAGTATATCATGTCTGATCTTATACATGGAGAAATAAGATGACAGCTAAACCTTTATTCCTTGTAATGCTCGAATGCCATTTCTAATTAAGAGAATTTCATCCACAGATAATACAAGGAATAACACTACATAATATTTTGCCCACTAATTAATGCAGGGTTTATCTTTGTTCATAACAAAAATATACATTCAAAATATATGATCCAAAACTGAGATAATAGCCAAATAGGCTTTACAGGTCTTTACCTTTTCATCTGTGCTACTCGATCCTTTTGAAATTCATTCACACCCAATGGGTTTTATCCCTTTAGATGAATCATCTAGTATCCACACACTATTGATTTTCATGGACTTCAATTTGGATCATGTGGCTCCAAACCACTTCTCAGAGTTGATCACTATATTGTATCTCTATAGATGATCGAATCTTTATTATTCTTATCGAGCTCAATAGGATTGCCGTCCCAGACCTAGATATAGAACTATTTGTTCGACCAACGCGGTACTCTACTGGATCTCCTTAAAGGTAACACTTTAATGGGATCCAGATTTGATCTGATCAAATTCTATTCTGTAGGTTTGCCAAATAACGTCAGTTCTTTTCTACCAGTAAAACTTTTACAAGTTCAACTTGATAGGCATCAGTTCCTTTTCTAAGAAACTTCTTTCCAAAAGGAATGCCCTACTACTGATGAACATCTTATGTTCTTTCGCATAGTAGAATTAATAACCCTTAAACACTTATTGGACCAGGATCCAAGTTTATCTGTGTGCAAATCTTTGACATAGCCCAATCAATCCCAAAATTGAAGGTGAGAGAGTTTAGGTATATGCTCGATCCATATCCCAGATGAAGTCAATGTGATAGATTTACTTAGAACCTTTTTCAGAGTAAAATAAGTAGTCAGGAAAGCGTAATCCTGAAATTGGCGGACTGGTGAATCCTATCATGGATTGAACCATGTCTAATAAAGTTCAATTTCTTCTTTCAAATACATTGTATTTTGAAAAGAAATTCACTGAGAAGGAATCTAATTTTCTCCTAGATATGTCATAAACTTTACTAGATAAGTATTCGCTTCTTCGATCTGGTTGAAGAGCTTTAATACCATTTCAAATTTATTTTTCTATTTTATTATTAAATTATTTAAATATTTTAAATGATTCAAGTCAGATACATCCATGCCTAGATAGATCGTCTGTAATAAAATACTAATATCTTCCTTTGGCACTTCAGTTCAGAAGTCTACATACATCACTATGTATGAGACTTAGAACTTTATCGGCTCCTTCATCTTTTCTAGTAAAATGTGACTTTGTTATCTTTCCAAAAAGACAAGATTCACAGGCCACCAATAATTCACAATCATTGATATCAAGGTTTTTCTCTCAAGCTAATCCATTTATCCTATTCTTGTCAAGATGACTAAGCCTATAATGCCAAAGATAGATATCCATGACATAATCTAACTTGGATGTGTACATTACACTTAATAGACTGTGTAAATGTTAAATATCATTTCTTTATTATCCATGTATTATTATAATATTATTCATAATAATATCATAATAATCCTCTTTATTGATAAATGATAATCATCTCTGACCAAAAGACCATCAGAGATCATATTTATCATAAATGATGGACAATAGTGACAATCACTCAAAATGACATCTACTGAAAATAAGCTTGACAATTCCTAAAGCTAGGATTGGAATAAAACTTCCATCCCCAACATTTAGATATTTCTCATCATTTTCAAACATTTCAATTACCTATAATTCTTACAATAAATTACATAGAACTATCGATATCTCATACCCAGGTAGCAGAATTTCATGCAGAAAAATTTCAAGGAGTTATCATATAATATCCTTGATAAGCAATTCTTGCTCATTTATCATGTTTAGCCTGTTATGGTCAAGGAAAGCAAGATAAATCTTCTTCCTATGACTCTGCTTCTAACATTAGAAGCACTATACCTGATTTGGGTTAACCTTGGACTAATTATTTTGACTGGACTTTGAAATCCCAATATGAACCCATTCATACTGCTGAATCAAATTCAACTTTCGATACTAATTATCAAAGTTGGATCCCATAAGTCATCACTATCTAACAGTGATAGGAGCAACTAGGGTTTAGCCTTAATTTGAGAATAGAGAACAATGATCTATTGTATATGAATTATGTTAAGCCTAGAGACTTAGACTTTAGTCTAAAGATTCTCCTACTATCTTGTTCGAACTGGTAGGCTCTACCTTCAATTTAAGAAATTATCCTAATTTCTTAGTAGGTACTAGAATCCATATAGACTGCACATAAGTCCAGCTATGGTTGGTCAACCCATGTACATCTAAGGATAGGTTCATAACCAATTGTTTCTCCAAACAACTTCTAATAATTTAATTTTGCCCCAGAAACCTAATCAGTAGGCTAGGGCCTCCACTGTAAGGATCCGATTAGGTTCGACCATTAACATGACTATAGTTGGTACATCTAACCAACGAATGATTAAGTTCAACTATGATTGGTCAACCTAACTACCATTAGAGAGACACATCCAAGTCGTCATATGATAAATGATAGTTCCATTAGTCAATAAGCACCAGGCCTATGGGCCTTCAATGATTATTGAGTTAATGGACCCATTATCAAACACTTTAATGGAAGGCTGTGACTCAGTTATCTTCATAACTTTATCATTTTAAGGACCTAATAATTTTAGAAAATTTAAATTATTAGTGATTTATGGATGGAAAGGGCATGGACCAATTTGCTCTCATTGATTTCACCAAGTCAAATCCTCCCATTGACTTCTCAAGTCATCGATAAGGACTAGGATCAATTTTAGTCCATGGGCACCTAGATTAGTCTCACTGATTTTCCATGTGACATAGGTTAGCACGAATCGATAAGCAACCTAATCAAAAGCTGATTAACCACATTGGCCAGGTAAGTAAGATCGATGGGAGGGTCTGCCAAGGCTTGTCTTAGACACCATAAAAAATGGCCAAGTAAGTGGGTTGCCAATTAAAAACCATCAATCTGAGATGCTAGACTTATCTTAGACACCAATCAATTTATCAATTTTGATTTGGTTTGCCTAAAGACTCAGGCTCGACCACTGAGCCACGATCAGTATCCATTTGTTAAATGTATGGACTTTGATCAACTATAACTATTGAATTGATCTGAAAAAATGACCTAATCTTAATTAACTATTGATTATGTTTGATCAATTTCTTAATTAAGTCCATATTTAATCTAACCCTAGGTCTAACCCAGTTAAGAACCTGATCAAAGCTAACCCATTTTTTTTTAACCCATGTTTTATGAAATTATCTTAGGATCTTTAAATCACAAACCTAGATCCTAAACAATTACTTAATTCCTAATTAAGTTCAAAGCTTATGAGTTTAGATTTATGAAATCTCAGAACTAGTTTTTGATTTTATTATTTAAAATATTTTTAAATTATAAATAATTTACATTGAATCATATTCAATACATGATTTTAGATCTGATTTGTTTTATTATTTCGATCATGTCCTAAGGTTTCGAATCTAGGGTTTTGTAGAGACTAAGTTTGCAATTTAAATTCTATAAAATTTATATGTCATACATATGCAAACTAGATTCAAAAATGAAGCTACATATTAACATATGCAACAAGAACATCTAGATCAAAATATGAAACATATCACATGGATCTCACCTAAATGATCAAAAATAGATTATAAATTATTTAATATTAGATTTAAAATCTAAAAATAAATCATAAATTATTTTAGATCTCATCTAACATATTTATGATTTAGGTTTCTCGGATTAGTACATACTAGGACAACCTTTTCACTGTAAGGGGTAAACCTTACATCCGGACAATCTTATGACAGTATGTGCAATCTTGATATTATTTAGATCTAATCTAAATAATCTAAAATAGATCTAATATCTATTTAATTTTAAATTTAAATCAAAAAATTAAATCATGAATTTATTTAGATCTAATCTAACTTGTTCATGATTCAAATTCAGATAAGCACATACTAGGACAATCTTTTTATTGTAAGGGGTTAACCTTACAACAGGACAACCTTATGGCAGTATGTGCGATCTTTAATTAATTTAAATTTTTAGATTTATTATTAAGCATATATGAATATGTTATAAAAAAACCTGGTTCTGATACCACTGATAGAAAGCATGCAGGGTTTCATGCATAGATTTCAAAATTTTTTCAAAATTAAAGCAGTGGAAGACATAGATTAAATAGTTTAATCTATGATATGCATGTAATCAAATTACAAAATACTACATCAAGGATCTATAACATGTTATGATGTAAATATAATTTTAAAATTAATTTAATTAAAAGTGGTATTGATCATATCAATACCTAGATCTAGAATAATTCTAGATCTAACCCTAGATTGCATCTAGGTCCCCAAGAGATTAGATCTCTTACCTTATGCGGGTTGAGAACTCTATGGTCAAATCATATTGTTGACTTTGGATCCTCACACACATTTAGCCTCTACAGGTGATCCATACAAATCTGTAATATAGATCAAAGGTTCGTCGAATGAAGATCTGCTCGAAGTGCTAGCTTCTCATAGATCCCTCCTGATGGTTAATCAAATACATATTCCTCGGATCTCTTAGACACTCCAAGAGATGAAGAATATGAGGAGGAATAAGAAAGGAATCTAATCCTTGGATCTCTCATAAATCAAAAATAAAAATATATGAAAAAAAGAAATCCTAGGAGAAGATAAATCTTCTCCTTTAGGACATCAACGGTTGATGTCCTGAAATCATCTCTATGCTAGGATCAGAGGAGACCTTCTTCTCTAGACTTTTTTCTATTTTTCCAGATCTCACACCCTTAGATTTTTCTCATAAAAATCTCACAAAAAAAGAAGAAGAAGGGCTATCAAGAAAATCCTAAGAGATGACCTTCTTCTTTTCTTCTCGCATCAGGACATGATCAAATCATGTCCAAAAAGAATCTCTATGCTTCAACACCTTGGAGCACAAATCCTACACCCTAATCCTCTCTCTCTCTTAGATTTTTATCACATAAAAGCATACAAAGAAAATAAAAAAGAAAAGATTAAATGAAAATAGTAAGAGAAGACCATCTTTTCTTACCTTTGTGCCTTCAAGATATCAACATTTGATGTCCAGAGGAAGACCCTTTTTTGTAAGAATCTTGGTGCCATCAACCACCACACCTTTTTCCTTTCTCTTCTCTATTTTTGCCATAGAATATTAGAGGGAATTCATGTCACACATCACAAAATAAGGGGCCCCACATATTTAGGAAGACTAGGTCGAAGAAGACTAAGTCAAACAAGGAAACATTGGAGAGAAGGGAAAGGAGAGAAGGCACACAAAAAGTATTTGGTGGCATGGAGAAAATTCCAAAGGGAAAGGAGGAAGTTTGGTGAAGAGGGACTCTTCCAAGTAGGAAATAAATCCCAACTTCTTCCAAGTTTTGATCAAGACAAATTTTATTCCGAACAATCAAAATATGGGTAATGGAGAAGCTTTCATAGGTGTAGGAATTCACATAAAAAAATCTAAAAAATAAAATATGGCAATGGCTTTCTTAGGCGCAAGTGAAAGAGAGAGAGTCCCAGTTCAATTGGAACTCCTCTTGTTTGACTAGATCAAAATAGGTTTGAACTAAATTTAAATTCTATTTAAATTTGATTAAATACAATCCAATTAAGGATGATCCTAGTCTAACTAGGAGTCTAATTAAATCAAATTAAATAAAGATTTAAATCTGATTTAAATCCTAAGTCAATTAGGTGCACCTAAGTCCTAGTCAAACAGGGAATTGTTCTTTCTTGTAATTGGCTTATCCAATAAATCAACTAGACTTAATCTAATTAAGTTCAAACTAATTCTAATTTAATCTAATTCAGTTAAATTTGATCTAAGCCTAATTGCTCAATTAGATTGAGCCAATTAGTAATTGAATTGCTAATCGATCCTCCTACAATACTTGCATTAGGTCAAACACCAATCGTATTGATGGATTGACATTAGAACGATTCTCAATTGTTGATTAATCATCTGATCGGATTATAAGCTCTAATGTGTGTGACCCCATAGATTTGAACCTAAGCTAGTAGTACAGGAACCAATTCTTGTACAAATCAAATTTATTAGCTAGCAATGGTTTTCGACGTCCGGATAGGTCGAACGTATGCAAAGCAATATTCTTAGAACCCTGGCCCATGGTTACCATATAATTCATCCCTATGATCAATAATGCTTAAGATAACTTCGAGTATGCTGTCAAACACTCATATAAGTCATCTCTATTATATCTTAAAATTTTGCAAATCCCATGATACTTCACAAGGATTATCTAGGCATAGGTTTTGCTAAATTGAAATATAGTGAGTTATTCTCTTCCTGAAGCTAATCAGGAGTGGTCAATCCCATCTTGACTCACATCGACTTCACAAGTACTTGATTGTACCCAAAAATCTTTTGAACCTATATTAGAAATATAGACAGTCTGGTACTAAAGTACAGTGAGTTGCTTGTAAGTCATTATGATGATCTTAGGTCGGAGGGATACTTATATCCATTGGCTTTAGCTAGCTACTCTTGACAGTAGAGTGTTACATTGGTCATGTTCAGTATAGATGTACTCCTACATCTCACTTGGATGCCATACCAGTATCTCCACACCACTTGATTATGAGGACAACCAATGCATATAGCATACAACGATCTACACTTTAATAACTTATCATTTGATCGTGAACAATTTAAGAACCATCCGATAAATTCTTCTTTATCGATTGATTATGGTTCTAAGGACTTCATCATAATTTAGGAGTTCATTTAAGAGAGATAGAACTTCTATGATGAACTAGCCAAATAACTATTATTATTAGATAATTTATATACTAATTTCAATCATCTACCACTTAGATGATTGATTTTAGGACACATTTTCTAATACCTTCATCACTAATCATGTATTGTGCATGATCGAGCTGATAGAGAGATTGAGCAAGCTCGGCTTTTCTTTGCATAAATAGCTTGGAAAGGATGCAATACTGAACTAATTGCCCAAGTCCTTTCTCCTATTTCTTACTCATTTTAGAATGACAAAGCCTGAAGTAGACCATGGGTTACTGGGGTTGCTTCAGAACTTTGAGAAGAATCATCAACTCTATAAGGAGTCGATGAACTTAGTGGGAGGTTCATCTTCTTGTGCTCGGCCCTTTGGGAAAGAGAAGAAGAAAGCTAAGAAGGTGAAAGTTCAGGCTAGGACATCTGTGCAGGACTAGATCAGAAAAATTAAGCTCGATAAGAGTCAAGTTGAATGCTTTTTTTGCAAGAATCGGGGCAGTGAAAGAGAAACTATCCTTAGAACATTGCCTCCCTGGATCCAAACAGGTAGAGAAAGAAGCAAGCTGTTGCTGGACAAGGTATTTATATGATAACTCCTTGTAATTTCTCTATTTATAATATTATTGACTGGGTATTGGATACCAGAAGCCCTTATCATATTTATAATTTATTGTAAGGATTGCAGATCAGTAGAAGATTCAAGCAAGGCGAAAGATTCCTGATGTTGGAGATGGAAGACTAGTTCCAGTTCTAGCTTTAAAAATTTTGAAACTTATATTTGAATCTCATACCGTTGTTCTTAGTGATTGTCATTTCTGTCCTAGTTTCTTTTTAAATATCATTTTTGTAGGCCTTTTGGCTATGAATAATTATGAAATTTCAATAAAGAAATGAGTTTGTAATGTTATTGTGAATGGTGTTACTGCTTTCTATGGATAATTGAATAATGGTGTATATATGCTATCATAATTTATTAACATAGTTTATTTAACTGGCAAATATCCTAGATTAGATAATGTGATAGATATCTACTTATGGTACTATAAGCTAGGTCGTATAAATAAGAATAGGATAAGCAGATTGGCTCAAGAGGGTATCCTCAAACTTAATGATTGTGAATCACTTCCAATTTGTGAATCCTATCTTCTTGGTAAAATGACCAAGTCACCTTTTACTGAAAAAGGTGAGAGAGCCACTGAGCTCTTAAGTCTAGTACATACTGATGTATGTGGACCAATGAGCATAAGTGCTAGAGGTGGATATGTCTACTTCATCACTTTTGCAAATGATCTATCTAGATATGGATATGTCTATCTGATGAAACATAAGTCAGATTCTTTTGAAATATTCAAACAATTCTAAAGTGAAGTAGAAAAATAAATTAGAAAGAGTATTAAAACTCTTTGGTCTAATCGAGGAGGGAAATACCTTTCTAATGAGTTTCTCATATATCTAGGAGAGAATGAGATTCTCTCCTAATGGACTCCTCTAGGAACACCACAGCATAATGGTGTATCTGAAAGAAGGAATCAGACTTTGTTAGACATGGTCCGATCCATGATGGATTTTGTCAGCTTGTCGATATTACTCAAATCAGCTTGCTATCTTTTAAATAGAGTTTCAAGTAAATCTATGGTTAAAACTCCATATGAGATATGGACAGGATGTAAGCCAGCACTTTCACACCTTAGAATCTGAGGGTGCCCAGCTTATGTTAAATGATTAATTATAGATAAACTTGAACCTAGGTCTAACAAGTGCACATTTATAGGGTACCCAAAAGAGACCAAAGGATATTATTTCTACTATACTGATGAACAAAAGATGTTCGTCAGTCTTAGGACAACCTTTTTGAGAAAGAAGTTTCTTAGTGAAGGAATTGTTGCCTCTAAGGTTGAACTTAATGAAGTTCAATAGATAGAAAGTCCGACACAGAATGTTGAACTTAAGTCAGATTTGATCAGATCAGATCCAAAGCCTAGTGAACCCATAGCATTAAGGCAATCCGGTAGAGTACCACACCATCCGGACAGATGCTATGGGTTCTTGGTCCAGGATGGTGATCCCATCGAACTCGATGAGAATGATAAGGATCTGATTACTTACATGGATGCTACGTAGAGATCCAACTTTGAGAAATGGCTAGAAGCCATGAGAACCAAAATGGATTCCATGAAGGTCAATGATGTATGGACATTAGTTGAACCACCTGAAGGGGTTAAACCCATTGGGTGTAAATGGATATTCAAAAAGAAAAGAGGCATAGATGAAAAGGTGGAGATTTATAAAGTTCGTTTGGTTGCCAAGAGGTATCATCAATGTTATGGTATTGACTATGACGAGACATTCTTCCCAGTGGCAATGCTCAAATCCATTCGGATAATGCTTGCAATAGCTGCCCACCTAGACTATGAGATCTGGTAGATGGATGTGAAGATAATTTTTCTAAATGGAGAGCTGACCGAAGAGGTATATATGATATAACCTGAGGGGTTCATATCTATAGATGAGTCCAAGGTTTGTAGGCTTTAGAGATCTATTTATGGATTGAAGCAAGCATCTCGGAGTTGGAACATGCATTTTGATAAAGTGATCAAGACGTATGGCTTCATTAAGAATGGAGAAGAATCCTATATTTATAAATGGGCAAATGATCTAGTAGTGGTATTTCTTATTTTGTACGTAGCTGACATTCTCTTAATCGAGAATGACATCCCCGCACTATAGGGAATAAAAGTCTGGTTGTCATCACAGTTCTCCATGAAGGACTTAGGCAAAGTATTCTACTGTTAGATATGTATGCTCTAGAAGCCAGAATTAGCTGACACTTGTAATACACTTCTAGGAATAAAATTATAATTTTGGTTATAAATAATAAAATGGGTTATTTTCTATCACAAATATGTATTTAGTGTCTATGATACATCTCTTGAGTTAATGATAATGATAATTCATATTTTCAAGAGTTCAAAATTTAAGACATAAATTTTTATTTATTAACTAATAAAATGCTCTTGACCGTAGAATCATCATGAGGATAGTGATTGATCCAAAAGGTTAGTGTACAATTGCTTCTTCATAGTAGATGAATCTTGAGTTTATGGTGTAGAGATATTGGAGCGAGAGTATAGATACACGTTAGAGAACGAGGGCACTGAGCGGACCACCTCGAGCAGTCATAAGAAAGTCTACCTTCTCATCGATGACCGACTCGAAGCTACAGTGGTGTATCTGGTTCTTTGATCTGAGGTGCATCAGCAGTTTACCTTGAGGGTGTTATAGATTGACTACACTATAACTCGATCTCCTAGCCATTTGGAATTCTGAGGTGTATGTTGGCTATAGCATGTTCATTATAAAAATTGAATTGCACTAAGAGGGAATCTATCTACCTTGGTGGATGAAAAGCAGTCCTATGGTGATCATGAAAATCAAGTCCATAAGCCCATGGCCATGGTAGAGTGAAATAATAGAAAGAGTTTCTATTAAGGTTTTCACATCGGACTTGAATTAAATGATTAAATCATACGATAGAAATTAGGGTTTGATGAGTTTACCTTAACCCTAATCTAATCAGAGCTCAAGATAGAAGAACTTAATCACACAAGTAGCTACACCGAGAGGTTCATTTTCAATTTTGATGGGTTGCCACTATATACTGTTAGGTGTCACTAGTGGATTTTGGGAATAATTAGAATGATTTAGATGATCGATCATTCTAGTTGTCTGAATTAGAAGAGTTCTGATCCATCGAAAGAAGTTTCAATGATATTGATAATGGAGATCATGATATATCTCATTATCATATAGAACTGAACCTAATTAGATCATACAAATAAGGGTTTGGATCTGGATATCATCAATTGGACTAATCCAGTTCAATTGATTTGAATTAGATTCAATTAGGTTCAAGAAAATCGTGCTAGCACATGATTGAACCTAACGTTCTCCTTTTATTATCATTAAAAGTTATCTCAACTGAGCCAAATGAGTTTATGCTCACTCAAGTATCTTTACTTGGTCTGACTGGAGCTTGTTCAGGTTAGAAATGGGTTGTCTTAATTTATGAGATAAATTTGAGATAACACCTATCATTTTTCATCACCTGCTAATTTTTGTACTTTGACTTTGGTCAAACATTGACCTTTGATCCTTGGACATCTGCCCATGTGTCTTGCACTTATTAGAGAGTAGATAGGGGCTTATCCCCTTACTGGAAATTAGAAAGGAGGGGGAACATGCCTAGGGAGGTGTGCGCCCATGGATCGGGATGCCTGGAGTCCCATACGGATGGGACTCCAGGTTGCTTCTTGGATTCTACTTAGGTGACCCCTAGCCATAGACTTTGATCAGTCTTAAGCACCATCTAAGGATGAATTAGTGGGGCTTTTATCTGATTGGATCAGGTGATGTCATCCCACCAATCAGATTTAGATCTGATTGCATGAAGCAACGTGATTGGTCGGGATGATGTGGCATTGCATGGCACAGTAGGGTCTATATAAACCCTATCTGCACCACACTTTAAGAGAGTTTCTCTTAGCCCATGCCCTAAGGCTGCTCCTCTCCCTCCTCCATGCCATCTTCTAATCCTCTCTCTTCTCTCCACATCCAAGGAAAGTTGGGCTCCAGTTTGGTGCGATCAAGGCAAGAAAAAGCTGATGAGAAAGAAAGAAGGCAGCACTGCTGCAGAGACGACTGCTGATCTTCAAAGATGTTTTGAAGATTCTTCAAATTAGATTGAGATCTAAGTTTTGGAGAGGTGATAAAGAAGGAGAAGATCTTCAGATCCAACCTAAGTGGATACCGGTAGAGGTCAGGCGCTTGCATGGCTAGATCCAGAATCTCAGGCAATCAGCAGGATCATCAAAGGGTAATCAGATTACCCAATATCAAGGTATAAATTAAATTAGATTTAATTTATTTTTATTTTTATATTTTAGATCTATAAAATTAGATCTAAAATATTTTAGATCTGATTTGGATGCATGAGAGAAATTTTTGTAATATCTCTCTTGATCCGATCAGATCTGAATGAACCTGATCTGGAAAATCAGGATTTTTTCTTCAACAGGTATCAGAGCCAGGTTCTCTAAATTATTTAGATCTAATTTTAAATTTATTTTATTCTAAAAATTAGGTAATTTTAGATGTCACATGAGATATGATTAGATCTAAAATTAAAAAAATTAAAATTAAATAATATAGATCTAAGTTCTACAATATGTATGACTAGTAGTAAAATAGAATAGTTTTATACGTAGTCTTGCATGATCATAATTTATTTTGATTAAATTATGATTTTAGATCTACTTATTTTCTATTTTTTGATGATTATAAATATTATAATAAGATCTAAAAAATAGAAAATAAAATTATTTAATTTTTAGATTATATGAGATATGATGCATGCATAATTAGACTAGTTATAGAATAGTTCTACATAATTATCTAGATTAGAATTTATTTTGATGTGATCAATATAAATCTGATTTTTTAGATAATTATGAGATAATTTATATCTAAAAAATATGCATGATATGATACATGAGATGTATGCAAAACATATTTTAAGTTAGATCAATTTTATATATGAGATATATGATGTAGATCTAACTAGTTTTGTAGATTTATGTTTCTGATTAAGGCATTCCCCTTGGCATCCGGTCATAAGAATAAAGTAGGGTTTAAATGCCCTCTCCTCCCATTTGATGCAGTGTTCTTATGATGTATAGGGGTGCTGCGTATTCGTCCTTAATCAGAAATCAAGAACTTACTTTCTGCAAAACCCTAAATCCTGAAACCCTAGGATTTTATTTACATGTTTTATTTATGAACCCTAAACTTAATTAAGAATTAAGATTATGAAATATTAATTAGATCTAAAATTAAAAATTGTAGATCTAAGATATATTCATAATATTGGGTTCAGACTTGGATAGCTCAATTAGGTCTAAGCGGTTGATCAAACTGAATCAAGAGTTGGTTAGATGGAATCAACAGTGCTTAAATTGACCAACCTAATAGGATTAAGTCTGGGTCAAGATCGAGTCACATAAGTGATCGATCAAGCTAAGACCTAATTAGGCTTAGTGGTTAGAGTCTAAACGGTAGGTTAACCCGATTGGTTCTGGCTCAACAATTTGATGTCTATGGTAAGTTTGGCAGATACGAGCGATTGATTTTTAATTGGGAGCTACTCAACTTGAATGCATTCTTGTCGAGTTAATGGCATATCCCTTCCATCGGTCTCACTTATCTGGCCATGTTTGTTGACTCAATTCTGATCTAAGGTGGTCAATAATCCGAGCTAACCCATGCCACTAGGTTAGTCATAATGGTTATGACTATGTCAAGTCTAGTTTAATGAGACCTAAATCAAAACTTCCTAAGAAAAGATTAAGTCTAAGATCTTCCACCATTGTAGATGTGTGGGTCCTTTCCGGGGTTGATTGTTCTTAACAAGTTATAGTGGTTCAGTTGCACCAGGAAGATGCAATCATATCTATTATGTATTGGATGCTACGGGCTGGAGGATGAATTGAGCTCAATATTCTAGATATGGTGAGAGACTTAATTAGGATTCCAATCTATGCAAATGGTGGGTCTGACTTAACTAAGGAGTGGATCAATATTCTGGGCATGATGAGATTCATGAATTAGAGACCAAGTTTGGGTGCACCATGATTAGAGAATTATTGAACAAGAGTTGTTCACTCATTAGCTAACCCATCACCAATAACTGTTAGGTGAGGTGATGAGTCAGTTGGTGGGACCGCACCACTCACTAGAAATCATTAATCATGGAGATTTTTGCATCTCTACAAAGAAAGTGTAGGGATTTGAGAAAATAGTAGGAGCTAATTTATTTAAAAATAAAATCTCTAAATAAATTGGTTAAGTCTTAATTATAATATCTAACTAGAAACTTTGACTCTCTACAGAAAAATGTCTGCATCCATCCCACTAGCATGAATCCTGGACACCTATAGACTGATCGGACCTAATTATAAGGATTGGCTCTGAAACTTCAAAATTATTTTGGATTTTGAGAAGTTAACTCATGTATTGGATCAGCATCCTTCCACCTTACCAACCCATCCATCCGCTGAATGAAGAGCATCTCTGAATAAGTGGATGGACGAAGATAACAAGGCTAGATATTACATGTTGGTTTCCATGTCTGATAAACTTCAGCGCCAACATGAAGATATCAGGATTGCTCTCCAAATATTGGCTCACCTACAAGAGATGTTTGGTGAGCAGAGTCGCGCAGCCAAGTATCAAGTCACTAAATGACTATTCAAGGCTAAGATGCATGATGGACAGTCAGTTCAAGATCATTATCTGATGATGATCGAGGATTTGGAAGAGCTTGAGAAGGTCAAAGTGAAGTTAAACTTGGATTTGCAGAATGATATAATTCTACAATCTTTGATTGATGCGTATGGGCAGTTCATTATGAACTACCATATGCATAAACTTCGAAATTCCTTGGCCGAACTTATGAACATGCTGGTTACCATTGAGCTTTCTATGAAAGGTTCTAAAGGCTTAGTGCTTGCTATGGAATGGACTCTTCCAAGAGAAAATCTTTTGGAAAGAAGAAGAAGTTGGTCAAAAAGCAGAAGGTAGAAGGAGGAAAGAAGAAAAAGACAGAGCTGAAAAAGAAGGCTGCTGACAAAGGAAAGTGTTTCCATTGCAATAATAATGGCCACTGGAAGCAAAACTGTCCTACATACCTGGTCACTGTAGTAGTGTGTCTGGTTCTTTGACTTAAGGTCCATCGGTAGTTTACCTTGAGGGTGTTATAGTTTGACTACACCACGACTCAGTTTCCTAGCCATTCGGAATTCTGAGGTATATGTTGGCTATAGCATATTCATTGTAGGAATTGGATTGCACCAAGTGGGAATCTATCTATCTCGGTAGATGAGGAGCAACCCTATGATAATCATGAAAATCAAGTCCATAAGCCCATGGCCATGGCAGAGTGAAATAATAGAAAAAGTTCCTATTAAGGTCTTCACATCGGACTTGAATTAAATGATTAAATCATATGATAGAAATTAGGATTTGACGAGTTCACCTTAACCCTAATTTGATCGGGGCTCAAGATAGAAGAACTTAATCAGACATGTAACTACACCAAGAGGTTTGTTTTCAGTTTTGATGGGTTGCCACCATATACTGCTAGGTATCACTGGTGGATTTTGGGAGCAATTAGAATGATTTGGATGATCGATCATTCTAGTTGTCTGAATCAAAAAAGTTCTGATCCATCGGAAGGTGTTTCGATGATATCGATGATAGAGATCATGACATATCTCATTACCATATAGAATTGAACCTAACTGGGTCACACAAATAAGGGTTTGGATCTAGATATCATCAATTGAACTAACCCAGTTCAATTGATTTGAATTAGATTCAATTAGGTTCAACGAAATCGTGCTAGTACATGATTGAGCCTAATATTCTCCTTCTACAATCATTAAAAGTTGTCTCGACCGAGCCAAATATATTTATACTTACTCAAGTATCTTTACTTGGTCTAACTAGAGCTTGTCCAGATCAAAAAAGGATTGTCTTAATTTATGAGATAAATTTGAGACAACATCTACCATTTTCCATCACCTGCTAATTCTTGTCTTTTGACTTTGGTCAAACATTGACCTTTGACACTTGACATCAGCCCATGTGTTATGCACCCATAAAAGAGTAGATAGGGGCTTGTCCCCTTGCTAGAAAGAGGAAAGAAGGGGGTGCATGCCTAGGGAGGTGTGTGCCCAAGGATAGGGATGCCTGGAGTCCCTTACAGATGGGACTCCAGGTTGCTTCTTGGAATCAAACTAGGTGGACCAAGGGACTCTGCTTTGACCAGTCTTGGCACCACCTAAGGATGTTGGAGATGAGCTCTCATTTGATTGGATTAGGTTATGTCATCCCATCAATTAGATTTAGATCTGATTGCACGAAGATACATGATTGGCAGGGATGATGTGGCACTGCATGGCATAGCAGGGTCTATAAAAATCCTATCTGCACCTAGCTTTTGAAAAGTTCTCCCTCAGCCCATGCCATATTGCTATCTTTCTTTCTCCTCCATGCCTATTTTAGATCCTCTCTCTCTTCTCGATGCCGAAGAGGTTTTGGGCTCCAGTTTGGTGCGATCCAGGCAAGAGAAAGGTGACAAGAAAGGAAGAAGGCAGCACTGCTGCAAGAGACAACATCAAATCTTCAAAAGTTATTTTGAAGACCTTCAAGATCAGATCCAGATCTGATCTTTGGAGGATAAATCGAGAAGAAGAAGATATCTAGATCCTACCTGAGTGGATACCAGTAGAGGCCAGACGATTGCGTGGTTGCATCCAGAACCTTAGGCAATCGGTAGGATCATTACAGGATAATTATATTACCGAATAACAAGGTATAAATTAAATCTAATTTAATTTATTTTAATTTTATTTTATTTTATTAGATCTATCAAATTAGATTTGAAAAGTATTAGATTTGATTTAGATTTAAGAGAAAATTTTTTTAAAATATTTCTCTAGATCAAATCAGATCTGAACGAACCTAACCCAGGAAATAGGTTTTTCCCTTCAACTGGTATCAGAGCCAGGTTCTCATAAATTATTTAGATCTAATTTAAATTTATTTTTAATCTAATAATTAGATAATTTTAGATGTCACATGAGATGTGATTATATCTAAAATAAAAAAAAATAAAATTAAATAATTTGGACCTAAGTTCTATAAGATGCATGACTAGTTGAAGAATAGAATTATTCTATGTATAGTCTTGCATGATTATAATTTAATTTTATTAAGTTATAAATTTAGATCAATTTATTTATTATTTTTTAATGTTATAAATATTATAATAAAATCTAAAAAATAGAAAATAAAATTATTTAAATTTTGGTTCATATGAGATATGATGAATACATGTTTAGACTAGTTGTAAAATAGTTCTACATAATTATCTAGAGTAGAATTTATTTTGATGTGATCAATTTAAATTTAATTTTTTAGATAATTATGAGATAATTTAGATCTAAAAATATGCATGATATGATACATGAGATGAATGCAAAATAAGTTTATAGTTAGATCAATTTTATATATGAGATGTATGATGTAGATCTAACTAATTTTGTAGTCTTTTATATTTTTGATTGAGGCATTCCCCTTCGCCGTCTGGTCATAAGAATAAAGTAGGGTTTAAATACTCTCTCCTTCTATTTGATGGAGTGTTCTTATAATGTGTAGGGGTGCTGTGCGTTCATCCTTAATCAGAAATCAAGAACTTACTTTCTGCAAAACCCTAGATTCTAAAATCCTAGGATTTTATTTACATATTTTGTTTATGAATCCTAAACTTAATTAAAAATTAAGATTATAAAATATATATTAAATCTAAAATTAAGAATTTTAGATCTAAGATATATTCATAAAATTGGGTTCGAGCTTGGGTAGCTCAATTAGGTCTAAGCGGTTGATCAAACCGAATAAGAGTTGGTTAGATGGGATCAATAGTGCTTAAATTGACCAGCTTAATAGGATTAAGTCTAGATCAAGATTGAGTCACGTGAGTGATCGATCAAGCTAAGATCTAATTAGGCTCAGCGGTTAGAGTCTGGATTGTAGGCTAATTCAATTGGTTCTGGCTCAATAATTTGGTATCTAAGGTATGCTTGGCAGATACGATCGATTGATTTTTAATTGGGAGATACTCAACTCGAATGCATTCTTGTCGAGTTAACGACATATCCCTTCCACTGATCTTACTTATCTGACCATATTTGTTGGTTCAGTCCTAATCTGAGGTGGCCAATAATCCAAGCTAACCCATGCCACTAGGTTAGTCATAATGGTTATGACTATGTCAAGTCTAGTTTAAAGAGAACTAAATCAAATCTTTCTAAGAAAAGATTAAGTCTAAGATCTTCCACCATTGTAGATGTGCAGGCCCTTTTTGGGGTTGATTGTTCTCGATTGGTTATAGTGGTTCAGTTGCACCGAAAATACATAACCATATCTATTAGGCATTGGATGCTACGGGCTGGAGGATGGATTGGGTTTAATATTTTGGATACGGTGAGAGACTCAATTAGGAATCTAATCTATGCAAATGGTGGGTCTGACTTAACTAAGGAGTGGATAATATTCTAGGCTTGGTGAGATTCATGAATTAGAGACCAAGTTTGGGTGCACCATGATTAGAGAATTATTGAACAAGAGTTGTTCACTCATTGGCTAACCCATCACCAATAACTGTTAGGTGAGGTGATGAGTCAGTTGGTGGGACTGCACCATCCACTAGAAATCATTAATCATGGAGATTTTCTTATCTCTATAAAGGGAGTGTAGGGATCCGAGAAAATATTGGAAGCTAATTTATTTAAAAATAAAAATTTTATATAAATTGGTCAAGTCTTAATTATAATATCTAACTAAAAACTTTGACTCTCTATAGAAAAATGTCTGCTTTCAATCTACTAGCACATATCCTGGACACCTATAGATTGATCAGACCCAATTATAAGGATTGACTTTAGAACTTTAAAATTATTTTGGATTCCGAGAAGTTAACTCATGTATTGGATTAGAACCTTCCCACCCTACCAGCCCATCCATCGACTGAACAAAGAGCATCTCTTGACAAGTGGATGGATGAAGATAATAAGGCCAGATATTATATGTTGGGCTCGATGTCTGATTCAGCACCAACATGAAGATATCAAGACTAACTGCCAAATGTTGGCTCACCTACAAGAGATATTTGGTGAACAGAGTCGCGCAGCCAAGTATCAAGTCACTAAATGACTGTTCAAGGCTAAAATGCATGATGGGCAGTCAGTTCAAGATCATTGTTTGATGATGATCAAGGATTTGAAAGAGCTTAAGAAGCTCGGTGTGAAGTTGGACCTAGATCTACAGAACGATATAATTCTGCAATCCTTGACTGATGCATATGGGCAGTTTATCATGAACTACTATATGCATAAACTTCAAAATTCTCTGGCTGAGCTTATGAACATGCTGGTTACTGCTGAGCTTTCTATGAAAGATTCTAAAGGCTTAGTGCTTGCTATTAAATGAACTTCTTCCAAAAGAAAGTCTTTTAGAAAGAAGAAGAAGTCTGTGAAAAAGTAGAAGATGGAAGGAGGAAAGAAGAAAAAGGCAGAACTGAAGAAGAAGGCTATTGACAAAGAAAAGTGTTTCCATTGCAACACTGATGGCCACTGAAAGCGAAATTGCCCTACTTACTTGGTCATCCTGAAGAATAAGAAGGAGGCAGGTCTTTCTGGAGGTATGCTCATTATTGAGTCAAACATTACGATTTCTTCTACATCTAACTGGGTGCTTGACTCTGGTTCTAGTGCTCATTTATGCACTTTCATGCAGGGTCTTGAGGATAGCAGAAGGCTAAGGGATGGTAAGATGATCCTACGCATCAAAAATGGAGCAAGAGTTGCTACTGTGGTCATGGGAACATATCCTCTTCGACTACCATCTGATTTAGACTTAGTATTAAAAGATTGTTATTATATGCCTGCAGCAAGCAGGAATTTGATTTCTATTTCATGGCTAGCACTAGAAGACTATGTAATTAGTTTTCTTAAGGACCATTGTAACATTCCTTATGAAAGAAATAAATTGCAAGTGGTTTTTTTATTAATGATCTTTACCAGTTACATATTGATGTATCTATTTTTAATATCGAGTAAAATGTGAATGTCATAAAATAACCTAGGGATAGTCTAAATGATAGGTATCTATGGCACTTAAGACTAGGGCATATATCAGAAGATAGGGTTAACATTGGAGAAAATCGGGCTATTGAATTTTGAGTCATATCCAATGTGTGAATCTTATCTTCATGGCAAAATGACTAAGCTCTCCGACATAGAGAAAGGGCCACGAATCTTCTTGCCCTAGTACATACTAATGTGTGCGGTCCATTTGATGTGCCGGCTAAAGGCAACTTTATCTACTTCATAACTTTTACTGATGATTTATCTAGATATGGGTATGTGTATCTTATGAGACACAAGTCTGAAGCTTTTGAAAAGTTCAAGGAATCTAGACATGAAGTAGAGAAGCAAACTGAAAAATCTATTAAGGTTCTTCGATCAGATCGAGGAGGTGAATACCTTAGTCGAAAATTTTTGGACTATCTCAAGAAAAATGGCATAGTCTCTCAATGGACTCCACCTGGAATACCTCAACTCAACGGAGTTTCAGAACGAAAGAACCAAACCCTATTAGATATGGTCTCATCCATGATGAGTTTCACAGACCTTCTTGATTTTTTTGGGGGACATAGTTTGTTAACTGCAATATACTTACTAAATAGGGTTCTTTTTAAAATCGTTCCTACTGGCATGATAAGAAACCAAATCTGAGTCATCTTAAAATTTGGGGTTGTTCGGCTCATGTCAAAAGACAACAAACGGATAAGTTAGACTTCAGATCCTTTAGAGCTCGATTCATAGGTTATCCTAAAAGATATTATTTCTATATTTTAGAAGATCATAATGTGATTATGAGTCAACATGCCATCTTTCTTGAAAAATAGTTTATTCAAGATAACGGCATTGGAAAGCAGATCAAGCTTGAAGAGAAATTCTTATAAGAGCAATGAGCTAAGGACCAAATGGAACCAAATCAGGTTGAGCCAATACAATCACTACCTTCTCCACCTCGTAGATTGGAAAGGGTTTTTCGTCCTCCTGAGAGGTACTTAGATACTATTTTAGAGAAAATAGAGAAAATGTTCCTCATAGGTAATGGGGTTTATGGTGATGATCCCAAAATCTATGATGAGGCGATATCAGATATTGACTCTGAGAAATGGTTAGAGACAATGAAGTCAGAAATTGACTCGATGCACTCAAACCATGTTTGGACCTTGGTAGATTCACCAGAAGGTATAGTACCTATTGGGTGTAAATGGATCTATAAGAGAAAGACTGGTGTAGATGGAAATGTGGAGACATTCAAAGCTAGATTAGTGGCAAAAGGGTATAGTCAATGTGAAGGCATTGACTATCAGGATACCTTTTCATGAGTAGCCATGCTAAAATCTATCCGCACATTGCTTGCTATTGCAGCCTATTTCGATTATGAAATATGGCAAATGGACATAAAAATGATATTCTTAAATGGATATCTTGAGGAAGATATCTATATGGAATAGCCGCTGGGTTTCACATCCAGTGATACTGATCATAAAGTATGCAAGCTGCAAATGTCTATATATGGACTTAAGCAAGCATCTCGGAGCTGGAATACTCATTTTAATGATGTGATTAAATTGTTTGGTTTCATCAAAAATGAGAAGAAACCATGTATCTTCAAAAGGATCAGTGGGAGCGCTGTTGTCTTCCTCGTATTATACGTGAATGATATCCTCCTTATTGGAAATGATATTCCCATGTTGACTATAGTTAAAATATGGTTATCCAAAGAATTCTCCATGAAAGACCTAGGAGAAGCATCCTATATTCTAGGAATTAAGGTCTATAGAGATAGACCAAATAGGATGCTAGGACTTTCATAGAAGATGTACATAGAGGAAGTGCTAAAGAGGTTTAGCATGGAAAACTCTAAGAGGGGTTTGGTACCCTTCAGACATGGCATTCATCTTTCCAAGAAGATGTGCCCTAGCACACCTGAGGAAATAGAATGCATGAGCAAGATCCCTTATGCTTCAGCAATAGGGAGCCTCATGTATGCCATGTTATGCACATGACTTGATATAGCCCATGCTGTGAGTGTCACGAGCAGATTTCAGTCGAATCTAGATGAAGAACACTGGACTTCTGTGAAATGTATCCTTAAGTACTTGAGAAGAACTAAGGATATGTTGTTGGTTTTTGGTAATGGAGAACTCTAAGTCCAAGGGTATATAGACTCGAATTTTATGTCCAATGTAGATGATCGAAAGTTGACATCTGGGAATCTATTTGTGTGTAATAGTGGTACTGTCAGTTGGAAGAGTTCCAAGCAGATAGTGATAGCAGATTTCACCATGAAAGAAGAATATATTGCTGCATCAGAAGCTGCGAAGGAGACATTCTGATACAAAAAGTTTGCCGCAGAGATCGAAGTGATACCATCATATGCCATTCCTCTATACTATGACTACAATGGTGCCATTGCCCTTGTTAAGGAGTCGAGGTCTCACTAGAAATTCAAGCACATCGAGCGGCGATACTACCTCATCCACAATTACCTTGAGAATGTTTATGTCGAGGTCAAGAGAGTCGACTCTGCATACAATGCGGCGGACCCACTCACAAAGTCGTTGGGCTAGCAGAAGATCGAAGCCCATCTTGAGAAGATGAGACTTAGATTTGTAGCCAATTAGCTTTAGATCAAGTGAGAGTTTGTTAGATATGTGTGTCCTAGAAGCCAGAATTGGTTGACACTTGTTGTACACTTCTAAGGGCAAAAGTATAATTTTGACTATAAATAATAAAATGAGTTATTTTCTATCACAATATGTATTTAGTGTCTGTGATACATTTCTTGAGTTAATGATAATGATAATTCTTATTTTTAAGAGTTAAAAATTTAAGATAAGAATTTTCATTATTAACTAATAAAATGCTGTCGACCGTAGGATCATCATGCGGATGGTGATTGATCCGAAAGATTGATGTACAATTGCTTCTCTATAGTAGATGAGTCTTGAGTCTATGGTGTAGAGACATCGGAATGAGAGTACAGGTACTTGTTAGAGAATGAGGGCATTGAGCATGACCACCTCGAGCAGTCATAAGGAAGTCTACCTTCTCATCAATGACTGGCATGAAGCTATAGTGGTGTATCTGATTCTTTGACCTGAGGTGCATCGACAGTTCACCTTGAGGGTATTATAGTTTGACTACACCATGACTTGATCTTCTAGCCATTCAGAACCCTAAGGTGTATGTTGGCTATAGCATGTTCATTGTAGGAATTGGATTGCACCCAGTGAAAATCTATCTACCTTGGTAGATGAGGAGCAGCCCTATGATAATCATGAGAATCAAGTCCACATGCCCATGGCCATAGCAAAGTGAAATAATAGAAAGAGTTTTTGTTAAGGTTTTTACATCGGACTTGAATCAAATGATTAAATCATATGACAGAAATTAGGGTTTGATGAGTTCACCTTAACTCTAATCTGATTGGGGCTCAAGATAGAAGAACTTAATCACACAAGTAACTGCACCAGGAGGTTCATTTTTAGTTTTGATAGGTTGCTACCATATACTGCTAGGTGTCACTAGTGGATTTTGGAAGCAATTAGAATGATTTGGATGATCGATCATTCTAGTTGTCTGAAGCAGAAAAGTTCTGATCCATCGAAAGATATTTCGATGATGTCGATGATAGAGATCGCGACATATCCCATTACCATATAGAACTGAACCTAACTTGATCACACAAACAAGGGTTTGGATTTGGATATCATCAATTGGACTAATCCAATTTAATTGATTTGAATTAGATTCAGTTAGGTTTAAGGAAATTGTGCTAGTACATGATTGAGCCTAATGTTCTCCTTTTACAATCATTAAAAGTTGTCTCGACAAAGTCAAATGTGTTTGTACTCACTCAGGTACCTTTACTTGGTCTGACTAGAGCTTGTCCAAGTTAGAAAAGGATTGTCTTAATTTATGAGATAAATTTGAGACAACACCTACCATTTTCCATCACCTGCTAATTCTTGTCTTTTGACTTTGGTCAAATGTTGACCTTTGACACTTAGAAATCTGCCCATATGTCATGCACCTATAGGAGAGCAGATAGCGGCTTGTCCACTTGCTAGAAAGAGAAAAGGAGGGGGCACATGCTTACGGAGGTGTGCGCCCAAGGATAGGGATGCTTAGAGTCCCATACAGATGGGACTCTAGATTGTTTCTTGGAATCAAACTAGGTGGCGCCAAGGGACTCTGCTTTGACCAGTCTTGGTGCCACCTAAGGATGTTGGAGAGGGGCCCTTATCTGATTGGATCAGGTTATATCATCCCATCAATTAGATTTAGATCTGATTCCATGAAGAGATGTGATTGGCCGGGATGATGTGGCACTGCATGGCACAGCAGGATCTATAAAAACCCTATCTACGCCTAGCTTTTGAAAATTTTTCCCTTAGCCCATGCCATATTGCTATTTCCCTCTCTCCTTCATGCCTATCTCAGATCCTCTCTCTCTTCTCCATGTCCAAGAGGTTTTGGGCTTCAGTTTGGTGCAATCTAGGTAAGAGAAAGGCGACAAGAAAGGAAGAAGGCAGCACTGCTACAAGAGACGACATCGAATCTTTAGAAGTTATTTTGAAGACCTTCAAGATCAAATCCAGATCTAATCTTTGGTGGATAGATCGAGAAGAAGGAGATATCTAAATCTTGTCCAAGTGGATATCGGTAGAGATCAGGCGATTGCATGGCTGCATCCAGAACCTCAGGCAATCAGCAGGATCATCATAGGATAATTAGATTGCCCAACAACAAGGTATAAATTAAATCTAATTTAATTTATTTTAATTTAATTTAATTTTATTAGATCTTTCAAATCAAATCTATAAAGTATCAGATTTGATTTAGATCTAAGAGAAAAAATTTTTGAAATATTTTTTTAGATCAAATTAGATCTGAACGAACCTGATTCGGAAAATAGGTTTCTTCCTTCATGTTGATCATATCAACATAGATCTATACTAAATCTAATATAGGTATGTAATAGGAGATTAGATCTTTATTATTTTTGTAAGTTACACTTTTTAACTCACTGATCTAGGCTTGAGGATGTTGCTCCAAGCCACACACCTGCTCAGGCTCTAATGATTGTTCACACGAGCCCACGAATACTGATCAGAAGTTCGATGCCTGAAAATCAACATAGTATGCTAGTACTATGCCAATCATTCTTTGATGGTTGATCTGGATCTTTCTTCTTCAAAAGTTTAGACCCTCCAATAAATAGAAGGAAGGAAAGAGATTTAAGGATCTGAGACACCTCTCAAAAATCTCTAAAGAATGGAGGAAGAGATAGAAGAAAACAATCCCAGAAGAAGACCCTCTTCTTCTTCTTTGTTCTCTCACCTAGACACCTTGATTGGTGTCTTTAAAATTCCCATGCCCAAGATGAATTTCTCCCTACTTTTTCTCATGCCCAAAAACCCTCTCTTAGATCTGAATTCTCACTAGAAATCAGGTCCAAAGACCCTTTAAATAGGGAGTCATGTAGGAGTCCTTGTCTAGGTCAAATACCTAGACAAGGTATGTCTAAATTGGGCAAGACTTGGGGTGCCCAACTCTTGGGTGCCCCCTCCCTTTTTTCTACCATGGACCACCAGCAAAGGATGCACAAAACCAACCATAAAAGCTATGAAAATTTCAAAAAAAAATCTAGATAAAATTGGTGCCATAAGGGAAGAGTTTTGGTTTGTTAGGATTCTATCATATAGAATTCAAAATCAAAACTATTTACCTTCCTTTGATTTGGTCTACAACAACTTGCCAAATAAGAGAGAGAAGAAGATATGGGGCATGCGTGAAGACCCTTGGGACATGGAGAATTCATGCAAAAACAAAGGGGGGCATGGAGAGTGGTGTTGGGACCAAGGTGGCGTAAGGAGAGTGGAATCTTAGTCTTACTAGGATTCCTATTTTGACTTGATCAAATATGGTTTCTCAAATCAAATTAAAATAAATCTAATCTAACCTAATTAGAATAGATTTTAATTCAATTAAGAAACTAATTAAATTAGATTAAATTATATTTAAATTTGATTTAATTTCTAATCAAATTAGAGATTGGGTTGGCACAAGTTCTAATTGAACTAGGACTCGTTCTTCCTTGCAATTGGCTCATCCAATAAACTAATTATACTTGATCTTATCAAGCCCAAACTAAATCTAATTAAACTTAATCTCAGTCTTCTTGCTTAATCAAATTAAGTCAATTAGCAATCTAATTGCTAATCGATCCTCTTGCAATACTTGCACTAGGTTAAACATCAATCATATTGATTATTTAATCCTAGAATAATTTTTAATCATCGAATCAACTATCCGAATCAGATCAAGAATTTTTATGTGTTTGACCCCATAAGTCCAAACCTAAGCCAGCAGTATAGAAATAAATTTTTGTACCAATTGAAGTGACCATCTAGCAATGGTACCTGATGGTCGAATTGGTCGAATATGTAGAACAACATCCTTAGAATCCATGTGGATATAGTTTCCATATAATTCATCCCCTTAACTAAAATGCTTGTAAGATACCTCAGAGTTTAACTGTCAATCCTGATTAGGCTATCCATATTGTATTTCAAAATATCAAATCCATCTCATGGATTATCCTGACCAAGATTTTGCTATATTAAAATATAGTGATTCATTTTTCTCTAACTCTAGGAGTGGTCAATCCCATCTTGATCACACAACAACTTCATAAGTACTTGACTGTACCCATAAGCCTTCCATTACTGAATTAGAAATTCAGTTAGTCTGGTACCAAAGTATAGTGAGTTACTTGCAAGCCACTGAAGTGATCTCAGGTCTAAGAAATACTTATACCTATATCCCATTAGAGCAATTCTTGATAGTAGAATGCTCTGGAGTTGGTCACATTTAGTGATGATATATCCTTACATCTCACCTGTGTGCCATACTAGTATTTCCACACTCCTTGGTTAAGAGGACAATCAATCTATATGGCATACAACAACCTATGCTCAATAGACATTGTCGTCCTAATTAACAATCTATCATTTGATCATGACTGTTTAAGGACTAATCGATAAATTCTCTCTTTATCAAAACTAAATAGTCCTAAGGACTTTCATCACAACAATAGGAGTTCATTAGAAGATTATAGACTTTATGATGAAAAATATCAAAATATTTATTTTATTTATTAATAAATTAATTATAATTATAATATAGCTCAACCATCAATAAGCTGATGATTGGCTTTTGGACACATTTTTCAATAATGGATCTATTATCACTCAACTTTATGGAAGGCTATGATCTAGTTATCACCATAACTATATCATTTTTAAGGATCTAATAATTTTAGAGAATTTGATTAACTCATTTTAAGAAGCGATAGGTTTAACTAGGCCAATTTCGATCCTCCCACTAACTTCATCAAGTCAGATAAAAAAGTACCTAATTCAAGCTAGCATTAGGAGCACTTAAATTAGTTACACTGATTTATCTAATTGACATGGGTGAGTCTAAATCACTAAGTGATTTAATCAAAACCTAATTCACCAGATTGGCTAAATAAGTGAGATCAGTGAAAGGGATATGCCATTAACTCATCAAAGATCGAATCAATGTGAGTAGCTTCCAATTAAAAATCACTTGTCTAGATTGCCAAACTTACCTTAGACACCAATCGATTCATTACTTTCAATTTGATCAACCTATAGTAATTTTGGATTTGACAACATAGTAACCATGAATCAAGTCCATTTGGTCTTTGTTAAAGGCATGGACTTGACCAACTACAACTATTATAATTGAGTCTAAAGAGTTGTTGACCTAATCTAAATCAATATTTGGTTAGATTTGATCAATTACTCTAATTTAGTCCATTCTTTAACTAATCTTAGATCTAACCTAATTAATGGATCTAATTCATCTAACCCAATAACCCAAAAGTTTATGCTCGTGACTTAGGATCTTTAATTTATAATTCTACATCCTAATTCATAACTCTTAATTTTTAGTTAAGTTCTGGACTGATGGATTGGGGTTAGTATTTTGAAAATATTTTTTAAAATTTTGAAAGATTCTTTACAATCTAGCACTGTTCACTAAATTGGTCAACTCATTTAAAAAATGGATTTATTTCACAAACAGTACTACTTGTAGATTTTATGTATAGTATATAAAAATTATGAATCTAAATATAGATCTAATCTAATAAATTCATAATTAAAATAGATTGAATCAATTTTAGAAATTCTTTCATCGTTTATCTTCAGGAATGAATTCATGGTGGCACCCCTACCGCCATAAGAGATCCCTATTGAATGAGAGAAGATGACCTTTAAACCATACTTATTTCTTATGACTGAATGGCTTAGTAGCTCACTCAAGCTTGATTACTAGGCTACTCAAAAGTATTACATATCTAATATGCAAATATTTTTAAATTTTAAAGCATATAAATCACATTTAATGACCTTGCTCCGATACCACTGAAGGTGTACAGTGCAGAGTTTCTAGCTCTACTTTCAAAAACTTTTTTTAAAAAATTATTATATAATAGAAATAAAAATTAATTTAATTAATTTTAGAGCTACTAATTATATCAAAAAATTCTATACAAAGGACTGAATGTGATACATATGCAATTAAAATTTGAAAAACAAAATTACTAGCAGTAAAACTATTTTACTACTACTACATGTTCAGAACACGATACCGAGTGAAAAGGTCCACTCATCATGATGTAGCCACACAAAATATCTGGCCTCCGTGGATCGTTCGCACGAGGCCTTGGTCCCGATCGGCTCCTCTTGAGTGTTAGCTCGATGTAGAATGCTTTCAGTGACTGATATTGATCGAACTTCTTCGATCTCCCTCGATCAAATCTTTGGACACTTCGGATTAGCAATAGAGGTTGGAGAGAGATAGAGGAGACTTTTTTAAAAATTTTGTGGGCTCATAAAACTCATAGCTCACAAAACAAATTCCTAAACCCTAGACGAAAACCCTAGGATTGCACTCCCACCCTGAACCTTGCGCTCTCTATTTTCTTTTTTCTCTCTAATTTTTTTTTAAATTTTTTTCACATAGATGGGAGGCTCATGCACATAAAAGGGACTCTCTCTTTGATGGATGCATGCCCTAGAAATTCCACCCTTTTATTTGCGCCAAAATCGAGTGAAGAGCATGTGGGAGAGATAAGATTAGGTTGTTGTCAATTTAAAATCAAACTTCCTTTGAATTTGAATTGAAACAACCTAGTTCTTGTCCAAAAGGGGTGTAAGAAAGTAGGTGGGCACCCTCTTTTGTGCATGGAGAAACTTCACGAGAAACTTTTTCTTGTAGAAAAATATAGGTGTAGGTCAAAAGGTGAGGTGGTGGGTAGACTAGTCAAACTAGTCTAATTTAAACCTCATCCAATTAACCCATTCCAAATTGGTTAGACTCAATTAGATCAGATTAAATCCAACTCATTTAAGCTTATTTAGGCTTAATTAAATTCTAATTAAATTAAGAATTGATCAAGCCCAACCCCTGATCAAATTAGGAATTAAACCTTCTCGACAATTAGGTCATCTCATAACCTAATCGGGTCAAACCCAACTGAATCCAATTCAATTAGACTTGATCCAAAATTCATTACTCCATAAAATTGAGTTAAGTAGTAATCAAATCATTAATCAAATCTCTCATAAATATAGAGTCAAAATTCAGTGGGTATCAAGGTAACAAAGTTTCATCGATATGAAACTCTTGATCAAAGAGTCTCAAACCAGTAGGACTCTTGATCTTAGTATCCCAAATGAGTGGAACTCATGATCACAGAGTCCTAGATGAGTAGGACTCCCAATCATAGAGTCTCATACAAGTAGAAATTAGAGTTCTAATATAGTAGGACTCTTGATCGAAGAGTTTCAGTCCAGTGGGACTCTTGATCCTAGAGTTTCAGTCCAGTGGAACTTTTCATTAGCTATGAGATCAGGTAGGAACTTCTAATATGTATGACTCCATAGGTTCGAATCTAAGTTGGTAGCATAAGAATCATTTTCTATACCAATCGAAGTAACCATCTAGTGATGGTACTCGACATTCGAATAGGTTGAATAGTTGCAATTGCAACATTCAGAGCCTACGTGAATATAGTTACCGCATAATTCATTCCTTTGACCTCTATGTATAGGATGACTCTGAGATAAACTACCAACCCTAAAAAATATATCCATATCATGTCTTAATTCAATCAGTCCTGTAACTCCTCACTAGGACTACTCTGGCCAAGATTTTGCTAAATTGAAACATAATTGAACACAGCTCCTGAAACTAGGAGTAGTCAATCCCATCTTGATACATGCACCAACTCCTCAAGTAATTGACCATGCCTAAAAATTTTTTATTATTGAATTAAAAATTTAGGTAGTCCAGCACCAAAACACAGTGAGTTGGTTAGAAGTCACCATGGTGATCTCAGGTCGGAGGGACACTTATACCCATATTCCATCGGAGCAAATCTTGATAGCAGAAAAGCTCCAAAATTGATCACGTTCAATACAAATGTACCTCTACATCTCACCTGCATTCATACCAGTGTCTCCATACTCTTTGGTTAAGAGGACAACCAACCCATATAGCACATAATGACCTATACTCGATAAACATTATCGTCCTTAGTAACAACGTGTCATTTGGTCGTAAACATATTTAAGAACTAAACAATAAATCCTCCTTTGTCAATTCTAAATAGTCTCAAGGACTTCACCATAATACAGGAGTTCATTAGAAGATGAAAGAATTTATGATAAAAAATATCAAAATAACTTTTATTCATTTATAATTCATATACAAATACAAATATGTAGATCAACCATCAATAGACTAATGATTGGCTTTAGGATACTATTTCCAACTATGGAAACTTGGGAGAGTCCTACTTCTTAGCTTTGATCTGTTCAAAGCTCAGAAGCACCAGGACTCTAGGGTTCAGGTTTATTTATAAATAGATGACCAGGCCAAAGGATTTGGCCATTAGTTCAACCCACACCCAGGCTCTAACTCTCTCTCTCCTCTATGCCTCCTCTCCCTCTTCTCCATGCCCAAGAGTTGGGTTGACCAGAACTTAGAGAGTCAAAGTGCTATTGCTGCAAGACTACGTCGATTAGTTTCGATCATGTGATGATCAGTTTGCTGTTGGAGATCAGATCGAAGGCGTGTCCAGGAGTTTCAGATTTAGATCTTCTAAGATTAGATTTAAAAGGAGAAGATCTTTAAATCTAACTCAAGTGGATGCTAGTAGAGGCCAGGCACATATGCAGCTCAAGTTAGAACCTCCATCAATTTCTAGATCATCATAGCAAGTGAAGAGTTTGCTTGCAACAAATGGTATTAGACACCAATTTTTATGATCTTAGTTTTAGATCTATCCAATTACATCTGAGAATCTATCTAATTAGATCTGAGAACTCTTAGATATGATCAAATTAGTTATTGAAAAAAATTTAAAATTTTGCTGCACGACCTGATCCGATCAGGCCAATCCTATTATTTTTTCTTCAACTGGTTTTGGAGCCATGGTTTGATTCTAAATCTAGATTAGATTAGATCTAAAAATTAATTTTGATGTGATCATATTATTTTTTGATGTTACATAAGATGTAATCAGATCTAATGTATGAGATACATTTTTAAATTTTGAAACATGAGATGTATGCAAAGCATGTGTAGAATAGATCTATAGTCATATATATAATATATGTGCTAGATCTAGTTCATGTAGTAGTATTTTATTTTTCTGATTAGGGCATTTCTCTTGGTTGTCCAATCATAAGAGTAAGAAGGGTTTAAAGACCCTTGATTTCTATTTGATGGGGTGTTCTTATGGTGTATAGGGATGCTGCGTGTCTGTCCTCAATCAGAAAAGCAAAACTTACTTTATTGCAAAATCCTAGATTCAAAAATCTTAGAATCTGGTTACATGCTTTATTTCTGAACCATATTTATACTTAATTAATAATTAAGTTATAAAACTAATTAGATATAAAAATTAAAAATTTTTAGATCTAAGACACCTTCATAAAATATAGGTTCAGGGTATGGGTAGCTTAAGCAGTTGATCAAATTGAATCAAGAGTTAGTTAGGTGGGATCGAAAGTGCTTTAAATTTACCAGCCCAATAGTTATAAGTTTGGTCAAGATTGACTCACAGCCATGTATGGTTGATCACCTTAAGACCTAATCTAGCTCTGCGATTTGAGCCTAGATTGTAAGCGAACCCAATCAGTTTTGATTCGACAAGTCGGGATCTAAGGTAAGTTTGCTAGATATGACCATGGTTTTTAATTGGGAGCTACTCAATCTGAATGCATCTACTGTGAGTTAGTGGCATATGGCTTCCACCGATCTTATTTATCTAGCTGATTGGGTCAATCCGATTTTGTATTGAGGTTGCTAATGATTTAAGCTAATTCATGCCACTAGGTTAGTGATAACCATTATGACTAACTAAGAATTAAAGAGACCTAAATTAAAATCTCTTGAAGAAAATATTAAGTCAATTAGTCTTGCATCATTGTGGTTGTGCGGGCCCTTCTCGAGGTTGATTATTGTTGATTGGATACAGTGGATCAGTTGCACCGAAAAGATGTAACCATAGCTGTTAAGCATAGGATGCTACGGATTGGAGGATGGGTTGGGCTTGATATTCCGGATACGGTGAGGGTTCCAATCATGAATCTAGTTCATGCAAATACTAGGTCTAGCTTTGTTGACCCTAGATTGATTTTGATGATAACAAAAGCATTTGAGTATAAATTGTTATATTACTAACATTGTTTATGAGGATGTGTAGTTATAAATCTCAAGTGCTCACAAACACTAAGTGTTTTCATTCATCAGTTATTCAAGATTTTAGAGAGGACATTTCAAATTAGAATCATCTTTCAAGAGGTTTTAATTAAGGATAAATCAAGACAAAAAGGAAAATCTAACCTATAAAATAAATTAGAGAAGAAAGGGACACAAATAGTGTTTGGTACGCCTGGCATGCAAATTGGGTCGATCCAGTCTGAAACTGAGCCGTCCTAGTCTCAGTGGAAGCAAAAGATAGAAAGGCTGAATTTTTCTTGACCTAGGAGATTGAGCTGACCTAGCTGAAAACTAAGCCGACCCAGTGGAACTAGGCCGACCCAGTCATAAAGTGAGCCATTCTAGTCTCAGACAATAGAAGAAGATAGAAATAGTATTTTGAGATTTTTGAGACTGAGCCAACCCAGCTGAAAACTGAGCCGACCCAGTTTGGACTGAGCCGATCCAGTTTAAAACATAGCCGGCCCAGTGCCTATAATGGCTAGTTTTCAGTTCTATAGCTTTTTCACTCCACACATCTTCCAACAGCTATTTTGGATCTTCCAATGGCTAGATCACTTTCAGAAGCCTATGATGATGACTTGTAATGGTGGAAAATATAAGGGATACTTAAGGAAACACTTGAGACATGAAAAACAACTTTTGAACATACAAGAGAGAGCTTCTAAGTAGATTTTTAGTTCTTCAAGTGTGTGAGCTTAATAGTGAAAAGGAAGGAGTACTTTTTAGTGTTACCCTTGTCCTTCCAATATCCTCAATCAGAGAAAAGTTAGGCCATCACCATTGAAGATCAACTCCTACTTTCTTCAAGCATTCAAGAGAAGAAATCAAGCCTACAAGCCAAGCTTTCAGATTTTTTTCTCTTAAGCTTCAAGAGTTTGCTTTTGTTTTATTTACTGTATTATTCATTTTTATTTCAAGTTTCTTGGGGTGAGAAACTTGGGTTGGTCCAAGCCTAGAGTTGGATATTGTATGGTTGTGATTGGTAAGTCAAAGTGAAAACCAATTGGGATTGATTGTTAGCCCAAAAAAATAATCATTATATAGTTGTGGTTGGTGAGCCAAGGTTAAAACCAACTAGGTTGGATTGTGAGCTCAAGTAAAACAATCAGACTGTAATCAAGCCTTGTGATTATAGTTGAATTTCTAAGTGGTTTACTTAGGGAGTGGATGTAGGTGCTGAGTTTGGCACCGAACCACTATAAAATCATGGTGTTTGTGATTGCATATTACTGTTCTATTGATTTTCTTCACTGCACATTACATAGTTGATTTGTTGGCATTTAATTAGATCAATCTACTTACATCATAAGCTTAAAATTTAAAATACCCAATTCACCCTCTCTCTTGGATGGGCAACAAGTGGTATCAGAGCGGATGATCTAATATTAGTTGTTGATGAAGCTATCAAAGAGCTAAAGATCATATGGCAACCCCAATTGAAACTCTATTGGTTGAGGGGCAATTAACCAATAGACCTCCATTGTTCAATGAAACTAATTACACATATTGAAAAGCACGAATGAGGATATTCATCCAAGCACAAGACTATAATATGTAGAATGTCATAATGGTAGGATCTCACACACCAATAATTACTATTGATAGAGTGTCCATCCCAAAACCTAAAAAGAATTAGGATGAACATGACAAAAAGAAGACTCAACTTAACGCCAAAGCGATGAATGTTCTATATTGTGCTTTAGATGCTGATAAGTTCAATAGGATATCAACATGTTCATCTTCCAAAGAAATCTGGAATAGACTTGAAGTCATCCATGAGGGGACTAATCAAGTCAAGGAATCTAAGATAAATATGTTGGCATATAAGTATGAGCTATTTAAAATGGAACCACATGAAATCATCACTGAAATGTTCATTAGGTTCACTAATATTTTGAATGGTTTGAAAAGTCTTGGAAGAGATTATGCTAACAGTGATGTTGTGCATACAATTCTTAGGTCTTTGTTAAAGAATTGGGAGCCAAAGGTGACTGCCATTCAAGAGGCAAAAGACTTAAACAATTTAGCATTGGAGGAATTAATTGGGTCACTCATGACCCACGAGTAGAACATGAACCAAGGAAGAGAAGAGGAAGTAAAGAAAAAGAAAAGCATTGCACTTAAAGCTGCTGCCATCCATATGGAAGAAAGTATTTTCGAAGAGAGTTCGAAAGATGATGAGGAGATGGCCATGATATCAAGAAGATTCAAAAAATTAATGAGAAGAAGGAAGAGATTTGGACCTAAGAAAAAGTTTAACAAGAGAGAAGGTAGCAAAGAAAAAAGAAAAAAAGAAAGAACAACCACCTATTTGCTATGAGTGCAAAAGGTCCGAACACTTTCAGATGGATTGTCTAATGTTAAAGAAAAGCTTCAAGAAAATGAAGAAGAAAGTATACAAAGCCACAAGGAGCAATGATGAGGATTTTTCTTTAAGTGAGGAAGAATATCAAAGAGAAGAAAAGGCAAACCTTTGTCTTATGGCACATAGTGATGATGAGGTAAATGATAATACTTTAATTTTAAATTTTACTTTTGAAGAATTGTATGAAGCTTTCAATGACTTAGTTAATGATTTTAAAAAGCTATTATATAAGAATAAGAAACTAAAGAAAGAGAATCAATCATTATGTAAAGATAAATTTCAAATAGAAGAAAATATGAAGAATTTACAAACTAATCTAGATGAATCAAATGAAAAGATTATATCTTTACAAGATGAACTGGTAAGATTAAGATCCATAGTAGATAGATATATGCTAAGCTCTAAAAATCTATAAATAATAATTGAAAATCAAAAGATAGTTCTTAATAAAATCGATATAGGATATAATACATCAAAAAAGCAAAAGTCATTGAAAAATGTATATGCAAAATCTCAAAATTATGGTAGAAGAATTACATGTTACAAATACAATAAAATTAAACATAAATTTATTGAATGCAAAATCTTTAATTTAAGCAAAACAAAAGTAAAGCAAGTTTGGATTCCAAAAGAAACCATTTGTGCTAACCCCAAAGGACCCAAGTTAGCTTGGGTACCTAAGTTTGCTTGATTACTTGTGTAGGTGTGCTTGGCATCCGTAAGAGCTAAAAGAAGGTGGTGCCTTGATAACGGATGCTCAAGGCACATGACGGGAGATAAATCATAATTTATCTCTCTTGAAGCTAAAGATGGAGGTGTTGCAACATTTGGAGATAATGGTAAAGAAAAAATCATTGGTCTTGGTAATATCTTGATAACACCCTCTACTAGCATAGAAGATGTCTTATACGTTGAAGGACTAATGCATAACTTACTTAGTATAAGTCAACTTTATGATAATGGCTTTAATGTTTCATTCAAATCATCTTATTGCATTGTAACTAGCTCTATACATGAAAGCATTAAGTTTATAGGAAAAAGACATGGAAATATTTACATTGTTGATCTTGATGAGCTTAAAAATGAGAATATTGATTGTCTTATTGCTATGAATGCTAAACTAAATGAATCAAATTGGATTTGGCATAATAGATTAGGTCATGCAAGTATGGACTCATTTACAAGATTAATTAAACTTGATTTAGTAAAGGGTTTGCCCAAAATCAATTTTGAAAAGGACAAAATTTGTAAAGTATGCCAACTTGATAAACAAATGAAATCATCTTTTAAATCCAAAAATATTGTTTCAACTACTAGGCCTCTAGAATTACCCCATATGGATTTGTTTGGACCTATTGTTAGATATATGTGCCCTAGAAGCCAGAATTGGCTGACACTTATAATACACTTCTAGGGGCAAAATTGTAATTTTGACTAATATCAATAAAATGGATTATTTTCTATCACATATGTGTATTTAGTGTCTGTGATACATCCTTTGAGTTAATGGTAATGATAATTCATATTTTCAAGAGTTGAAAATTTAAGATATGAATAATCATTATTAACTCATAAATTGCTTCCGACCATAGGATCATCACGAGGATGGTGATTGATCCGGAAGGTTGGTGTACAATCGCTTCTCTTTAGTAGATGAGTCTTGAGTCTACGGTGTGGAGACACCGGAGCGAGAGTACAGATACTCGTTAGAGAATGAGGGCACTGAGCGTGACCACCTCGAGTAGTCATTAGGGAGTCTACCTTCTCGTCAATGACTGATTCGATGCTGCAGTAGTGTGTCTGGTTCTTTGACCTGAGGTGCATCGGCAGTTCACCTTGAGGGTGTTATAGTTTGACTACACCATTACTCGGTCTCCTAGCCATATGGAACCCTGAGGTGTATGTTGGCTATGCATGTTCATTGTAGGAACTGGATGACATCAAGATGGAATCTATCTACCTCGGTGGTAGAGGAGCAGCCCTATGATGATCATGAGAATCAAGTTAGAAAATCATGGCCATGGTAGAGTGAAATAATAGAAAGAGTTTCTATTTAGATTTTCACATCGGACTCGAATCGAATGATTACATCATATGATAGAGACTAGGGTTTGATGAGTTTACCTTAACCCTAATCTGATCGGGGCTCAAGATAGAAGAACTTAATCACACAGGTAGCTGCACCAAGAGGTTCGCATTTAGCTCTGATGGGTTGCCACCATATACTGCTAGGTGTCACTGGTGGATTTTGGGAGCAATTAGAATGATTTAGATGATCGATCATTCTAGCTGTTCGAATCAGAAGAGTTATGATCCATCGAAAGGAGTTTCGATGATGTCGATAATAGAGATCATGACATATCCCATTACCATATAGAACTGAACCTAACTGGGTCACACAAACAAGGGTTTGAATCTGGTGATCATCAATTGAACTGATCCAGTTCAATTGATCTGAATGAGATTCAATTAGGTTCAAGAAAATCGTGCTAGCACTCGATTGAACCTAACGTTCTTCTTTTACTATCATAAATAAGTTGTCCTGTCTGAGCCAAAGAGTTTGTGCTCAATTAGAGGCCTTCATATGGTCTGACTGGAGGTTGTCCAAGTCAAAAAAGGTTGTCTTATTTTGTAAGACATTACCTGCCATTTTTGGTCACCTGCCATTTCTTGTTCTTTGACTTTGGTCAAAAGTCTACCTTTGACTGGTCAAATGTTGACCATTGATACTTTGACTTATGACCACATGTCACACACCTATTGGAGAGCTGGTGGGGGCCTGTCCCCCTGCTAGAACCTGGCAAGGAGGAGGGCGCACGCCACCCTTGCCGTGTGCCCAAGTTGGAGGCACCTAGGAGTCCTTGTTGGATAAGGACTCCATCTCCTTTTTGGATTCCAATTAGAGTTCTTCTAAGAACCAACTTTGACTGATCTTAGGTGCCCTCTAAGGAGAAATCCAGGGGACTCTATTCCCACCAATCAGATTTAGATTGATTTCAAAGAGTTGTGATTGGTTGGAAAGAAGAGGATATATACCTATTGGGTATAAATGGATCGTTAAGAGAAAGATTGTCAGATGGGAATGTGGAGACATTCAAGGCTGGACTAGTGGCAAAAGGTTATAGTCAACGCGAAGAAATTGACTATTAGGATACCTTTTCCCTAATGGCATATGCTAAAATCCATCCGCATATTGCTTTCCATTGCAGCCTATTTCGATTATGAAATATGGCAAATAGACGTGAAAACAGCATTCCTAAATGGATATCTTGAGAAAGATATCTATATGGAACAGCTGCTAGGTTTCACATCCAGTGATACCGATCACAAGGTTTGCAAGCTGCAAAGGTCCATATATGGACTTAAGCAAGCATCTCAGAGCTGGAACACTCGTTTCAATGATGTGATCAAAAAGTTTGGTTTCATCAAAAATGAAGAGGAACCGTGTGTTTTCAAAAAGGTCAGTGGGAGCGCTGTTATCTTCCTCGTATTGTACGTGGATGACATCCTCCTTATTTGGAATGATATTTCCATTGACGACAGTCAAAATTGTGGTTTGTCCAAGGAATTCTCCATGAAAGACCTAGGTGAAGCATCCTTTATTCTAGAATTAAGGTCTATAGGGATAGACCGAATAGGATGCTAGAACTTTCATAGAAGATGTACATAAAGAAAGTACTAAAGAGGTTTAGTATGGAAAACTCTAAGAGGGGATTAATACCCTTCAGACATGGTATTCATCTTTCCAAGAAGATGTGCCCCAGCACACCTGAGGAAATAGAATGCATGAGCAAGATCCCTTATGCTTCTACAATAGTGAGCCTCATGTATGCCATGCTATGTACACAACCTGATATAGCCCATGCTGTGAGTGTCACAAGCAGATATCAGTCAAATCCAGGTGAAGAACACTGGACTTCTGTGAAATGTATCCTTAAGTACTTGAGAAGAACTAAGGATATGATGTTGATCTTTGGTAATGGAGAACTCCAAGTCCAGGGATACACGGACTCGAATTTCATGTTCGATATAGATGATCGAAAGTCGACATCTGGGAGTCTGTTTATGTGCAATGGTGATACTGTCAACTGAAAGAGTTCCAAGCAAGTGGTGATATCACCTCATCCACGATTACCTCAAGAAGGGTTATGTCGAGGTCAAGAGAGTCAACTCCACAGATAATGTGGCAGACCCACTTATAAAGCCATTGGGCCAATAGAGGATCGAAGCCCACCTTGAGAAGATGGGACTTAGACTTGTAGCCAATTGGCTTTAGGAAAAATGGGAAGAAAGATTGGCTCAGGAACTACAAAATTATTTTGGGTTCTGAGAAGTTAACCCATGTTTTGGATCAGGACCCTCCCACCTTACCAGCCCGTCCATCTATTGAACAGAGAGCGTCTCTGGAAAAATGGATAGACGAAGATAATAAGGCCAGATATTACATGTTGGGCTCGATGTCTGATGAGCTCCAGCGCCAACATGAAGATATCGGGACTGCTCGCCAAATGTTGGCTCACCTGCAGGAGATGTTTGGTGAACAGAGTCGCGCAGCCAAATATCAAGTCACGAAATGACTTTTTAAGGCTAAGATGCGTGATGGGCAGTCAGTCCAAGATCACTGTCTGACAATGATCAAGGACATGGAAGAGCTTGAGAAGCTCGGTGTGAAGTTGGACTTGGATCTGCAGAACGATATTATTCTGCAATCCTTGACTGATGCATATGGGCAATTCATCATGAATTACCACATGCATAAACTTCAAAATTCCTTGGCCGAATTAATGAATATGCTGGTTACCGCTGAGCTTTCTATGAAAGGTTCTAAAGGCTCAGTTCTTGCTATGGAATGGACTTCTTCCAAAAGAAAGTCTTATGGAAAGAAAAAGAAGTCTGTGAAAAAGCAAAAGATGGAAGGATCAAAGAAGAAGAAGGCAGAGCCGAAGAAGAAGGCCGATGTCAAAGGAAAAGTGTTTCCATTGCAACAGCGACGGCCATTGGAAGCGGAACTGCCCTACTTACCTGGCCACCCTGAAGAACAAGAAGGAAGGTCCTTCTGGAGGTATGCTCGTTATTGAGTCTAACCTTATGGTTTCTTCTGCATCCAGTTGGGTGCTTGACTCTGGTTCTAGTGCTCATCTGTGCACTTCCATGCAGGGTCTTGAGGATAGCAGGAGGCTGAGGGATGGAGACATGATCCTATGCGTCGGTAATGGAGCAAGAGTTGCTGCAGTAGCCATGGGAACATACCCTCTTCGATTACCATCTGGTTTAGACTTAGTTTTAAAAGACTGTTATTATGTGCCTGCAGCTAGCAGGAATTTGATTTCTGTTTCATGCTTAGCACAAGAAGGCTATGTGATTACCTTCTTTAAGGACCATTGTAACATTCTTTATGAAAGAAATAAAATTGCAAATGGTTTCCTTATTAATGGTCTTTATCAGCTACATATTGATGTACCTATTTCTAACTATCGAGCAAAACGTGAATGCCAAACGACCTAGGGATAGTCCAAACGACAGATATCTATGGCACCTGAGATTAGGTCATATAGCAGAAGATAGGATTCAACAAATTGGAGAAAAATGGGCTATTGAGTCCATTGACTTTCGAGTCATATCCAACTTGTGAATCTTGTCTTCAAGGCAAAATGACTAAACTCCCTTTTGTTGGACATGGGGAGAGGGCCACAGATCTCCTTGCCCTAGTACATACTGATGTGTGCGGCCCATTTGATGTGCCGGCTAGAGGCAATTTTGTCTACTTCATTACCTTTACCGATGATCTGTCTAGGTATGGGTATGTGTATCTTATGAGACACAAGTCTGAAGCTTTTGAAAAGTTCAAAGAATTCAGACATGAAGTAGAAAAACAAACTGGAAAAACCCATTAAGGTTCTTCGATCAGATCGAGGAGGTGAATACCTTAGCCGGAGAATTTCCTAGACTATCTCAAGGAAAAATGGCATAGTCTCTCAATGGACTCCACCAGGAACACCTCAACTCAACGGGGTTTCAGAATGGAGAAATCGGACTCTATTGGATATGGTTCGATCCATGATGAGCTTCACAGACCTCCCTGATTTTCTTTGGGGACACTCATTGTTAACTTCAATCTATCTACTGAATAGGGTTCCCTCTAAAACCGTTCCTACCACACCGTATGAGATATGGCACGGTAAGAAACCAAGTCTGAGTCATCTCAGAATTTGGGGTTGTCCGGCTCATGTCAAAAGACAACAAGCGGACAAGTTAGAGTTTAGGTCCTTTAGAGCTCGATTCATAGGATATCCTAAAGAGTCATTAGGATACTATTTCTACATTCCAGAAGACCACAATGTGATTGTGAGTCGACATGCCATCTTTCTTGAAAAATAGTTTATTCAAGATAGCGGCATTGGAAAGCAGATTCAAGCTTGATGAGAAAGTCTCACAAGTACAACGAGCTAAGGACCAATTGGAACCAAATCAGGTTGAGCCAATAAGAACACTACCTCCTCCACCTCGTAGATCGGAAAGAGTTTTCCGTCCCCCTGAAAGATACTTAGGTATTATTTCAGAGGAAAGTAGAGGAAATGTTCCTCATAGGTAATGGTGCTCATGGTGATGATCCCAAAACCTACAATGAGGCGATATCAGATATCGACTCCGAGAAATGGCTAGAGGCAATGCAGTCAGAAATTGACTCGATGCACTCAAACCAAGTCTGGACCTTGGTAGATCCACCAGAAGGTATAGTACCTATTGGGTGTAAATGGATCTTCAAGAGAAAGATTGGTGCAGATGGGAATGTGGAGACATTCAAGGCTAGACTAGTGGCAAAAGGTTATAGTCAACGCGAAGGCATTGACTATCAGGATACCTTTTCCCCAGTAGCTATGCTAAAATCCATCCGCACATTGCTTGCCGTTGCAGCCTATTTCGATTATGAAATATGGCAAATGGACGTGAAAACGGCATTCCTAAATGGATATCTTGAGGAAGATATCTATATGGAACAGCCGCTAGGTTTCACATCCAGTGATACTGATCACAAGGTTTGCAAGCTGCAAAGGTCCATATATGGACTTAAGCAAGCATCTCGGAGCTGGAACACTCGTTTCAATGATGTGATCAAAAAGTTTGGTTTCATCAAAAATGAAGAGGAACCATGTGTTTTCAAAAAGGTCAGTGGGAGCGCTGTTGTCTTCCTCGTATTGTACGTGGATGACATCCTCCTTATTGGGAATGATATTCCCATGTTGACATCAGTCAAGATGTGGTTGTCCAAGGAATTCTCCATGAAAGACCTAGGTGAAGCATCCTTTATTCTAGGAATTAAGGTCTATAGGGATAGACCGAATAGGATGCTAGGACTTTCACAGAAGATGTACATAGAGGAAAGTACTAAAGAGGTTTAGTATGGAAAACTCTAAGAGGGGATTAATACCCTTCAGACATGGTATTCATCTTTCCAAGAAGATGTGCCCCAGCACACCTGAGGAAATAGAACGCATGAGCAAGATCCCTTATGCTTCTGCAATAGGGAGCCTCATGTATGCCATGCTATGTACACGACCTGATATAGCCCATGCTGTGAGTGTCACAAGCAGATATCAGTCAAATCCAGGTGAAGAACACTGGACTTCTGTGAAATGTATCCTTAAGTACTTGAGAAGAACTAAGGATATGATGTTGGTCTTTGGTAACGGAGAACTCCAAGTCCAGGGATACACAGACTCGGATTTCATGTCCGATATAGATGATCGAAAGTCGACATCTGGGAGTCTGTTTGTGTGCAATGGTGGTGCTGTCAGCTGAAAGAGTTCCAAGCAAACGGCGATACCACCTCATCCACGATTACCTCGAGAAGGGTTATGTCGAGGTCAAGAGAGTCAACTCCACAGATAATGTGGCAGACCCACTTACAAAGCCGTTGGGCCAGCAGAAGGATCGAAGCCCACCTTGAGAAGATGGGACTTAGACTTGTAGCCAATTGGCTTTAGGACAAGTGGGAGATTGTTAGATATATGTGCCCTAGAAGCCAGAATTGGCTGACACTTGTAATACACTTCTAGGGGCAAAATTATAATTTTGACTAAAATCAATAAAATGGGTTATTTTCTATCACATATGTGTATTTAGTGTCTGTGATACATCCTTTGAGTTAATGGTAATGATAATTCATATTTTCAAGAGTTGAAAATTTAAGACATGAATAATCATTATTAACTCATAAAATGCTCCCGACCATAGGATCATCACGAGGATGGTGATTGATCCGGAAGGTTGGTGTACAATCGCTTCTCTTTAGTAGATGAGTCTTGAGTCTACGGTGTGGAGACACCGGAGCGAGAGTATAGGTACTCGTTAGAGAACGAGGGCACTGAGCGTGACCACCTCGAGTAGTCATTAGGAAGTCTACCTTCTCGTCAATGACTGACTCGATGCTGCAGTAGTGTGTCTGGTTCTTTGACCTGAGGTGCATCGGCAGTTCACCTTGAGGGTGTTATAGTTTGACTACACCATTACTCGATCTCCTAGCCATATGGAACCCTGAGGTGTATGTTGGCTATAGCATGTTCATTGTAGGAACTGGATTGCATCAAGATGGAATCTATCTACCTCGGTGGTAGAGGAGCAGCCCTATGATGATCATGAGAATCAAGTCCAGAAGCCCATGGCCATGGCAGAGTGAAATAATAGAAAGAGTTTCTATTTAGATTTTCACATTGGACTTCGAATCGAATGATTACATCATATGACAGAGACTAGGGTTTGACGAGTTTACCTTAACCCTAATCTGATCGGGGCTCAAGATAGAAGAACTTAATCACACAGGTAGCTGCACCAAGAGGTTCGCATTCAGCTCTGATGGGTTGCCACCATATACTGCTAGGTGTCACTGGTGGATTTTGGGAGCAATTAGAATGATTTAGATGATCGATCATTCTAGCTGTTCGAATCAGAAGAGTTCTGATCCATCGAAAGGAGTTTCGATGATGTCGATGATAGAGATCATGACATATCCCATTACCATACAGAACTGAACCTAACTGGGTCACACAAATAAGGGTTTGAATCTGGTGATCATCAATTGAACTGATCTAGTTCAATTGATCTGAATGAGATTCAATTAGGTTCAAGAAAATCGTGCTAGCACTCGATTGAACCTAACGTTCTTCTTTTACTATCATAAATAAGTTGTCCTGTCTGAGCCAAAGGAGTTTGTGCTCAATCAGAGGCCTTCATATGGTCTGACTGGAGGTTGTCCAAGTCAGAAAAGGTTGTCTTATTTTGTAAGACATTACCTGCCATTTTTGGTCACCTGCCATTTCTTGTTCTTTGACTTTGGTCAAAAGTCTACCTTTGACTGGTCAAACATTGACCATTGACACTTTGACTTTTGACCACATGTCATGCACCTATTGGAGAGCTGGTGGGGGCCTGTCCCCTGCCAGAACCTGGCAAGGAGAGGGCGCATGCCACCCTAGGCGTGTGCCCAAGTTGGAGGCGCCTAGGAGTCCTTGTTGGACAAGGACTCCATCTCCTTTTTGGATTCCAATTAGAGTTCTTCTAAGAACCAAGTTTGACTGGTCTTAGGCACCCTCTAAGGAGGAATCCAGGGGACTCTATTCCCACCAATCAGATTTAGATCTGATTTCACAAAGGATTGTGATTGGTTGGGAAGAAGAGGAGTTGGATCACAGTCAGTCTATAAATAAGACCCTGTGCCCAACTCAGATTAACATGAGATGATTGAATCACAATTCCCCATGCCCCAAGGCTGCCTCTCCCCTCCTCCATGCCAAACCACCTAATCCCCTTGCTCTCCACGTCCAAAAGGAGTTTTGGATTTTTGTTGGTGCGATTCAAGCAAGAGAAAGGCGATCAAAAGCAAGAAGGCTGCACTGCTGCAAAGGACGACTGCTGATCTTCAAGAGGAGTTTTGAAGATCCTCCAGATCAGATTCAGATCTAATTTTTGGAGATGTGATAGAGAAGAAAAGGATCTTTAGATCTAGCTCGAGTGGATATCGATAGAGGCCAGGCGCTTGCGTGGCTAGATCCAGAACCTTCCGCTGCAAATAGGATCATCAATAGGGTAATAGGATTACCCAAATCAGGTAAATTAAATTTGATTTAATTTATTCTTATTTTATTTTATTTATTAAAATAATAAGAATCAGATCTAAAACATTCCAGATCTGATATAGATCAAAGAAAAAAATTTTTAAAATATATCTCTTGATCTAATCAGATCTGAACGAACCTGGATCGGGACATCAGGATTTCCCTTCACCTTTTTCAACTGCTAGTCTTGGAGAGAAAAGATATGGCTTTATAGTAATAGATGATTTTTTAAGATATACATGGGTTTTATTTTTATCACATAAAAATGATGTTTTTGATACGTTTATTGGTCTATTTAATAAAATAATAAAAAAAGAATATAATATTTTATATATAAGAAGTGATCATGGGATGGAGTTTGAAAATCAAAAATTTTAAAATTTTTATTCTAAAAATGAAATCAATCATAATGTTTCAGCACCTAGGACACTCCAATAAAATGGAATGGTAGAAAGAAAGAATAGAACTTTGATTGAAATGGCACGAACCAAGCTTTGTGAAAGCAACCTTCCAAAATATTTTTGGGTGGAAGCGATTAACACCGCATGCTATGTGCTAAATAGAGCTTTAATTAGACCAATCTTAAAGAAAAATCCATATGAACTCTATAAAGAAAAGAAACCAAGCATTTCATATTTTAAAATTTTTGGATGTAGATGTTTCATTCTAATAAATGGTAAAGATAAGCTTGGAAAGTTTGTTGTAAAATTAGATAAAAAAATTTTCCTAGGATATTCATCACATAGTAAAGCATATAGAGTATTTAATAAAAGAACATTGATTATGGAAGAATCCGTACATGTAATTTTTGATGAAACTTAGAACAAGAGAAGAAGAGCTTGATGTGAATGCAAAAAATTTAGAAAACAAAATAAAAAATATATCACTTGAAGATATTTCCTCTCAAAGAAAAGAAGATAAAGAGCAAGAGGTTGAAGAAATAATGCCACATTCCCAAGATGATCAAGGTACATCCAACTTACCAAAGGAATGGAAGTATGATCATAATCATCCTAGGGAATTAATAATAGGTGATCCATCTCAAAGAGTTAAAACTAGATCATTTCTTAGAGAAGCTATGAATCATATTGCATTTGTATCCCATCTAGAACCTAATAATATAATTGAAACTGAAAAAATCCAAATTGGATATTAGCAATGCAAGAAGAGTTAAACCAATTTGAAAAAAATAAAGTTTGGGAATTAGTTGAAAGATCTAAAAATTTTCTTATAATTGGTACAAAATAGATCTTTAGAAATAAACTAGATGAGAAGGGCAATGTAAGTAGAAATAAGGCTAGATTGATTGCACAAGGGTACAATCAAGAAGAGGATATTGATTTTGATGAATCCTTTGCATCCGTAGCTAGACTTGAAGCTATTAGATTGCTTTAAGCATTTGCATATTTCATGAACTTTAAACTTTTTCAAATGGATGTAAAAAGTATATTTTAAAATGATTTAATTGAAAAAAAAGTTTATGTAGAACAACCTCCAAGCTTTGAAAGTCAAGAATTACCTAATAATGTATATAAACGTAAGAAAGCACTATATGGATTAAAACAAGCACCTAGGGCTTGGTATGATAGATTGAGTAAGTTCTTATTAAATAATGATTTTAAAAGAGGTAATGTGGATAAAATACTATTTATTAAAAGAAAATCAAGTGATCTATTGATTGTTCAGTTATATGTTGATGATATAGTATCAGTGATACTGATGAAGTTTTGTGTAGAGAATTTGCTAGTCTCATATAGGACGAGTTTGAGATGAGCATGATGGGAGAGCTCAACTTTTTCCTTGAACTCCAAATCAAGCAATCAAATGAGGGGATCTTCATCAACCAAAATAAATACATCAAGAAAATGTTAAAGAAATTTGGGATGGAGAATGTCAAAGAAAGTGGCACCCCCATGAGCATAAGTTGCAAGCTTGATCAAGATCCAAAAGAAAAAGTAGTAGATCCTAAACTATATCGAGGTATGATTGGATCTTTACTATATTTAACTGCAAGTAGATTGGACATAATGTTTAGTGCATGCATGTGTGCACATTATCAATCAAATCCTAAGGAATCACATATATTAGCAGTTAAAAGAATCTTTAAGTATTTAATAAATACTCAAGATGTTGGTTTATGGTACTCTAAACAATCTTCTTTAGACTTAATTGGTCATAGTGATTCAGATTTTGCTGGTTTTTGCTTAGATAGGAAGAGTACAAGTGGTACATGTTAATTTTTAGGAGTGAATTTGATCTCATGGTTTAGCAAGAAATAAAACTTGGTAGCCTTGTCTATGATAAAAGCTGAATACATTACTGTTGAAAATTGTTGTGCTCAACTATTATGGATCAAACAACAACTAGAAGATTATGGTATTACTTGTAATAACATTCCTATTTGATGTGACAACATAAGTGCCATAAATTTAACTAAAAATCTCATATTGCATTCAAGAACAAAACATATAGAAGTAAGACATCACTTTATTAGAGAGCATGTTCAGAATAACGATATACTTCTTGAATATGTGCCTACTGAAAATCAAATTGCTGATATCTTTACAAAACCCTTGAATGAAGAAATATTTTACACAATTAGAAAGCAATTAGGTTTATTTGATCCAATTTGTTAAATAAATATCTTATGATAATTGATCTTAAAATGATGAGATGATTAGTTTTCATGTGATGAATCATTTGGTATTTACTTATTTAGAAGTGAAAATTAAATAAGAAAATTTCTAGACATGAAACACAAATATCAAAGTCTGTGCCAAACTAGGCTGACTCGATTTTTTTTCTTCTATAAAAACTAGGTCGTTCCAATATTGGGCCGACCCAATTTTTCTTCATAGAAAAACTAAGCCGGCTAAGTTGTCAGGCGTCCTATTTTTTAAACGGACAGACCGACGGCTTTTTCATCTTTCATTTCTTAGCCATCTAGAGAAAAACCCTAAACCCTCAATGCATTCCTTAAAAACCCATTTTCACTACTCTTAGGAGGGATTTTGGAATCATGCCATGCAGGAAACAAACTATAACCCCTAGGTTTAAGCATGTACATTTGGATCCGCCATTTAGATGGGGCCATGCGGTGAAGAATGGCGATCAAAGTTTCATGAAGACCGTTCTTCTAGGTCATATCAGTCCTCCTCACCTCCTCTAGAACCATCCACTCAACCCCCTCAGCCTCCCACTCTAGTTTTCCCTCCATCTCCTTCTTTCATACCCATTCCACTCTCCTCTAGGGCTGTCACAATTGGTAGAAGGTTCAATTTTGACTTCCTAGCTAGAGAGGGTTTTGAATTTGGAGAGGGTTTGAAGTGTCAAGGGTGGGAATACCTATGTTCTCGAATCAATCTCCCAACCTATCCAAATCTAGTATGGGAGTTTTATGGAAATGCAAAGATTAGCCCTAGCTCATTTGAATTAGAGGTAAAGAGGGTAAAAATCAATTTAACCATAGAAAAGCTGGGCAATTTACTTAGGGCACCCACTATCGGAGCTGAGAGACTCAATGATCGAGCAAGTGGGCTATAGTTGTTGTTTGGAAGGGATGATGCCATGCATTTTGAGGAAATCCATGCTAGGGACCTATCCATAGAGAATAGACTACACCACATCTCTGCCCGAATTCTAGTGCCCTAAGTAGGAAGATTTGACCTTCTCAATAAGAATGATATAGCTATGATGTACCACATTCTTATGAGGCAAAAGTTCAATCTTCTAGCCTTGATCTTAAGGGTAATACAAGAAGCATCCCAAAGAGGAAAACTAGCACTACCATATGGGATGTTCTTGACACTAGTATTCTAGGACTTTGGAGTAAGCCTGGAAGGGGAACCTAGTAAGAAGCTTTAGCACTATGACACATACAATCTAAAATTAATGCATAGGATGAAGTTTAAAAAGGTTAATAGAATTTGGGTGAAGTTAGATGAAGAAGGGGAAGAAAGACATGAGCCAGAGCTTGTGCCATAATGTCTAACACCTGTACCATCTTCATCCACTATCAGACTTGATGAAGATCAGATTTTGAAGATTGTGTAGCGCGTCTCGGCTAGAGTATATGATAGACTCTCCAATAATCTTCCCTCATTGATGGAGAATGTTGTAAGGAAGGTGTTCGCTGAGCAGCGCACTTCTGCATCCGACCCTCCAGAGCCTAGTGTTGATTAGATTGCATTTAGGGTCCTTTTAGTTATGCTTAGAACATTTTGGTTGTAAATGTCTATAATATGTAATGTTCAAACTTCAATATTTTGTAAGCTTGCAAGTCTTTGTGTCTATAAATGAATGAAGTTTGACTTTTGGCTTGAATTGCATCAAATTCTTCATATGAATGAATGAAATTATCCCCTTTCATGCTTGACCAAATTTCTTTACATTGTTGTAAACTTTTTGATAATGACAAAAAGGGGGGAAAAAAAGAGTATTGAAAATTTAATTAAACTAAAGAATGGCATAGTATGGCACACTATTTAAATGGGATGGCACATTACTTAAATAGGCATTACTTCAGCAAGAACAAATAAAGAATACGCAAATAAGTGAAAGCAATCAGAACTCGAATTATTAAATTGAAACCTTGGCACATAGTAAGGGGGAGCAACACAAAATTTGACTTAGATCAAATAGGGTCATTACACTTAGGGGGAGCATATATACATTGATAAAATGAATATGATGCATGAGTTAATTGATAAGATTGAATGAAAATATTATTTTCAAATATCAATGAAAGGTTATACTCAAAAGATTTTGTCATCATCAAAAATGAGGAGATTGTTGACCCTAGATTGATTTTGATGATAACAAAAGCATTTGAGTATAAATTGTTATATTACTAACATTGTTTATGAGGATGTGTAGTTGTAAATCTCAAGTGCTCACAAACATCAAGTGTTCCCATTCATCAGTTATTCAAGATTTTAGAGAGGACATTTCAAATTAGAATCATCTTTCAAGAGGGTTTAATTAAGGATAAATCAAGGCAAAAAGGCAAATCTAACTTACAAAGTAAATCGAAGAAGAAAGGATCACAAACAGTATTTGGTATGCCTGGCATGCAAATTAGGCTGATCTAGTTTGAGACTAAGCCATCCTAGTCTTTATGAAAGCAAAAGATAGAAAGGCTAAATTTTTCTTGACCCAGGAGACTGAGCCGATTTAGTTAAAAACTGAGCCGACCCAGTAGAACTAGACCGACCCAGTCATAAAGTGAGCCATCCTAGTCTCAGACAATAGAAGAAGACGAAATAATATTTTAGAATTTCTGAGATTGAGCCGATCTAGCTGAAAACTGAGCCGATCCAGTTTAAAATTGAGCCAACCCAGTGCCTGTAATGGCTAATTTTTGGTTCTGCAGCTTTTTTACTCTACATGTCTTTCAACGGCTATTTTGGATCTTCTAATGGCTAGATCACTTTCAGAAGCCTATGATGATAACTTATAATGGTCGAAAATATAAGGGATACTTAAGAAAACACTTGAGACATGAAAAATAACTTTTGAATATACAAGAGAGAGCTTTCAAGTAGATTTTCAGTCCTTTAAGTGTAAAAACTTGATGCATGCTAATTTATAGCTATAGCAAGTGCACCAGTCGATCAAGTAATAAAGTGAATGAATAGAGTATCATCCCTAGAGGATTGAAAAACAAGTACTGAAAAGCTCTTTCCTATGCTTTATTTAGAAGATCGATTTATGAGAATAAGAAATTAAAGAAAATAAAAAAATAATTAAAAGTTTTTAATTAAATAGAGAGAGTGTAAATTATTAGAATTTTAAACTCAAGAGTAATGGATTACTAAGACAATCGGTTCACCAACTCAGTCAATACAATATTCAGGTTTTTAGATTAATTTTATTTCATGTGACGGTGGAGTCTCCTAATTTATTCACTACCCTTTGGTCCAGGCATAGCAAAACTATTAATATTTATTAATTATCCTTTGGTCCAGGTGTAATTTAAATAAATATTAATGCATTAAGTTTTGTGAAACCCTCTAATTAAAATATGCTGCGTCCAAAGCGCACTAAAATTTCCGCATGCATATGAATTCTAATTTGATTCATAATACAAGGTATATAATCAAGAAGCAATAACATAGATGTACTTGGTCCGTAACATCTATGTTCATCAGATCAATTAGAAGATGGCCAGTAATCTAAAAGCATTAAGATCAGATTTATATACTCCTCATGAATAAAATTTAAAAATAATCACACTGAATATTGCATCAAAAGAGTGGCTACACCTTAGCCTTAGTAAAAGAAAATTTAGTTCATGATAACAAATTCAAAAATAGCAAATAAAATAAAAAGCATAGAGAAATTAGACTGTTTGATTGCTGAAATTGATTGTCTGCTGCTCTTGATGTGGAGAACTTGGCGAAGATGAAGAGGCTCCTTAATCGATGTCTTGATCGTCGAAAGAAATCAAAAACCCTTTTTAATTTTCTTACAAATCACTCTTCTCTTTCTATCTCTCTCCTCTCTCTTTCTCTCTCTCTCTTTTTCTCCCTCTCTCTCTCTCTTTCTCCCGTCTCTCTCTCTATCTCTCTCTTTTTTTTTTCACGGAAACAATAGGTTTTTATAGATAAAGAATTTGATTTCTCCTACAATCCATCAAAAACTAGGTTTAAGACTTCCAAAACAACTCAAATTAAGATCTGGGTAATTCTGCCCGTTAGATGTTGATCAAATGGTCCAAAAGCCACTCAAAAACTCCTTAAAATAATCCAAATCAAGTCGGATTTAATGCCAGTCGTTGGATCAACCGTTGGATCAAATCTGGGCCATCCGATTGCGTAGAAAGAAGGCTTCTGATCTATAGTTTAACTTTAGAATGAATCTCAATCATTGGATCTCGACCGGGAGCTGTGGATGCCGTCCATCAGCGCCTTTGCTTCGGCCGTTTGATCAAGTTTCAGTGAAAATCGCCCGTTGGATCAGCCAAAATTTCCAAATTGCCTTCCATGGACCATACGCGAGCCCGGTGTTGCGTGGACGACCGCGTTCTTTAGCCAATCAGAGCACACTTTTGCTGTGAAATTCCCAAAATACCCTTCAGATGGTCCATCATGCACCGCAAAAAATGCTGACGTCAGCATTGCGTCGGCGGGTTGGTTTGCTGTTTTGGTCGAACCGCGCCAAACCGCTGAACCAGTTTTCTGAACTGATTCGAATCGAACCACTTTTTTTTTTTTTTTGAAATTTAATTTTGGGCTCGTTTGAAGTCCGTTTTGCCTGAAATTTATTTCATCTGAACCAGAAAATTAAGATCTTCACATTGGTGGCCTTCTTTCCTACATAAGATTAATAAAAGTATCAATTTCTAAAGAAATAAATTAATTTATTTTATAATTTAATACTTTTATTAGTATATTTTTACCACTTATCACACCCTCCAACTTAGTCATTGCTAGTCCCTTAGCAATATTTTGTTTAATACCATGTTTCAATAAGATTATCTATCACAAAGATAAAATTTAGGACTAAAGGTCAAAAAGTTTAGAAAATACTGCTAACTAAGCATTGAGCTTTAGAAGCAAATTTTTCAGTCAATACAATTAAAAACTTTCTTAGAGTACATCAAAGATCTATAGCACTTGTGTTCGTGATGACTAACTTTAGCATTTCAGTATTAAATTAAAAGAACAAAAGTATCTTCTCTTATCACCTATTTTGATTAATTTTCTATACATTCTCAATTTTATACTCATGAATTAAGATAGCTTTCACACTGCCTTTCCTTTTTTTTTTTTTTACTGTGCTGAGCATCCTGGCCTTCCCTTCACCGTTTTACCTTCCCTTCACCGTTTTACGTGAATTTTCACACTTGACCTAGGTGCAGAGACCCAGTTACTAGGCTTTAGGCAATCCACATATACTCTGTCTTTTGCACTTTATTTATAGGCAGGTAGCTCTTTCCTTAAATTCAAGTTTCTTTGATTAGAATGTATATTAATTACCAATTTTCAGTGATAATTGAATCCTCAGTTGGCCTTATAATCAATACCTACTTTGCCTTGTTAGTGTGCATGTGCAATTAAAAGTGCTAATAGTCTTTTAATGACCTAAGTAGGCTGCTAAAAGTTGACCAACTAATCTACTTCTTTAACTCATTACATTCATTAGCAAATAATTCTATCTTTTATCACTTATCCAGTTTATCTTGCTCAAGATTTTCTTCTTGACACATGATTTTTTTTTTTTTAACTTATTCTACATTATCTTAAAGGAGAAAGAAAAATAAAGGGTGCAATAAAGGATAGGAAGGAATACACCTGATTTGGTTTAGTCTGGTTCTTTAGAGCTTTGAAATTTTGCTTGAGCTCTCATTGATTTTTCTGCAAAATTAAAAATACACACCAGAGTAGTAAAAGAGCAACAATAAATTACTGAAAAATAAAAGAAAAAAAAAGAAAGCAAAAGAAAAAAAGTGGTTCGGTTCGAACCGATTTAGAAAATTGGTTCAACGGTTCGGCCCGGTTCGATCGAAATAGCAAACCAACCCACCGACGCAACGCTGACGTCAGGATGATGTCAGCATTTTTTACGATGCACGATGGACCATCGGAAGGATATTTTGATAATTTCACAGCAAAAAGCATGCTCTGATTGGCTGAAGAATGCGGCAGTCCATGCAACACTGGGCTCGTGCATGGTCCACGGAGGGCAATTTGGGAATTTTGGCTGATCCAACGGATGGTTTTCACTAAAACTTGATCGGACGGCCAAAGCGAAGGCGTTGATGGACGGCATCCACAGGTCCCGATCGAGATCCAACGGCTGAGATTCATCCTAAAGTTAAACTATAGATCAGAAGCCTTCTTTCTGCGCAATCGAATGGCCCAAATTCGATCCAATGGTTGATCCAACGGCTGGCATTAAATCCAACTTGATCTGGCTTATTTTAAGGGGTTTTTGAGTGATTTTTGGACCGTTTGATCAACATCTAACGGGCAGAATTACCCAGATCTTAATTTGAGTTGTTTTGGAAGTCTTAAATCTAGTTTTTGATGGATTTTAGGAGAAATCAAATTCTTTATCTATAAAAACCTATTGTTGTCATGAAAAAAAAATAGAGAGAGAGATAGAGAGAGAGATGGGGAGAAAGAGAGAGAAAGAGAGAGAGAGATAGAGAGAAAAAGAGAGAGAGAGAAAGAGAGAGGAGAGAGGTAGAAAGAGAAGAGTGATTTGTAAGAAAATTAAAAAGAGTTTTTGATTTTTTTCGACGATCAAGACATCGATCAAGGAGCCTCTTCATCTTCGCCAAGTTCTCCACATCAAGAGCAGCAGACAATCAATTTCAGCAATCAAACAGTCTAATTTCTCTATGCTTTTTATTTTATTTGCTATTTTTGAATTTGTTATCATGAACTAAATTTTCTTTTACTAAGGCTAAGGTGTAGCCACTCTTTTGATGCAATATTCAGTGTGATTTATTTTTAAATTTTATTCATGAGGAGTATATAAATCTGATCTTAATGCTTTTAGATTACTGGCCATCTTCTAATTGATCTGATGAACATAGATGTTACGGACCAAGTACATCTATGTTAATTGCTTCTTGATTATATACCTTGTATTATGAATCAAATTAGAATTCATATGCATGCGGGAATTTTAGTGCGCTTTGGACGCAGCGTATTTTAATTAGAGGGTTTCACAAAACCTAATGCATTAATATTTATTTAAATTACACCTGGACCAAAGGATAATTAATAAATATTAATAGTTTTGCTATGCCTGGACCAAAGGGTAGTGAATAAATTAGGAGACTCCACCGTCACATGAAATAAAATTAATCTAAAAATCTGAATATTGTATTGACTGAGTTGGTGAACCGATTGCCTTAGTAATCCATTGCTCTTGAGTTTAAAACCCTAATAATTTACACTCTCTCTATTTAATTAAAAACTTTTAATTATTTTTTTTTATTTTCTTTAATTTCTTATTCTCATAAATCGATCTTCTAAATAAAGCATAGGAAAGAGCTTTTCAGTACTTATTTTTCAATCCTCTAGGGATGATACTCTACTCATTCACTTTATTACTTGATCGACTGGTGCACTTGCCATAGCTATAAATTAGCATGCATCAAGTTTTTGGCACCGTTGCCGGGGATTGTGTCTAAAACAATATTAAAATTTTGATCCTAGCTTTACTTTAGAAATTTATTTTTAATTTTTATTATTTAAAAAAAAAATTTTAGTGCATGACACGTACTGGACATAGTAACTTACTACCTTTAGATCCAAGAAATTGAAAGGAACCATTAGAAGACTACAACAAGAAGAGAAACATGGCAGCTGAAGATCCTAACGACATCAATCTAGGATTGGATATGGCGACTGAAGGACAGCATGAAGCTATTCGACCAGTACATCATCCATTAAATGATTACATCACACCATCTATAGCCGATGCAGCTTCGAGCATCAGGAGACCGCCTGTACGAGCAAACAACTTCGAAATAAAATCGACGATGATCCAGATGATTCAATCAACTGTCCAATTCAGTGGACACGTGCATGATGATCCGAATGCCCATATTTCTAATTTTCTTGAACTTTGTGATACTTTTAAAATTAATGGGGTGTCGGATGATGCTATTAGATTAAGGTTATTTCCTTTCTCTTTATGGGATAAAGCTAAAAGAGTTGGCTTCATTCTCTTCCTACAGGTTCTATCACAACTTGGGATGTCCTAGCCCAAAAATTCTTAGCCAAGTACTTTCCACCTTCCAAGACTGCTAAGATGCGCAACGATATCACTTCTTTTATGCAGATGGACATGGAGACACTATATGAGGCTTGGGAGCATTTCAAAGAATTACTGAGGAGATGTCCACATCATCAACTACCCGTATGGCTTCAGGTACAAACTTTCTATAATGGTTTATCTCCTACTAATCGTTCTATGATTGATGCAGCAGCAGGAGGAACCATTAATCAAAAAATGGAGGAAGAAGCTTTCGATCTGATCGATGAGATGGCATCAAATAGCTATCAATGGCAGACAGAACGTATGATGCCAAAAAGACTAGCAGCTGTGCAGGGAGTAGATTGCGTGCCAACCTTACTAGCTGAAATTGCAGCCCTTAGAGCCGAAGTCAACAACTTAAAGGGAACAGCTATGCATGTTCAGAGCATTACTTGTGACCTGTGTGGAGGAGGACACGATACGAGCAATTGCCAGACAGGTAATCCTTTTGCTAAAACAACTGATACAGCTAATTATATTGATAATTTTTTCAGGCCGCAACAAAATAATCCCTACTCCAACACATACAATCAAGGGTGGAGGCAGCACCCAAATTTCTCATGGAGCAATCAAAATGCAGCACAACAGCCACCCCCGAGATTCCAAGTACCTGAAAAGAAGTCCAACATGGAAGAGCTGATGGTCAAATTTATGCAAAACCAAGAAGCAACTATAAAAAATTTGGAAGCCAAACTTAGGCAGGACCAAACAGCAGCAATTCGAAACTTGGAGATGCAAATAGGTCAAATGGCTAAGATAATCTCCGAGAGACCTCAAGGATCCTTGCCAAGCAATACGGAGACAAATCCAAGGGAGCAAGTCAATGCTATCACCCTAAGAAGTGGTACAAAGCTGGAGGAGCCACATCAGAAGAATGAGACTGAAGAGCCAACTACAAATAAGGAACCATCAACTAAAATTCGTCAGTCACCAAATACAACCAGCAGATGGATGGTCTCCAGGTATACGGTTTGCTGATCCAAATGTGAAGCCCTACGTGCCGCCACTACCATTCCCAGAGAGACAAATACAGCATCCAGATAAGGAATTTTCTAACTTTTTCAAAATTCTAAAGAATTTACATATTAATATTCCTTTTGTAGATGCTATTACTCAAATGCCCAGGTATGCCAAGTTTCTCAAAGAAATCTTAACAAATAAGAAAAAGCTGAAGGAGCATGAGAGAATAAATTTGAATGAAGAATGCTCAGCAATACTTCAAAATAAATTACCACAGAAGTTAAAAGATCCAGGGAGTTTTACTATCCCCTGCATTATTGGTGATTGTAGTTTTGATAAAGTTTTATGTGATTTAGGAGCAAGCATTAATCTCATGCCTTTTTCTATTTTTAGGAAGCTGGGTCTAGGAGAACCAAAGCCTACCACTATTACTCTTCAATTAGCCGACAGATCCATTAAATATCCAAGAGGTATAGTGGAGGATGTCTTGGTAAAGGTAAACAAGTTTATTTTTCCTATTGATTTTATTGTTCTTGATATGGAAAGAAGATTATGATGTACCCCTTATTTTAGGGAGACCCTTTTTAGCTACTGGAGGAGCTTTAATAGATGTTCAACAAGAAAAATTAATTCTTAGAGTCCAAGATGAACAAGTTACTTTTAATGTTTTCAAAGATACTAAACAAACTGATGATAATCAAACTTATTTTCTAATTGATATTATTGATAATCCATTATATGAGAATTCTATAGAAAATAGGTTTGAGACTATAAAAGCGAGCAATGTCAAATTGAAAGAGGACGCAATCAAACATGAAAGTATTTCAATTGAAGTGGCACCAGATTGATCCACTTTAGAATTCAAAGAAAGTCAAGCTAAAAACTATAAATTAGAACTACTAGATAGATTGTTTCTTTTCTTTTTAGTTTTGATCAATTTTTTTTTTTGCCTTCTTTCTTTCTTTTCAAAAACTTGATGCGTGCTAATTTATAGCTATGGCAAGTGCACCAGTTGATCAAGTAATAAAGTGAATGAGTAGAGTATCATCCCTAGAGGATTGAAAAATAAATATTGAAAAGCTTTTTCTTATGCTTTATTTAGAAGATCAATTTATGAGAATAAGAAATTAAAGAAAATAAAAAAAATAATTAAAAGTTTTTAATTAAATAGAGAGAGTGTAAATTATTAGGGTTTTAAACTCAAGAGTAATGGATTACTAAGGCAATCGGTTCACCAACTCAGTCAATACAATATTCAGATTTTTAGATTAATTTTATTTCATGTGATGGTGGAGTCTCCTAATTTATTCATTACCCTTTGGTCTAGGCATAGCAAAACTATTAATATTTATTAATTCTCCTTTGGTCCAGGTGTAATTTAAATAAATATTAATGCATTAGGTTTTGTGAAATCCTCTAATTAAAATATGCTGCGTCCAAAGTGCACTAAAATTTTTGCATGCATATGAATTCTAATTTGATTCATAATACAAGGTATATAATCAAGAAGCAATAACATAGATGGACTTGGTCCGTAACATCTATATTCGTCAGATCAATTAGAAGATGGCCAGTAATCTAAAAGCATTAAGATCAGATTATACTCCTCATGAATAAAATTTAAAAATAATCACACTAAATATTGCATCAAAAGAGTGGCTACACCTTAGCCTTAGTAAAAAAAAATTTAGTTCATGGTAACAAGTTCAAAAATAGCAAATAAAATAAAAAGCATAGAGAAATTAGACTATTTGATTGCTGAAATTAATTATCTGCTTCTCTTGATGTGGAGAACTTGGCGAAGATGAAGAGGCTCCTTAATCGATGTCTTGATCGTCGAAAGAAATCAAAAATCCTTTTTAATTTTCTTACAAATCACTCTTCTCTTTCTACCTCTGCTCTCTCTTTCTCTCTCTCTCTTTTTCTCCCTCTCTCTCTCTCTTTCTCTCTCTTTCTCCCCGTCTCTCTCTCTAGCTCTCTCTTTTTTTTATTCACAGCAACAATAGGTTTTTATAGATAAAGAATTTTATTTTTCCTAAAATCCATCAAAAACTAGGTTTAAGACTCCCAAAACAACTCAAATTAAGATCTAGGTAATTTTGCCTATTAGATGTTGATCAAACGGTCCAAAAATCACTCAAAAACCTCTTAAAATAATCCAGATCAAGTCGGATTTAATGCCAACCGTTGGATCGAATTTGGACTGTCCGATTACGCAAAAAGAAGGCTTCTGATCTATAGTTTAACTTTGGGATGAATCTCAGCCATTGGATCTCGATCGGGAGCTGCGGATGCCGTCCATCAGCGCCTTTGCTTCGGCCATCCGATCAAGTTTCAGTGAAAACCGCCCGTTGGATCAGCCAAAATTTCTAAATTACCCTCCGTAGACCATGCGCGAGCTCGGTGTTGCGTGGACCGCCGCATGCTTCAGCTAATCAGATTGCGCTTTTTGCTGTGAAATTCCCAAAATACCCTTTAGATGGTCCATCGTGCACTGCAAAAAATGCTGATGTCATTCTGACGTCAGCGTTGCATCGACGGGTTGGTTTACTGTTTCGGTCAAACCAAGCCGAACCACTGAACCGGTTCGAACTGAACCACTTTTTTGTTTTTTTTTTTGAAATTCAATTCTGAGCTTGTTTGAAGTCCGTTTTGCCTGAAATTTATTTCATTTGAACCAAAAAAATAAGATCTTCACATTGATGGCCTTCTTTTCTACATAAAATTAATAAAAGTATTATTTTCTAAAGAAATAAATTAATTTATTTTATAATTTAATACTTTTATTAGTATATTTTTACCACTTATCAATGAGCTCAATAGTGAAAAGAAAGGAGTGCTATTTAGTGTTACCCTTATCCTTCCAACATCCTAAATCAGAGAGAAGTTAGGCAATCATCATTGAAGATCAACTCCTACTTCTTTCAAGCATTCAAGACAAGAAATCAAGCCTACAAGCCAAGCTTCTAGATTTTCTTCTCTTAAGCTTTAAGAGTTTGCTTTTGTTTTATTTACTGTATTATTCATTTTTATTTCAAGTTTCTTGGGGTGAGAAAGTTGGGTTGGTCCAAGCCTAGAGTTGGACATTGTATGGTTGTGATTGGTAAGCCAAAGTAAAAATCAATCGAGGTTGATTATTAGCCCGAAAAAATAATCATTATATGGTTGTGGTTGGTGAGCTAAGGTCAAAACCAACTAGATTGAATTATGGGCCAAAGTAAAATAATCGGACTGTAATCTAGCCTAGTAATTATAGTTGAATTCCTAAATTATTTACTTAGAAAGTGGATGTAGGTGCTGAGTTTGGCACCGAACCACTATAAAATTATTATGTTTGTAATTATATATTACTGTTCTATTGATTTTCTTCACTGCATATTACATAGCTTATTTGTTGGCATTTAATTAGATCAATCTACTTACATCATAAGCTTAAAATTTAAAATACCCAATTTACCTCTCCTCTTGGATAGCCATACTTGGGCAACAGACTTAACTAAGGAGTAGAGCAATATTCTAGGCATGGTGAGCTTTATGAATTAGAGACTGAGTTGGGCACAACATATTTAGAAAAATATTGGACAAGAGTTGTCCACTCATCAATTGACTCATCACCAATAACTATTAGGTAACCACCCACTAAAAGTCTATGATCATGGAGACTTTCGCATCTTTGCCAGAAAAGTATAAGGATTCAAAAAACTAATGGAAGCCTAAAATTTGTTTAAAAATGAAACTCTAAAAAAAATTGATTAAGTTAATTACAAGTTTAACTAGAAATTTTGACTCTTTACAAGAAAATATCTGCATCCCAACCCCCTAGTCAGAATCCTAGAGACCCACCAATTGACCGGATCAAACTTCAAGGATTATCTTTGAAACTTAAAAATTATTTTGAGCTTCGAGAAGCTAACTTATGTCTTGGATCAGGAACTTCCCACTCTCCTAATTCGTCTGACCGTCGATCAGAGTGCATCTCATAAAAAGTTGTTGGACGATGATAACAAGATCATGTGCTACATGTTGGCCTCGATGTCTGATGAATTACAGTGCCAACACAAGGACATGAAGACTGCTAGCCAAATGTTGGCCCACCTATAAGAGTTGTATGGTTAGTAGAGTCATGCAACGTGCTACGATGTATCCAAGAGACTTTTCAAGGCACAAATGCATAATGGGCAATTGGTCCATGATCATTGCTTATCGATGATCAAGACTTAGAGGTGCTTGAATAGCTCGGGATGTCGATTGACAAGGACCTGTAGTCCTTAACTGATTCATATGGGTAGTTTATTATAAACTTTCATATGAATAAGATTCAGTGCACCTTGGTTGAGTTGATGAACATGTTGGTGACTACTAAGGGGACCTTGAAGAGTTTAAGAGGCTTAGTTCTTACTATAGAGCTGACTTCTTTCAAGAGAAAGTCCTTTGAGAAGAAGAAGAAGTCTGTGAAGAAGCAGAAGATGGAGGAGAAGAAGGAGACGAAGGGTGATCCAAAGAAGAAGGCCACGGAGAAGAAAAATTTTCACTACAACTCCGATGGCTATTGGAAGTGGAATTGCCTTGCTTACCTAGCTAGCTTGAAGAATAAGCAGGTAGGTGGACCTTCTGAAGGTATGCTTGTCATTGAGATGAGCCTAACGATTTTTTTTGCATTCGGTTGGGTGCTTGACACTGGATCTAATGCTCATTTATGCACTTCTTTGCAGGATCTTGAGGATAGTAGCAGGCTGAGGGATGGTGAGATGATTCTATGCATCGAAAATGAAGCAAGTGTTACTACTATGGTCATGAGAACGTATCCTCTATGATTATCATCGAAAAGCATTTTAGTTCTTAGAGATTGTTTCTATGTACCTACTGCGAGCATGAATCTAATTTCTATCTTCTATTTAGCATAGAAAGATTATATAATTAGTTTCTTTAAAAATCATTGTTATATTTTTTATGAAAGAAATAAAATTGTAAGTGGTTTCTTAATAAACGGTCTCTATCAGTTACATGTAGATGTATCTATTAATAATATTGAGCATAGTGTGAATGCCATAGTATCTAAAGGACCTAGAGATAGTTTAAACAAAAAGTACTTGTGGCACCTTAGGCTAGGTCATATAGCTAAAGATGTGATTAACAAATTGTAAAAATCCAGACTAATCAATCTGCTGACTTTCGAGTCATATTCCATTTGTGAGTCAAGCTTTAAGATAAAATGACCAAGCTATCCTTTGTAGGACATGGGAAAAGGACCATAGAGTTACTTGCTCTAGTACAATAAGATGTCTATGGCCCATTCGATGTATCGGATAGAGGCAGTTTTATCTACTTCATTATCTTTATCGATAATTTTCCTCGGTATGGATATGTGCACTTGATGTGACATAAGTCTGAAGCCTTTGAAAAGTTCAAGAAATTCAGATATGAAGAAGAAAAATAAACTAGAAAACCCATTAAGATTCTTTGATCAGATCGAGGAGGTGAATATCTTAGTTAAAAATTTTTGCACTATCTCAGGAAGAATGGCATAGTCTTATAGTGGACTCTACCTAAAATGCCTCAACTCAACAGAATTTCAGAATGGAGAAATCAGACCCGATTAGATATGGTCTGATCCATGATGAGCTTCACGGACCTTCTTGAATTTTTTTGGGGACATAGTCTCTAACAACAAATTACCTACTGAGTAGGGTTCCTTCTAAAATTGTTTCTACCACACCGCTTGAGATATGGTATGGTAAGAAGCTAAGTCTATATTATCTCAGGATTTGGGGTTGTCTGGTCTATGTCAAGAGATAGTAGGCAGATAAGTTAGAATCTAGGTCTCTTAGAGCTTGATTCATTGGATATCCTAAAATATCGTTAGGATATTATTTCTATCTTTCAGAAGATCATAATGTGATTGTAAGTTGCCATGTTATACTTCTTGAAAAATAGTTTATTCAAGATGGTGGCATCGAAAGATAGATTAGGCTCGAGGAGAAAATCTCCAAAGAGCAACGAGCCAAAGAACCTAATGAACCTGATTAGTCTGAGCCAATCTACACACTACCTCCTCCACCTTGTAGGTTAAGTATGGTTTTCCATCCTTTTGAAAGATACTTAGATATTATTTCAGAGGATGTAGAGAAAATGTTCTTCATAAAAAATGGGGTTCATGAAGATGATCCCAAAACTTATGATATGGCGATTTCAGATATCGACTCCAAGAAATGGCGAGAGGTAGTAAAGTCAGAAATTATCTTAATACGCTCGAACTAAGTTTGGACCTTGGTAGATCTACCTAAAAGTATTGTACCTATTTGTTAGGGATAAACCCCGCTCTTGCTGAAGTCTAATCTGGTACTTAGCCTAATGTAACTGATAATCATGGAAGAGCTTCAATCAGGAATTCTTCCTTTAGCAGCCGAACCCCTCCAGACTCCTTCAGCAGTCAAATTCCTCCAAATGCCAAATCCCTTCCGAACTCCTCCAGCGGCAGAACTCCTCCAAGAGCCAAACTCCTTCCAGACTCCTCCAGCGGCCGAACTCCTTTAGGAGCCGAACTCCTTTCGAACTTCTCCTTCAGCCAAACTTCTCCACCAGTCGGACTCCTTCTGAACTTCTCCATTAGTTGGACTCCTTCTGGACTTCTCCATCAGTCGAACTTCTCCACTAGTCGAACTCCTTCTGGACTTCTCCATCAGTCGAACTTCTCCACCACTCGGACTCCTTTTGGACTTCTCCATCAATCAAACTTCATCCAGATTTTTCTAGTGGATTACTTTCAGATTTTAAGTAGTATTTCTCCTGGATGATTCCCTCTAGCCATATTCCCTTTAGGAGTCCAAACTCCTCTAGAATTAATATATGTCAAAGCTCTTCATCAACCAATGCCTGCTTCCTCCGGACTTCGACTATTAAATCTCAACGAACAGATGATCCCACTACCAGATAGTTATGATTGTCATTTATCAGTCTGCTACAAGCGACCCCACTATCGGACAGTTGCGACTGTCATTTATCAGTCTGCTATAGGCGACCCCACTATCGGACGATTACGACTATCATTATCAGTCTACTATGGCGACATCTCTTTCTATAATAAATTCCACATGGCCTCGAGCGATCCATGATCGAACGGTTATGATTGTCACTATCAGTCTGCTCCAGACTCCATCTATAAAAGGAACCCTCTAGATACATTTTCTCTAAGCTCTCTTCTTCTTCCTAGAACTCTACTGAATTCTTTTCTAAGCACTCTATTTTTGTTGGCTAGAAGAGCCGACTTGATCGTCGAAGGATCCTACCGGAGCCACCACCATCGACTCTGGATGGGATTTTATTTTGTAGGTCACTGGCAGCGACCTTTTCTTCCTCAACTCGAGCTCGATCCGATGTCAACTAGATTCTACACCAATAGGATTGGCACTATAAGGAGAGCACTCTATTCCTGAGTTATCCTTGTTCTTAAAGGAGTGCTCAGTCGATCCTGTGGATCTTCTTCTTTAAGGTTCATCTCCATCCTCTCCCTCGATCCCAAGAAATGCCTCCATAGAAGGTGACTACCTGAAGATCTACCGCTTCTGCTGTTAGATCTAAGTCAGATCCATCCATTCCCACTCCATCACTGGTGCTTCAACCTCCTCCTCCACCGACGGTCGTGATAGATTTGGAGTAGTTTAACCTGCTGATGCAGCAGATTTAGGGCCTCATCGAAATGGTGCAGGCCATGCGACAGCCCTCGATCGTAGTTCTATCAGAAAACCCACCATCAGGATATCAGGAATAGATTCCAAAGAGGAGCACTTGGACTAGCATACCCATCGCCCCTTGGAACGAAAAATAAAGAGCAGAGGATCCTTGTTCGGATCATGATTCTTCTTCGAAAGAGATCTTTTCTATTTACAGTCGGAAGCCTTCCAAGATCTGCGATCAAGATGACGTCCTCAATTAGAAATTATGGGATATGAACCGATGGATTGAGAAACTCCGCCATATCGTCTTGGCTCACCATAACGATGTCCACATTGATCTTCCTTTCTCTCTTTGAATTATGCAAGAGCTCATTCTGTCGAACTTCAAGCTTTTTCAATTTGAAAGCTACGACGGAACCTCTAATCCAATCGATCATTTGGAGGCCTTCCGGACCATGATGCTGCTCTATGGTGCACCAAACGCCATCTTATGCCGAGCTTTCCTGTCTATCTTAAAGAAAGTAGTAAGAAATTGATACTCGATATTGAAGTCGGGTAGATCTTCTTCTTTGACTAGATGAGCCATCAGTTTATAGCTTCCTTCATCAGTAGCCGACGTCCACATCAAAGTTCAGATTCCCTAATGAATATCAAGCAGAAGGAGGGGGAATCTATCTAGGCTTATGTCATCCGATTTAATGCTGCTGCATTAGAGGTCTGGAATCTAGACCAGTTTGTTGCAATGGCCGCACTTAAGGGTGGCCTTTAGAATAATGATTTGCTATTCTCCCTAGAGTAGAAGTACCTCAGGAACTTTGCCGATTTGCTAGCTTGAGCTGAGGGATATGCTTGAGCGGAAGAAGCCTTCAAATTGAAAGATGAGAAAGCTTAGGGAAGATCTTATCTCTAGTTGAGGTTGAGGGAGATCCTATCTTTTTTTGAAGTTAAAGATCAGGGGAGATCTTATCTCCAACTGAGGTTGAAGTCCGGGAGAGATCTTATCTCCAGCCAAGGTTGAAGGAGATCCTATCTCCTATTGAAGTTGAAGCTCAGGAGAGATCTTATCGCCAGTCGAGGTTTGGATTTTCTGATGAATTTCAAATAGAAGGAGAAAGAATCTATCCGGACTTATGTCACCCAGTTTAATGCTGTTGCATTGGAGGTTTAAAACCTGGACCAGTCTATTATAATGGCCGCACTTAAGGGCAGTCTTCAGAAGAATGATTTGCTGTTCTTCTTGAAAAAGAAGTATCCCAAGAACTTTGTCGATCTGCTAGCTTAGGCTGAGGGATATGCCCGAGTGGAAGAAGTCTTCAAATTGAAAGATGAGAAAGCCGTAGGAGAGTGGCAGGTGGGTGAGTCTAATAAATTCACAACTGATAAAGGGCCGAATAAAGTTCGGCCATGCTCATGGACTCTCTCTGAGCACAAGCAAGTCCGAACTCCTCAAGCTTGTCATCAAAGAAGTCCCAATTGAAGGGTGCGAAGAAGTTCTCCCCCTAGAAGAAGAATTATGATCTTCTCCAAATGAGCACAATCGAAACAAGTACTGTTTGTATCATCATGATCATGACCATGATACTGAAGAATGTATTCAGCTCCAAGATAAGATCGAGGAGCTCATTAGGAGAGGCTGATTGGGTTGATTCCTTAGACGTCGATCTGAAGCAAGAGAAGATCAGTCAAGAGCACTATCACAGCTAGAATCTCTAAGGAGGAAGGTACAACAAGAAGATCGACTGTCTCTCAGCATCATCAACACTATCTCTGGGGGACTTAGTGCTTCGATGAGCCACCATCTCTCAGCCTTAGAGATAGAAAAAGCTTGTCCCAAATTGAAAAGATCCATATGAAATAGAGGAGGTCGTCTAGCTTGGAGCTTATCACCTGAAGGAGCTCAAAGGAACAACGCTCCCACGACCTTGAAATTCAAAAAATCTAAGAATGTACTACCAGTAATTTCCTTCAATAAAACTTCTTCATCTCAACATTGTTGTTTATTGGTGCGAAAACTATGTGATGATAGGAAAAAAGCAATCAAAATTAGCTATGTTAGGAATAGAAGGAGAACCTCATCCTAACATAAGAAAGTCGAAGACCTCCGATTATTTAAGATAGAAGGAGAACCTCATCCTAATGTAAGCATACTCGAAGGCCTCATTCATTTTAGATGAGGTAAGGAAAGAGGCCCTGATATGAGGAGAGAGGCCCTGACAACGGCCCTAATATGCCCCTACAGTCCATTAGAAATAGGAGGAGAACCTCGTCCTAATATGAGCAAAGTCGAAGACCTCATCGATATAAGACAAGATGGAGGGAGAGGCCGTACCAACGATCCCAACACTTTAACAAGAGATAAGATCTCCTACAACCTTGACTGAAGATAAGATCTCTCCCGAGCTTCAACTTCAACAAAAGATAGGATCTCCTTCAACCTCAACTGGAGATAAAATCTCTCCCGAGTTTCAACCTTGGCTGGAGATAAGATCTCCCCCGAGCTTCAACTTCCATAGGAGATAGGATCTCTTTCAACCTCATTTGGAGATAAGATCTCCCCCGAGCTTCAACCTCAGTCGGAGATAAGATCTCCCTCGAGCTTCAACTTCAAAAGAAGATAGGATCTCCTTCAATCTCGGCTAGAGATAAGATATCCCCCGAGCTTCAACTTCAAAAGAAGATAGGATATCCTTCAACCTCGGTTGAAGATAAGATCTCTCCCGAGCTTCAACTTCAACAAAAGATAGAATCTCCTTTAACCTCAATAGGAGATAAGATCTCCTACAACCTCGACTGAAGATAAGATCTTCTCCGAGCTTCAACTTCAATAGGAGATAAGATCTCCTACAACCTTGGTTGGAGATAAAATCTCCTCCAAGTTTCAACTTCAAAAGAAGATAGGATCTTCTTCAATCTCGGTTGGAGATAAGATCTCCCCCAAGCTTCAACTTCATAAGAAGATAGGATCTCCTTCAACCTTGACTGGAGATAAGATCTTCCCTGAGCTTCAACTTCAACAGAAGATAGAATTTTTTTCAACCTCAATAGGAGATAAGATCTCCTACAACCTTGGCTGGAGATAAGATCTCCTCCGAGCTTCAACTTCAACAGGAGATAAGATCTCCTACAATCTTGACTGGAGATAAGATCTTCCTCGAGCTTCAACTTTAGTAGAAGATAGAATCTCCTTCAACCTCAACAGAAGATAAGATCTCCTACAACCTTGGTTGGAGATAAGATCTCCCCCAAGCTTCAACTTCAAAAGAAGATAGGATCTCCTTCAATCTCGGCTAGAGATAAGATCTCTTTCGAGCTTCAACTTCAACCGAAGATAAAAATCTCCCTCGAGCTTCAACTTCAAAAGAAGATAAGATCTCTCTCAACCTCCATAGAAGACAAGATCTCTTTCGAGCTTCAACTTCAACCGAAGATAAGATCTCCTCCGAATTTCAAGCTCAACGGGTGTAGAGCTCGAAAAATAACTTCGGTAGTCATCTTTTTTGTACTTTCTTCCTTCGAATTTTGTACTCGAGAGTGGGGTGACTAGTGTTGGGGATAAACCCCACTTCCACCAAAGTCTAGTTTGATGCTTAGCCTAATGTAACCGGTAATCATGAAAGAGCTTTGATCGAAAATTCTTCCTCCAGCGATCGAACCCCTCCAGACTTCTTTAGTAGCCAAATTCTTTCAGGAGCCGAACCCCTCCCGGACTCCTCCAGTGGTCGAACTCCTCCAGGAGCCGAACTCCTTCTGGACTCCTCCAGTGGTCGAACTCCTCTAGGAGCCAAACTCCTTCTAGACTTCTTCTTCAACCGAACTTCTCCACCAGTCGGACTCCTTTCGAACTTCTCGATCAGTCGAACTTCTTTTGAACTTCTCCACCAGTCGAACTTCTCTACCAGTCGAACTTCTTCTAAACTTTTTCATCAGTCAAACTTCTCCACCAGTCAGACTCCTAGACTTCTCCATCAGTCAAACTTCATTCAGATTTCTTTAGTAGATTACTTTCAAATTTTAAGTAGTATTCCTCCTAGATGATCCCTTCTAGCCGTATTTTTTTTAGAAGTCCGAATTCCTCTAGAATTGATATATGTCAAAGCTCTTCACCAACCAAAGCCTATTTTCTTTAGACTTTGACTATTAAATCTTAATGAATAGGCGACCCCACTATCGAATGGTTACGACTATCATTTATCAGTTTGCTACAGACAACCCCACTATCGGATGGTTACGACTATCATTTATCAATCTACTATAGGTGATCCCACTACCAGATGGTTATGACTGTCATTATCAGTCTACTACGGGCGATACCTCTCTTCATAATAAATTTTATATGGCCCCAAACGGCCCATGATCGGACGATTATGATTGTTACTATCAGTCTACTTCGTACTCTATCTATAAAAAAAATCCTCCAGATACATTTTCTCTAAGCTCTCTTCTCCTTCCTAGAACTCTGCTGAATTTTTTTCTAAGCACTCCATTTCTGTTGGCCAGAAGAGCTGACTTGATCGTCAGAGGATCCTACTAGAGCCACCACCACCGACTCTGGATAGGACTTTATTTTATAGGTCACCAATGGTGACCTCTTCTTCCTCAACTCCAGCTCGATCCAGCATCAACTAGATTCTACACCAACACTATTGATTGTAAATAGATCTTCAAGAGAAAGATTGGTGCTGATAGAAATGTGGAGATATTCAAAACTAAGTTAGTGGTAAAAGAATATAGTCAGCATGAAGGCATTGACTATCAGCATACCTTTTTGCTAGTGACCATGCTTAAATCCATCCACACGCTGCTTATAATTGCAGCATATTTTGATTATGAAATATAGTAGATAGATGTAAAAATAGCATTTTTGAATGGATATTTTAAGAAAGATATTTATATGATACAGGCACTTGATTTTACTTTCAGTAACAGTGATCACAAGGTCTACAAGTTGCAAAGGTCCATCTATGAACTTAAGCAAGCATCTCGAAGCTAGAATGCTCATTTCAATGATATGATTAAATCATTTGGTTTCATCAAGAATGAGGAGGAATCTTGTATGTTTAAAAAGATTAGTGGAAGCATTGTTGTCTTTCTCGTATTGTACGTGGATGACATCTTTCTGATTGAGAATGATATTCTCATGTTGACCTCGATAAAAGTATGGTTATCTAAGGAGTTTTTTATGAAAGATCTAGGAGAGGCATCCTTTATTTTAGGGATTAATATCTATAGGGATAGACTGAAAAGGATGCTGGGTCTCTCATAGAATATGTACATAGAGGAGGTGCTAAAGAAGTTCAGCATGCAGAACTCCAAGAGGAAACTTGTGCCCTTAAGACATGGTATTCATATCTCTAAAAAGATGTGCCTTAATACACCAGGAGATTGAACACATAAGAAAGATTCCTTATGCATTGGCTATAGGAAGCCTTATGTATGCCATGCTATATACACGACTTGATATCGCTCATGTTGTGAGTGTCATTAGTAGGTATCAATCGAATTTAGATGAAGAGCACCAAAATTCTATGAAATGTATCCTTAAGTACTTGAGAAGGACTAAGGATATATTTTTGATCTTTGGTAATGGAGAACTCTAGGTCTAGGGATATATAGACTTAGACTTTATGTTTGATATAGATGATCGAAAGTCGATATCTAGAAGTCTGCTCTTGTATAATGGTGGTGTTGTAAGTTGGAAGAGTTTCAAGCAGACACTAATAGTAGACTCCATCATGAAAGTAGAGTATATCACTATCTCGAAAGCTATGAAGAAAGCATTCTAGTTTAAGAAGTTTGTTGCAGAGCTTGGAGTGATGCCATGTGATGCTATTCCTCTGTACTGCGATAATAACAGTACCATAGCCTTGGCTAAGGAGCTGAGATCTCACCAAAAGTTCAAGTACATCGAGCAGTGATTCTACCTCATCTATGATTACCTCGAGAAGAAATATGTCGAGGTCAAGAGAGTCAACACCACAGATAATGCGGTTGATCCACTGACGAAGTCTTTAAGCCAATAGAAGATTGAGGCCCACCTTAAGAAGATAGAACTTAGATTTATAGCCAATTGGCTTTAGATCAAGTGGGAGTTTGTTAGATGTGTGCCCTAAAAGCAACATTGACCGACACTTGTAAATACTTTTTAAGGATATTTTTATAATTTTGACTTATAATTAATAAAAGGGTTATTTCTTTTATCATATTTATGTATTGAGTGTTTGTGATACATCTATTGGGTTAACGGGTATGGTGACATATATTGTTAAGAGTTGAGAATTTGAGACATGTATTATCATAATTAACTCATAAACTACTTTCGATCGTATGATCATCATATGGATGATAATCGATCTAGAAAATTGGTGTATGATCATTTTCTTAGGATAAATGAATTTTGAGTCTACAGTATGGAGATACCAGAATGAGAGTACAGGTACTTGTTAAGAATAAGAGTACTGAGTGTAATGATCTCGAGTAGTTATAAGAGAGTCTACCTTCTAATCGATGACTAGCTCAATGTTGTAATTATGTCTGATTCTTTGACTTGAGGTGCATCGATAGTTCATCTTGAAGGTGTTATAGTTTGACGATACCATAACTAGATCTCTTAGCTATTTGGAATCCTGAGGTGTGTATTGGCTATAGCATGTTCATTATAGGAATTGGATCATACTAAGATGGGATCTATCAACCTCGATAGAGAAGTAGTCCTATGATGATCATGAGATTGAGTCCTAAAGTCCATAGCCATGGTAGTGTGAAATAATAGAAAGAAGTTTCTATGATGGTTTCACATCGAACTTGAATTAAATGACTCATTCATATGACATGTGTTGGGTTTGATGAGTTCATCTTGATCTAGATCCTATCGGAGCTCATGATAGAAGAACCCAATCACATAGTTGGCTGCACCAAGAGGTTCATATTTGATTCTGATGGATTCTAATCATATACTACTAGGTGTCACTGATGGATTTTAGGATCAATTAGAATTATCTTGATGATCGACGATTCTAACTGGATGAATCAAAAAGAGTTCTAATCCATTGAAAGATGTTTCGATGATGTCGATAATAGAGATCATGATATATCCCATTACCATATAGAATTAAATCTAACTAGGTCATACAAACAAAGATTTAGGTTTGGATGTTATTAATTGGGCTAACATGGTTGATTGATTTGGATTAGATCCAATTGAAGGAAAATCCTAATTTTTCGGAACAGGTTCATTCAGATCTGATTGGATCAAGAGATATATTTCAAAAATTTTTCTCTTTGATCCTAATTAGATCTAGGATATTTTAGATTTGATTCTTATTATTTTAGTAATTAAAATAAATTTAGATAAATTAAATCAAATTTAATTTATCTTAAAGTGGGTAATTTTATTACCCATTGATGATCCAAGAATCAGCGGAAGGTTCTGGATCTAGCCATGCAAGTGCCTGGCCTCTACCGATATCCACTTGGGCTGGATCTAGAGATCCTCTTCTTCTCTATCATGTCTCTAAAAATTAGATCTGGATCTAATCTGGAGGATCTTCAAAACTCCTTTCGAAGATTAGCAGTTGTCCTTTGCAACAATGCAGCCTTCTAGCTTTCAGTCATCTTTCTCTCGTCTGGATTGCACCAACCAAGAACCCAAAACACTTTTGGACATGGAGAGGAGAGGGAGAAGATGCTATGGCATGGAAGAGGAGAGGAGAGGGGAGGCAGCCTTGGGGCATGG
>QRFJ01003527.1:28715-64006 GCA_006176705.1 Cocos nucifera | reverse complement strand
ACCTTTTTTCAAACATAATTGACTAATTTTTTTAAAAAAAAGGATTGAATATTGATGAGCATATTGTGCTTGATTTTATATTCAAATATTTTGAAAAGCTCTATTCCTCTCAAAGCTTACAAGTGCATATTTTAAAATCTGATTAAAAAATCATATTCATTCAAAAGGAGGGAGGATTTATTTGAATTAATTTTTCAAAAGGGAAAGAAATACTTTAAGCATATTTTGAATCAAAAGATAAGTTTTCAAAGTAGAGAGGATTTATTTGAATTAATTTTTTGAATTTAATATATCTCATATTTTGATACATTCTTACATATTATTGATTTTGATGATTTTTATTCAACCTTCCCTTGAGCTTTTTGATGATGTCAAAAAGGGGGAGAGGAATGTTTAGTATACGCTTAATGAATTATTTCTTAAGATGCTCATTAATTTGATTATTGAAATCTTCATACTCATTGATTTGAATTGAGACATTAATTTGAAATGAGTATATAAAATATATGTAATAAACAAAATATGTGCAATGAACTAAAGACTAATTGAGAACATTCATGAAGTGTGCATTCATATGTTTGATGTAGTGCTTCATGATACATGTTGGCAAAATGCATTAAAATACATTATTTATTTTTATTTCACATATACTCAAAGTTTTATCATCATCAAAAAGAAAAAGATTATTGATCAATGATTGATTTTGAATGAATCATAAAATATTGATTAAAAATATCAACTAATCATATATTTTAAGGTTGAATATAGGCATTTTCTCAAATGCTCAATACTAAGAAAATTACTCTTGGAGAAATTCCTCTCAAGATGTCAAGCCAAAGCACTTTAAGAAAGAAGTTTTCATAAATTTGGATGGCTCATTATAAAAAAAATGAAAGAGAAAGAAGCAAATTTTATTTGAAAGATTTAGAGCCAAGAAATTCAAGTTTAGAAGGTCAAACAATGAAGAAAAATAAAGTTAGAAAGTTTAGAGCCAACCCATCCAAGAATAGAGCAAGCTCTAGCATGAAGCAGGATTGATACTTTGATTTGTCATGCAGTCGAGCTAGCTCTAATTGGATCCAAGCCAGCTCTCTTAAAATGGTAGAAAAGATGTTTTTCTATTCTGCTGGTCGAGCCAGCTCGATTTGGATTTGAAACACCTCTCTCAGGATGATAGAAAACTAATTTTTTAAGTTTTGCAATTTGAGCCAGTTTTAGATAGAATCGATCTAGCTCTATCAGCTCGACCCAACTAAGCTAGAATCGAGCCAACTCAATGATGTCTGCCATCCTTCAACGACTAGTTTCTGCATCCTTTACAATGGCTATTTTTCACCTCCAACGGCTATTTCAGAGCTTTCAATGGCTAGAACTCAATCTCCAACCATCTCCAAAGATATTTAAAGATGGAGAATTAATTAGAAAGTAAGATTAAAGATTTTAAAGAGAGAATCCTTCAGTTTTGGTAAGAAACATTAAAAATCCAAAGCAAAAAAAAGAAAAAAGTTGTGCACAATTTTCAGCAAGCTTTCAAAGCTATCTTCTCCAACATCTTTCACATCCTCTTAAGTACAAATTGAAGAAAAGCCAAGATTCATTTAAGACAAATCATCGCTTTAATTTCTTTGAAGAATCTAAAATTTTTTAAATTTTTGTTTTTTATATGGTGCTGAAATTTTTATTTCTTTTCAAGTTTCTTTAGAAGAAAGAAACTTGGGGATTGGGCCGTTCAAATCCAAAATTGGATATTGTAGGTTTTGGTTGGTGAGCGCCGGAAACCAACTGGATTGTTAGTGAACCAAAAAGCTAATGGGGTAAGGTTTGGTTGGTGCTTCTAATAAAATCAACTAGGCTTGTTGGAGCTGAAAATAAATACCTATAAACAAGAGTGAAATTATAGTGGAAAAATCCAAGGAAAAGCTATGGGGAGTGGAATTGTAGCGTGACAAAGGTATGTATTGAGAATGTATTGAGCAAAGTAAAATAAACAATATCGAAGCAATAGATAGTTATATTTTCAAATTCATTGCTTTAAGTACAAATTACTTCAATACAAATAATTCATAAGAATTTTGCAATGCATATCAAAAATTTAGAATCAAATTCAAATTTTCAAATGAGTTTCAAGATTAAGTTTAGAAATTTATTTCTTCGAGTAAGAATATATTCTTAAATTTAATTTAACTTCAACTAATTATCCAAAAATAAGATAGAGCAATCAAATTATGTAAACTAAATTGGATAATCACATGAAAGCTTCATTTAAGAAGATTATAAAGTAGTTGATTGAGAATTTAAGATCAAAATTTATTTGTCTCAATGTAAATAAGTCAAAATTTTAAATCAAATCAAGTTAGAAAATATCTCTCTTCCTATTTTCCATAGTTATAGCAAGCTTAATTTACTTTTTAACTTTCTTCCCATCTTTAATAAGCATATTTTAAATTTAGATTATCAAGTTAAAATATATATATTCATTCTTTAGCATTATCTCCTTTTTTTTTTCAAAATTTGCATGCTTAAGTTTTATAATTTTTGTTACTCCTTTTTTTTTCAATTTAAGCACTTTTAATTTGATACCATATTAAACTAAAATTTGACTAAATCATGATTTTCTTGATAATTCAATATTACATAAAGATCAATTTACAAATTCAGCTTGATACCAACTATTTTAGTTTTGAATTGATAAAGATGAATCTAATCAAATCAAATAGTTTTAAGAATTTAGAATGACAAATCAATTTGAATTAATATCAACAAATAGTTAGGGCAAACCATAAAAAAAATTTTTAGTTATTCCTCAAAAAGATCATCTCTTCCTTTTCTTAAGAAATATCAAGTAATTGGGTTTAGATAAGGTATTTATTTCTGAGTCTTTTTCTCAAATGATATCAAATCAAGAATATAGCTATTCAAAACTAGATTTGAAATAAAAACATTTTTCTCTTTTCGCCACTAGATAAATCAATCAAATACATGGCAAATAGTAAGCTGTTTGATACTAAATAATTAAAACTGAAGTCCTCTTTAAATATTTAGCTTTAAAGATAAATGATAGGTTTCTTGAAATATTTTGCTTGATATCAACTTTAAAAGATTCAAAAAGAGCATTTTTAAATTCAATTTTTGAAATCAATCAACTGAAATAAAATAAGAATGTTCATCAATAAATTTACTTTTAAGATCAAAGAGTCAATCAAATCGATGATCAAGAGAGATATTCAAGTAAATTTAGAGGATCATAAAAATTAATCAATTAAAAGGGGTGTAAGCCCATCAACTAGCATTATCTCGCTCTAATACTAATTGAAAGAACCATGGTATCACTCGAACACCAATTATTCTTGGCATCACAAGCCCTGATACCATGTTGCAGAAGCTCCTGATCTTTAGCACGAATCTGAAAGAACCTATAATGTTCTCTATGGACAACAAACCACCGATCTTCCACCTAGATCTATAATGAGGTGCCTCCCTCCTTGGCCTTGAGGGAGATGCCCCCACTCTCTAGGGCTTCTTCAAGAACCCTAGGGCGGCAAGTCTAGAGAGAAGAGAAGAAGAGAGAGTTGATGGAGAAAAGATCTATATTCTACAGTATTATGAAATCCTAATACAACCTATGTATTTATAAATAGCCATTAGGTCCGACCAAAAAACTCTCCTGCTAACCCATTACATGAAAGTACTCATCGAGTCCATGTACACCCATGTCTCCCATGCTCTCATCCTCGGAATCTAAGTTCGATCCATACATGAGTTAGCCCCCTTAAGACCTCTTAAACCAAGTCTTAAGATCCCTAGGATAAGTTCCTATCCTATCCCAAATAGAATCCATGCGTAACTCTGCCCATAGATTGAGCCGGCTCAGTCTCAGCAGTGAGCTAGCTAACCTGAGACTGGATCGGCTTAGTTTTAGACTGAGTCGGCCTAGTTTCTATGCCATACCTAAGATCCCGAATGCAACCTTCTATCTATCCTGTGCTCTAAGACTTAGTCGATCCAGTTTCAAACTGAATCGGCTAACCTACAGAAAAGCTCTTCTCTATAGTCTTGATTTTTTGACTTTGGTTTCTTGCTGCATCTTGAATTTTAGATATCCGAAGCACCAACCAAGCCCCTAGAATCCCTAGAGCCAACACCTTGGCTTCTTCCATGGCCTCCTAAGGCTTGGGAGCACCATCAATCCACAATCTCCATCTTGGTGCCCCAAGCCTTATCAAAGCATGAAAAGAGTTACCATATGCATATATATTAGCAAATCATTAAAGTCAATACATTCAATAAATTAAATTTTCTATTCATGGAGTATGATCATTTTAAGCAATGATAAGATCATCAAAATCAATCTAATTATATGATCAATAATTATGTTAATTAATAATCAAAATATATTTAGCAAACAATGATTGCATGATGTGAAAAAAATTTAGATTTTATCAAACATCATCATCCATCCAATTTTATTTTCAAGGTATCCATCCATGATATTTTTCTCTTTTCATTTTATTCAATCCTTGGTGTACCTACAAAATTATTTGCTAATCTTTGGTACCCAAGTCATCCTGGGTCCATGAATGCTAGAGCATATGATTTCTTTTAGAATCCAAATTTATTTAATTAAGATTTGGCCAATTCTTTTGGTATTGCATTTTGAAATTTTGTAGCCAACTTTATTACATTTGAAACATATAACAGAATGATTTTTAGATGAAATTTTTTTAAACATGTTCTTCACAAATTTCTATTTTCTTAAAGGATTATAGCCAATTTCAGCTTTATCGAAAATAGCTTTTTGATTATTCAAAATTAATTGAAGTTTTTGAGATCCAATAGTAAACTTATTGAACATAGACTTCAATGTTTCAATCTCTTCTCTTAATTGAGCATTTTCTTTTAAAAAAGATTTTTCATATCTTAAGAGCTTTTCTTTTTCTTCAACTAAGAATTTTTCAGATTTTGATCATTTTTATTTTTTTTATCAAAGATTTTTTTCCTTCAATAATTCATTCTTTTTAATTACAAACTTATTCTTTTCTTCATCCAATTTTTTTTTTCTTTCAAAAGGTTATCTTTTTCCATCAAAATCTTATTCTTTTCTTCAAATAAAGATATATTTGAACTTTTAAGCTTCTTATTCTTTAGGTTTAACTTTTTATATTCATCTATTAAGTCATTAAAGGCTTCATATAATTCATGGAATATAAATTAAAAAGAATTTTAGAATTTTGCTCATCTTCATTGGTCATGAGGCAAAGATTTATTGCCCTTTCTTCCTCTTTCTCATTTTTGATTTCTTTGCTTTGCTCTCCATTAAGTAATACTTTCTTTTTCCTTTGCTTCTTCTTCTTCTTTTTCTTTCCATCCTTATGAGCCATGAGGCATAGGTTGGGATGAGGTTCATTCTCTTCATGGAAGCTTGATGTTTTTTTTGACTTTCTCTTCCATAAGTTATTTTTAATTTCTCCCAAACTTTTTTTGTTGAAATGTAAGAAGAAATTAGATTGAACTCATTTACATCTAATGAACAATAAAGCATATTTAAGGCCTTATCATTTAGTTGGATTATTTTTTTATCATAAATCAATGCATTGGGTATGTGTGGGCCATTGATTATAATCTTTCATAAATTATAATCATGTGATTTTACTAATATTTTCGTCCTAGCTTTTTAATAGGTAAAATTTGAGCCATTAAAAAGTGGGGGTCTATTTATGGAATGATCTTCATTAAAAAAATTCTATTTGGAGTTGCCAAAATCTTTAGCTCTAGATGGTTAGGTCAATAATCAATAACAGAGCACCTGCTCTGATATCCATTATTGCCTAGAGGTAGCAATCCAAAAGGAGGGGATGAATTGGATTCTTATAAAATTTTAGCTAAATTTACTTTCTAAATAAATATATATTTTAATTTAAGTAAAATAGAAAGTTTATGAGATGAAGACTTTAAGCTACAGTAGAAGCAAGATAGTGTATGCAAACTAAGAATATAAACAATGCAAATAAAAAATAATAATAATGTAAAGAAAGCAAAGAAAGTACAATACAAACACATAAAGTTTTATAGTGGTTCGGTGCAACTAGCACCTACGTCTACTCTCCAAGATTTTCTTAGGATTTCTACTATAATCCACTCTTAATTATAAAGTATTTATTTTTTCAGGCTCACAAACAAACCTAGTTGGTTTTCACAGCAGCACCAACCAAAATCTTATACCATTAGTTTTTTGGGTTCACTAACAATCTAGTTGATTTTTTAGGCTCACCAACCAAAACCTAAAATATCGAATTTTAGACTTGGACAAGTCTAATCTCCAAGTTTCTTTCCTCCAAAAAAATTTGAAAAAAATAAAAATTATAAATAAAAATTTTAGCATAATATAAAGAACAAAATTAAAGCTTTTTAGATCTCAAAGAAGAAGTTGATCATTTGCTTAATTGAAGCTTGGCTTTTCTTCAATTTGTAGTTGAGAGGATGTGAAAGATGTTGGAGAAGATAGCTTCGAAAGCTCGGTAAAAATAATGCATAACTTTACTCTCTTTTTTCTTTTCTTTAGATTTTCAATGTTCCTCACCAAATTTGAAAGATTCTCTCTTTAAAATCTTTAATCTTACTTTCTATTTAATTCTTCATCTTTAAAAATATTTGAAGATGGTTGAAGAGTGAGTTCTAGCCATTGAAAGCTATGAAACATTCGTTAGTGGTGAAAAAGAGCCATTGGAAAGGTTGTAGAAACTAGCCATTGAAGGCTATTAGATACCATCAGGTTGGCTCAAGCTGATAGAGCTAGCTCGATTCTATCTAGAGCTAGCTCGAACTGTAGAACTCAAAAAATTAGTTTTCTATCATCCTAAGAGAGCTGGGTCAGATCCAAATGAAGCAGGCTCAGTCAGTAGAACAGAAAAATATCTTTTTCTCCATCCTAAGAGAGCTGGCTTGGATCCAATTATAGCTAGCTTGGCTGCATGCTAAATCATAGTTTCAATTTTATTTCGTGCTAGAGCTTGCTCTATTCTTTGGTGGGTTGGCTCTAAACTTTTCAACTTTATTTTTCTTCATTGTTTGATCTTCCAAACTTGAATTTCTTGGCTCTAAATCTTTCAAATAAAATTTATTTCTTTTTCTTTCATTTTCTTTATAATGAGCCATCCAAATTTATGAAAACTTCTTCCTTAATATGCTTTGGCTTGACATCTTCAGAGGATTTCTTCAAAAGATAATTTTTTTAGGATAAGCATTTGAGAAACCCTATATTCAATCTTGAAACACATGATTAGTAACATTTTTACTCAATATTTTATGATCATCAAAATCAATTATAGAGTCAATACAGTTAAACTCTGAGATGTTCTACGAGCATTTTGGTCAAGAGGATGAATTATATCAAAACTATATCAATATGGGTTCTAAAGATATTGTTCTACATATTCGACCTATCCAGCCATCAGATACCATTGCTAGATGGTCATTTTAATTGGTATAAAAATTTATTTCTATACTACTAGCTAGGTTAAGACCTATGAGACCACACACATTAGAATTCATGCTCTGACCGGATGGTTGATCAATGATTAAGAATAGTTCTAGGGTTAAATGATCAATACGATTAATATTTAATTTAGTGCAATTGTTGTAGGAGGATCAATTAGCAATTTTATTGCTAATTAACTTTATTTGATTAAGCCATAGAATCAAGATTAAGCTTAATTAAATATGATTTAATTAAATTTGGTTTGGGCTTGATTGGATCAAGTTCAATTAGTTTATTGGATAAGCCAAGTGCATGGAAGAACCACTCCTAGTTCAACTAGGACTTAGGTCAACCCAATTTCTAATTTGATTAGAAAATTAGTTTAGATTTAAATATGATTTAATTTGATTTAGTTATTTTTTTAATTAGGCTAAGATATAATTTAATTTAGTTGGTTTACTTTTGATTTAATTTGATTTGAGAAACCAATTTTAGATCAAGCCAAAATAAGAATCCTAGTATGACTAGGATTCCATATCTTGTGCCACCTTGACCCCATGCCATTCTCCCATTATTTTTGGCATTGAATCCCCTCTCCCCAGCCTTTCACACACATCCGCTCTTCCTCTATCTATCTTATTTGGAATAAGTTATGGACATTGGCTTAAGAAGGTAGGTTGTTGTGGTTTGTTTGAATTCTATGTGATAGAATCCCAACAAACTTGGATTCCTTCCCTTATGCCACCCACTCCCAATTTCCTTTCTTTTTTTTCCATGGTAAAAGAAGGCATTTTGTGCACCAATCTCAGGTGGTCCATGGCATGGGATCAGGAAGGAGCACCCAAGTGTTGGGCACCCCAACAACCTACCTTATATTGACCTACCTTGTCTAGGAATTTGACCTAGATAAGACTCTTCCATAACTTATTATTTAAAATAAATTTTTACTTAAATTTAATGTGAAAGATAGACCTTTGAGAGTGGTTTTGGATGTGTGAAAATCAGAGGGAAAAGATTCTTGGGTGTTGGGTTTTCATAGACACCAATCTAGATGTCTAGGTGAGAGAAGAAAGAAGAAGAAGAGGGTCTTCTTGTAAGGTTTCTTCCACACATCCTTTTCCCTCCTTTTAAGATTTATTTTTGAGAATGACTCAGATATGAAATCTATTCTCTTTCTTCTAAATCTTTGAGTGTTCAATTTTGAGAATAGAAAAGTATTGGATCGATCATCGAAGAAGGATCAGCATCATACTAGCATACTATGTTGATTTCCTACATCAGACTTCTGATTAGGGTTCGTGGGCTCTTGTGGATATCTTCTAAAGCTCGGATGCACGTGCAGCTTAGATCTCCATCCTTCAGCCTGCATCAGCAAGTTAGAACGTCCAACTTGCACTAGTAACAAAAATCTGATCTCCTGTTACTTATATGATTCTGATCAAGTGTAGATCTATGTTGATATGATCAATACTTATTCTTTTTTTTTATTCTTAATTTTTGATTTAATATCATATCATAATCATATAATAACATCCTAGATCTAAGATATTCTTAAGTTTTATAAATAAATATTAATTTATTTAAGTCTTTCACTGCTTGATCTTGAAAAAATTTCAAGATCTAGCCATGAAATCCTAGATCTGGTTCCAAGAATTGGTATCGGAGCTTAGGTTATTTATTACATAATTATTTATGCATATTTAGATTATTTTTTGAATTAAATCAAATTTATATATTGATTATTAAATCTAAAATTAAAAATTAGATTACACAAATTGATTATAAGATTGTCCTGCCATAAGTTTTACCCCTTATAGTGGAGAGGTTGTCCTAGTTCGTATAGATCTGCTTCTTATCATAAATTTATTAGATATGATCTAATTTTATTTATAATTTATTAGATTTAAAATGATTTTAGATCTAAAAATAAAAATTTTAGATTGCATGGACTGCTATAAGATTGTTCTACTATAAGTTTAATACCTTATAGTGGAGAGGTTATTTTAGTACATGCTGATCTAAAACATTGATTATAAAATTTTAGATTAGATCTAAGAGATTTTATGATCTAATTAAAAATATTTTAATTTAATTTTAACCATCATAAATATGTTAGATTTGATCTAAGATAATTTATGATTGATTAGAGTTGAAATTATTTTAATTACATGAACCTGTTTAGATTAGATCTAAAATAGTTTCATGCTTATCTTTCTTGCATATTCATTATGAATCGAACATGCAACTTGGTTGATAGAACCATATTGTAAAAATATTTTATAAATATAAAAATTATTTTTTAAAAGTCGAAGCCCAACCCTCAGTCCAAAACTTAATTAAGAATTAAGAAATTAGTTGATTAGGATCTAGGATTGTGAATTGAAGATCCTAAGACAAATCATAACACATTGGGTTAAATGGATTAGTGGATATTAGGTCCACTAATTGGGTTTGACCTAGGGTTAGATTAAAGAACAGACTTAATTAGTGAATTGACTGTTGCTCCAAGAATTGATTTTGATGATTACAAAGCATTTGAGGGGATTACTAATGAATTTGGCTTGAAAATAGACTTTTTGTATTTCAAGGATAAAATCATAATTTTATCAAGTTTTGATCTGAGAGCCTTAAAAGAAAGTATAGAAGATTTTTAATCCTTTGGAGGTAGTCCCATAATTTTTGGATGCTTATTTTGGAAGAAAATCAAGTTTGAAGCGAAAGGATCGACCCCTAGGTCGTCCCCTGTTGAAAAGGACTATTTGGCATGCTGTCTCTATGCCAAGGGTCGACCCTAGGGTCGACCTCTACTGTTCTGAAGGCTAAAAATATAGAATGACTATTTTTCTGAATTTTATCTCCGTGGTCGACCTCGAGGTTGACCCTTGTGCCATGAGTCGACCCTTGTGCCATGAGTTGACCCATGAGTCAACCCCTATAACAAAAATTTTTCTGCAATGACTATTTTTTGCTTATTTTGATAGGTTTTAATGGTTTCTTTAATATCTCCAATAGCTACAAATCTTGCCTAGGATTCTCTCCTCCACCTATTGAAGATTTAAATGGTTTTAAATAGGAAAAAATAGAAGAGGTTGGTGTGATTCAATTTCAACCCTAAGCAAAAGTCATCTTCAAGCAAAGAAACCTTTGTTCCAAATTCACCTACCTCTAAAGAGCTCTTTCAAATCTCCAACAACCTTGAGAAAAATCAAAGAAGCTTCCATTATTGTGAAAAGCATTCTTAAGGTTTTATTTGCTCATAAAGAGAGCTAAACTTGTATTTGATTGTAATTAAATCTTTTACTCTGCTTTACTATTTTGATTCAAGTTTTGGTAGATTCCAAAACTTGGGAAAGTTGATCCTAACCTTGAATAGGATTGTATTGGCTTGGCTTGTACCTGAGAAATAAGTGTTCTGACTTGGGATAGCTAGGGTTGGAGGTTTTCAATGGTATATTTAGTTTGAATATGGTTAGTGGACTTTATTTTCTAAGTAGAAGCTTGGGGAGTGGATGTAGGTGCAAGGAAAGCACCGAACTACTATAAATCTTGCTTGCTTATGGTGTGCTTGCTATCTTTCTTTTCTTAGTTTGTTAAATTTTTGCTCTCTAATTTTTTATATTTTATCTAACCTAAATCGCTTCACACACATCTTGCATATCATCATTCAAACTTGATATCTTTAAATTAGCTTTAAAATTTTAAAAACCCAATTCATCCCCCCTTGGGTTGCATAGCTGGGCAACAAGTGGTATCAGAGCCCGATGCTCTAACCCTACTTTGATTTAACCATCAAAGAGCCAAACATCTATGGCAACCCAAGTTAGTATTTCTCTAGTCGAGGAGTAGTCCACAAATCGACCTTCACTTTTCAATGGGATAAACTATACCTTTTGGAAAGCTTGGATGTGAATTTTCATACAAGCACTTGACTATGATATGTGGAGTATCATAGTTAACGGACCACACACATCCACTAAAATAATTGATGGTGAGGAATCAATCAAACCCAAAAAGAAATGGGATGAGATTAATAAGAAAATGGCTCAACTCAATGTAGGAGCCATAAATGTTTTAAATTATGCTCTAGATGCTAATGAATTTAATCGTATTTCAACATATATGTTAGCTAAGAAAATATGGGATAGGTTAGAAGTAACTTATGAAAGCACTAATCAATTTAAGGAGTCAAAAATTAACATGTTTGTGCACAAATATGAACTTTTGAAAATGGAGCATGATGAGTCAATAACTGTAATGTTTACTAGATTTACAGATATTATAAATGATCTTAAAAGTCTTGGCAAGTCTTATTCTAATAATGACCTTGTGAGAAAGATTCTTAGATCTTTGCCAAGGACATGCGAGGCCAAAGTGATTGCAGTCCAAGAATCCAAAGATCTGAATATTTTATCATTGGAGGAGCTTCTAGGATCACTAATGACGCATGAGCTAAGCATGAAACAACATCAAGAAGAAGATGTCAAGATAAAGAAGACAATAGCCCTTAAATCCATCACTCAACAAGATAAGGAATCCGATGAAACAAAAGATGAAGAACAAGATGAAGAAATAGCCCTCATCACAAGAAAGTTCAAGAGATTTTTAAAGAGAAAATAAGGAATGAGGAAGAGGCTACCTACCAAAGGAGAGCATGGCAAGGAAAAGGATAAGAAGCAATCCCTTATTTGCTATGAATGTAAGAAGCTGGGGCACTTTAGGTCTAAATGTCCTCAACTTAAAAAGGTTCCCAAGAAATATAAGAAAAAGGCTATGGTGGCAACATGGATTGATAGTGATGACTCAAGCTCCGAAGAGGAAGAAGCTCATTAACAAGCCAATCTATACTTTATGGCACATGAGAATGAGGTTTGTCTTGCATCCAAAAGAAAAAATCGAAGATGGTATCTTGACAGCAGATGCTCAAGACACATGACCAATGATGAGTCCTAATTCATCATGCTTGATGCTAAAAATGGAGGGATGGTCACATTTGGAGACAATAACAAAGAAAAGATCATTGGAATAGGTTATGTCAGTATCACTCCCTCTAAGTATATTGAAGATATTTTATTAGTAGATATTTTAAAACACAATCTCTTAAGTATTAGTCAACTTTGTGATAAGGGTTATAAAGTTATTTTTGAATCTTCATTGTGCATTGTAACTAGTTCTAATGATGATGGCATTAAGTTTATTGATCATAGGCATGGTAATGTTTATATGGTAGATTTGAATGATCTTTCTATGATAAACATGCAATGTTTAGTAGCTATGAATGCCAAAATTAATGAGACTAGTTGGCTTTGGGATCGTAGGCTTGCACACATTAGTATGCATTCACTTTCAAAGCTTATCAAAAAGAAATTAGTTATCGATTTACCAAAATTGAACTTTAAAAAAGATAAAATTTATGATGCATGCCAACTAGGTAAACAAACAAGAGTTTCATTCAAATCTAAAAACATTGTTTCAACTTTTAGGCCATTGAAATTTTTGCACATGGATTTATTTGGTCCTGCAAGAATAGCAAGCTTACGTGGAAAATGTTATGGTTTTATAATTAATGATGACTACTCACGTTTTACATGGATTTTCCTTTTGGCACATAAAGATGAAACTTTTCATGTTTTCACAAAATTTTACCAAAAAGTTACAAATGAAAAAGGGTTTTCAATTCAGAGCATTTGAAGTGATCATGGAACCAAATTTGAAAATCAAGACTTAAAAAAATTTTATGATGAAAAAGGAATTGGCCATAATTTTTCAGCACCTAGGACACTCCAACAAAATGAAGTAGTAGAAAAAAAATATAGCACACTAGAAGAAATGGCCCATACTATGCTACATGAAAGCAACCTTCCAAGATACTTTTGGGTGGAAGTAATTAACATAGCATGTTACATCTTAAACCATGCCCTAATCAGACCAATTTTAAAGAAAACATTTTATGAGCTTTGGAAGGAAGAAAACCTAACATTGCATATTTTCATATTTTTGGTTGCCGATGTTTTGTTTTGAACAATGGTAAAGAAAAACTAGGTAAATTTGATGCAAAATCTGATGAAGCTATTTTTCTTGGTTAGTCCTCTTCTAGTAAAGATTTTAGACTTTTTAACAAAAGAACCTTAGTAGTAGAGGAGTCAACACATGTTGTTTTTGATGAGACTAATAATTTTCCATCAAGAAAGAGTGAGGGTATTGATGATGTAGATCCTCTTATAGAAGGATTGAAGGAGATCATCCTAAAGGATTCAACATTTCAAAATGAAGAGAATCATGAAGACAAGTAAGAAATTAAGGGTGAAGGACAATAAGAACAACCTTAAGGTACAAATAATCTTCCAAAAGAATGGAGGTATGTTCACAATTATCCTAAAGAACTAATTATTGGTGATCCTACATATGGGGTAAGAACTCGTCCTTCACTTAGAGATGCATACAATTATTTTGCATTTATTTCTCATTTTGAACCCAAAACCATTGATGAAGCTGAAAAAGATTATAATTGAATAAATACAATGCAAGAGGAACTTAATCAATTCGAAAGAAATAATGTATGGACCTTAGTATCAAGACCTAAAAATTATCCAATAATTGGTACAAAATAGGTATATAGAAATAAATTGGATGAAAATAAAAATGTAATTAGAAATAAAGCAAGATTAGTTACAAAGGGTTATAATCAAGAAGACAAAATTGATTTTGATGAAACATTTGCACCAGTTTCTAGACTAGAAGCAGTTAGACTTTTACTCGCTTATGCATGCTTTATAATTTTCAAGCTATTTCAAATGAATGTTAAAAGTGCTTTTCCAAATGGATATATTGCCGAAGAAGTTTTTGTAGAACAATCTTCCAATTTTGAAAATCATGCTTTTCCAAATTATGTTTTTAGACTAAACAAAGCATTATATGGTTTAAAACAAGCACCTAGGGCTTGGTATGAAAGACTAAATAAATTTTTGCCTAATAATAGATTTTCAAAAAGAAATATAGATACAACCCCTTCATTGAAAGAGATCATGATGATATCTTAGTAATATAAATATATGTTGATGACATTATATTTGGATCTACTAATGAAATTTTATATCAAGATTTTGCTAAGCTCAAGCAGGAGGAGTTCGAGATGAGCATGATGGGTAAACTAACATTCTTCCTTGAACTTCAAATCAAACAAAAAAAAGAAGAAATCTCCATCATGCAAAGCAAGTACACAAGAGAACTACTGAAGAGATTTAGGATGGAGAGCTCCAAAGCAATTGGTACCTCCATAAGTCCATCATGTAAGCTTGACAAGGATGAAGGTAAAAGTGTTGATCAAAAATATTATAAAGATATGATTAGTTCTTTATTGCATTTAACTGCTAGTAGACTAGATATCATGTCGAGTGTTTATTTATGTGCACGATTTCAATCTAAAAGAATCATATTTAAATGCTATAAAAACAATACTTAAATACCAAAAAGAAACTCAATCCATAGGTTTATGGTACTCCAAGAATTCATCAATTGATTTAATTAGATATTCAGATGCAGACTTTAATAGATGTAAATTAGATAGAAAAAGCACTAGTGAAACTTGCCAATTTTTTGGAGTTAACTTAATCTCTTGGTTTAGCAAGAAGCAAAATTCGGTACCATTATCTACAGTCAAGGCCGAATACATTGCAGTCAGAAGTTGCTGTGCACAAATCTTATGGATTAAGTAACAACATGAGGACTTTGGTATCAAACTAAATAAAACTCTCATAAAATATGATAATACTAGTGCCATAAATCTAAATAAGAATCCAATACAACACTCTAGGTCAAAACACATTGAAATAAGACATCATTTCATAAGAGAGAATGTTCAAAATAATGACATAATTTTTTATTATGTTTGTACTGAAAATCAATTGACTGATATTTTTACTAAGACCTTGAGTGAAGATAAATTTTATGAAATTAAGAGAGAATTAGAAATTCTAGATTCTTTTGCTTAAGTATTCTTCTTTTGATCCTAACTTATCCTCTACTAATATTTTTGGATTAATCCTTGAAACTTAATTTCATTGCTTTAAGTTAAAAATTATTCATCCTTCTTATTTTTTTCCTGACTATAAGAAGAAAAATTATTTTTGAACTTAACAATAAAAATCATGGATAAACTATTATACTTTATTTATCTCATGAATTTATTTGAGCATTCTAATGATTTTGATCATTTGATTCATTTTAAGCAACTATTAGTATTTTACACATTTTGGTCATATTATTATTTTTTTGAAAATTAATTAGTATCAAGAAATTATTTTTGATCTTAAAAAAGAATTATTGATAAATATTCATGCCTTATTCAGATTGATTAATTTTAAAAAATAAATTTAAGAAAAATACTCTTTTTAAGTCTTTTGATATTAATGTCAAGTAAAATATTTCAAAGAAGCTATTAATACCAAATATTCAAAGAAGGCAATAGTTTTTAATCAATTGATGTCATCCAGCTTGACATTTATCTTATATTTTATTGATCTTAAAGTATATATATATAATAATAAAAGAAAAGAAGAGATGATCCCTAAAAAATTAAATATATCTTATAATTTGCTTTGAATGATCTATTTAAAATCTTTAATCTTTGAAATGTTCCATCCCTCTTAAATCTTTGAAGTTCAAAATAATTTTATTTAATACATTTATATTATTCAAAAAGAGGGAGATGTGTTTTTAATTCCTATTGTTAATAAATAGAATTTAAGAAGAAAAAAAAGATATTCATTATAAATTTATTGTGTTCTTTCAAATGGGAAAGAAAAGCTAAAAAGTAAATTTATCCAACAATAATTATGGAAAAGAGGGGGAGAAAATATTATGTGATGAATTTTCTAGTATCTACTCTTAAAAAATAAGGAAAAAGATATTTGTTTGTTAAATATTATCTAGTTAGCCTTGACTGAACATTCTAATTAATTTGAGTTAGGGATAATGAATTTTGATTGTTTTATGATCCTTTTAACTGAAGCCTTCATGTGATTATTTAGTTTAAATTCAATTGATTTGATTGCAAATTATTTTTGATAACTAATTAGAGTTAAACTAATTTGAAATATATTCTCACTCAAAAAAAAATAGTTTTGATATATACTTCTAATTTTGAAACTCATTTAAAAATATGAATATAATACAAAATTTTAGTGTGCCTTTAGAAATTTTTGTAAAAACATTTTTGCTCTGATACTATCTTTGTTTTGCTTGATATGATATATATCTTTTTCGAGCTTAATTTACTGAAATTTGTTTAGGAAAAGAAAAGAATGAATAATGAATTAAATGTTGTGCTTGATTCCACTATTCAAATCTTTGAAAAGCTCTAATCCTCTTAATGCTTAAAAGTACATACTTGAAAATCTATTCAAAGAATCATATTCATTCAAAAAGGGGGAGAGTCTTTGATATTTGAGTTTAAGCTAATTTTTTGTTAAAAAAAAATTCAAATGATAAGCTTTTAAAGGAGAGCTAATTCATTTGATTTGATTCAATTTTCTGAATTTGATACATTTGTCATTTGACACACCCCATCACATCTCTGATTCCTCATCTGATTCAAATGCTTCCAGCCATGATCTCTACTAGATTTAGTTTTAGTCATCTTTGTATTAGGATATGATCTAGTATCTCTTAGTTGTTTCTATGAATTGTTGATCATGTCATAGTTGGTTATATTTTTTTTTGGATCAAACTTATGGCATTGGTACTATTGGTTGTTTGGGTCATGGATAGTTGTATCCATGAATTTTGTATGTTTTGATGGCCTAATTCTCATGAATACTTTTGATATCTTTATATTTTGTATGTTTAGCACTTATATATTTTGATGACTTGATGTTATGATAATCATTTGGATGTAAATATGTGATGATGTCTATTAGAGATAAACCCCGCTCCCATCGAAGTCTAGTCTGGTAGTTAGCCTAATGTAACTGATAATCATAGAAGAGCTTCAATCGAAAATTCTCCAACAGTCGAACTCCTTCCAGACTTCACCTTCAATCGGATTCCTCCAGGAGTCGAACTCCTTCCGGACATCATCTTCAATCGAATTCCTTCAACAGTCGAACTCCTTCCAGACTTCTCCTTCAGTTGGATGTCTCCAAGAGCCGAACTCCTTTTAGACTTCTCCTTCAGTTGGATTCCTCCAGCAGTCGGATTCCTCCAACAGTCGAACTCTTTTCAGACTTTTTTTTCAGTCGGATTTCTTTAGGAGCCGAACTCCTTTTGGACTTCTTCTTTAGTCGGATTCCTGCAGCAATCAGATTCCTTCAGGAGCCGAACTCCTTTCAGACTTCTCCTTCAGCCAAACCTCTCCACCAATTGGACTCCTTCTGGACTTCTCCATCAGTCGAACTCCATCTGAATTACTTCTAGATTTTAAGTAGTATTCCTCTTAGATGATCCCCTCTAGCCGTATTCCCTTTAGGAGTCCGAACTCCTCTGGAGTTGACATATGTCAAAGCTCTTCATCAACCAACACCTACTTCCACCGAACTTCGATTATTAAATCTCAATATGAATGGGTGACACCTCTCTTCATAATAAATTCCACATGGTCCCGAGCAGCCTACTACTGAACGGGAATGGTAATAAATTCCACACGACCCCGAGCGGCCTACTACCAGATGGTTATGGCTATATAGGCTCCATCTATAAAAAGAGACCCTCCAGATACGTCTTCTCTAAGCTCTCTTCTTCTTTCCAAAACTTTGCTAAATTCTTGCCTAAGCACTCTATTTCTGTTGGCTAGAAGAGCTGACTTGATCATCGGAGAATCCTACTAGAGCCACCACCACCAACTTCGGATGAAACTTTATTTTATAGGTCACCGATGGAGACATGTTCTTCCTCAACTCTAGCTCAATCTAGCATCAACCAGATTCTGCACCAATAGGATTGGCGCTAGAAGGAGGGCCCTTTGTTCTTGAGGTACCCTTGCTCTTAAAGGAGTGCTCAATCGATCCTGTGGATCTTATTCTTCAAGGTTCATCTCCATCCTCTTCCTCAATCTCAAGAAATGCCCTCAAAGAAGGCAACTACCTAGAGATTTACCGCTTCAGTCATTAGTTCTGAGCCAGATCCATCCGCTCCTGCTCTATCATCGGTGCTTCAACCTCCTCCTCCAGCGATAGTCATGGTAGATCCAGAGTAGTTTAACCTACTGATGCAGTGGGTTCAAGACCTCATTGTAATGGTGCAGGCCATGCGGCAGACCTTGGTGCAGTTTCACCAGGAAATCCACCATCGAGATGTCAGGAACCGATCCCAAGGAGGAGCACTTGGGCTAAAATATCCGTCGCCCCTTAGAAGAAGAAATAGAGAGTAGAGGATCCTTATTCAGATCATGATTCTTCTCCGGTAGAGACCTTCTCCATCTACAGCTAGAAGCATTCCAAGATCTATGATCGAGATGACGTCCTCAATCAGAAACTATGGAAGATAGATCGATGGATTGAGGAACTCCACCACATTACCCCGGCTCACCATGATGACGTCTGCATTGATCCTTTTTTCTCTCCATGTTGTCCCGACCGAACTTCGAGCATCCCCAATTTAAAAGCTATGATAGAACCTCTAATCCGATCGATCATCTAGAGGCCTTCCGGACTATGATGCTGCTCCATGGTGCAGTAGATGCCATCTTATGCCGAGCATTCCCGTTTACCTTAAAGGGAGCAGCAAGCAATTGGTACTCAGCATTAAAGTTAGGTACGATCTTCTTCTTTGATCAGATGAGCCATCAGTTTGTGGCTCATTTTGTTAGCAGTCGGCATCCCCATCGAGGTTTGGATTGCTTGATGAATATCAAGCAGAAGGAGCAAGAATCTATTCGAGCTTATGTCACCCGGTTTAATACTCCTACATTGGAGGTTCGAAACCTAGATCAGTCTATTGCAATGGCCGCACTCAAGGACATCCTTCAGAAGAATGATTTGATGTTTTCCTTGAGAAAAATACCCTAGGAACTTTACCGATCTGCTAGCTTGGGCTGAAGGATATGCCCAAGCAGAAGAAGCCTTCAAGTTGAAGGATGAGGAAGCCACAGGAGAGCGGCGGGTGGACGAGTCTTGTAGACCTGCTATTGATGGAAGGCCGAATGAAGTTTGATTGCGCTTACAAACTATCCTCAAGCGCAAGCGAGCCCGAACTCCTCCTCGAGCTCGTCATCAAAGAAGCCCCGACAGAAGGGCGCGAAGAAGTTCTCCCCCAAGAAGGTTCCATAACTATGTCTCCCTTAATGCTCCTAAAACTTAAGTTCTAATAAAAATTAAGAATTAGCTACTAAGACCAGAAGAATTACGATCTCCCCCAAACAAGCGCAATCGAAGCAAGTACTATTTGTATCATCATGATCATGGTGATGATACTGAAGAATGTATTCAGCTCCAAGACGAGATCGAGAAGCTCATTAGGAGAGGTTGGTAGGGTCGATTCCTCAAACGCCAGCCTCAAGCAAGAGAAGATCAGCCAAGGGTGCTGTCGTAGCCAGAATAGTCAATGAGAGAGGAACAATGAGGAGATCGGTTGCCTCTCGACATTATCAGCACTATCTCTGAGGGACTTAGTACTTCAGCGAGCTGCCATCTCTCAGCCTTAAAGCCAAGGAAATCTTACCCCAAATTGGGAAGGTCTATATGAAATAGAGGACGTTGTCCGGCATGAAACTTATCGCCTGAATGAGCTCGAAGGAAGAATGCTCACACAATCTTGAAATTCAAAAAATCTAAGAATGTACTACCAATAATTTTCTAATAATAAAACTCTTCCAATTCAATATTATTATTTTTTGGTGCAAAAACTATGTGATGATAGGAAAGAAGCAATCAAAAGTGGCCATGTTAGAAATTGGAGGAGAACCTCATCCTAACATGAGCAAGTCGAAGACCTTCAATTATTTAAGATAAAAGGAGAATCTCATCCTAACATGAGTAAACTCAAAGACCTCATTCATTTTAGATGAGGTGAGGGGAGAGACCCTGACAATGGTCCAAATGTGCCCCTACAATTCATTAGGAACAGGAGGAGAACCTTGTCCTAACGTGAGCAAAGTTGAAGATCTCATCGATATAAGATAAAATGAAGGGAGAGGACGTACCGATAATCCCAATACTTCAATTGGAGATAAGATCTCCTACAACCTCGACTGGAGAAAAGATCTCTTTCGAGCTTCAACTTCAACAGGAGATAAGGTCTCCTACAACCTCGATTGAAGATAAGATCTTTCCTGAGCTTCAACTTCAATAGGAGATAAGATTTCCTACAACCTCGGTTGACGATAAGGTCTTTCCTAAGCTTCAACCTCAATAGGAGATAAGATCTTCTACAATCTCAACTGGAGATAAGATCTTCTTCAGGCTTCAACTTCAATAGGAGATAAGATCTCCTGCAACCTCGGATGGAGATAAGATCTCTTTCAAACTTCAACTTCAATAGGAGATAAGATCTCTTACAACCTCGGCTGGAGATAAGATCTCTCCTGAGCTTCAACCTCAATAGGAGATAAGATCTTCTACAACCTTGACTGGAGATAAGATCTCCTACGAGCGTCAACCTCAATAGGAAATAAGATCTGCTACAACCAAGACTAGAGATAAGATCTCCTCCGAGCTTCAACTTCAACATGAGATAAGATCTTCTACAACCTCAGCGGAGATAAGATCTCTCTTGAGCTTCAACCTTAATAGGAGATAAAATCTCCTATAACCTTGGCTGAAGATAAGATCTCCCCCAAGCTTCAACTTCAAAAGAAGTTAGAATCTCCTTCAACCTCAATAGGAGATAAGATCTCCCCTGAGCTTCAACTTCAAAAGAAGATAGAATCTCCTTCAACCTCAATAGGAGATAAGATCTCCTACAAACCTCGACTGGAGATAAGATCTCTCCTGAACTTCAACTTCAATAAGAGATAAAATCTCCTACAACCTCGATTGGAGATAAGATCTCCTCCGAGCTTCAGCCTCAACAGGAGATAAGATCTCCCCCGAGCTTCAACATCAAAAGAAGATAGAATCTTCCTTAACCTCAACAGGAGATAAGATCTTCCCCAAGCTTGAACTTCAAAAGAAGATAGAATCTCCTTCAACCTCAACAGGAGATAAGATCTCCTATAACCTCGACTAGAGATAAGATCTCCTAAAACCTCGACTGGAGATATGATCTCTCCCGAGCTTCAACATCAACAGGAGATAAGATCTCCTACAATCTCTTCTGAAGATAAGATCTCCCCTGAGCTTAAAACTTCAACAGGAGATAAGATCTCCTACAACCTTGGTGGAGATAAGATCTTCCCTGAGTTTCAACCTCAATAGAAGATAAGATCTCCTACAACCTCGGTTGAAGATAAGATCTCTCTCGAGCTTCAACATCAAAAGAAGATAGAATCTCCTTCAAACTTAATAGGAGATAAGATCTTTCCCAAGCTTCAACTTTAAAAGAAGATAGAATCTCTTTCAACCTTAATAGGAGATAAGACCTCTTACAAACCTCAATTGAAGATAAGATCTCCCCCGAGCTTCAACTTTAAATAGGAGATAAGATCTCTGACAACCTCGACTGGAGATAAGATCTCCTCTAATTTTTAACCTCAACAAGAGATAAGATCTCTCCCGAGCTTCAACTTCAAAAGAAGATAGAATCTCCTTCAACCTCAATAGGATACAAGACGTCCCTAAAGCTTCAACTTCAAAAGAAGATAGAATCTTCTTCAACCTCAATAGGAGATAAGATCTCCTACAACCTCGGCTGGAGATAAGATCTCTCTTGAGCTTCAACTTCAATAGGAGATAAGATCTTCTACAAACCTCTTCTAGAGATAAAGATCTCTTCCGAGCTTCAACCTTAATTAAAGATAAGATCTCCTACAACCTCGGTTGGAGATAAGATCTCTCCCAAGCTTTAACTTCAACAGGAGATAAGATCTCCTACAATCTCGGCTGAAGATAAGATCTCCTCCGAGCTTCAATTTCAAAAGATGATAGAGTCTCCTTCAACCTCAACAGAAGATAAGATCTTTTTCGAGCTTCAACTTCAAAAGAAGATAAGATCTTCTCAACCTCCATAGGAGATAAGATCACCCTCGAGCTTCAACTTCAATGGGTGCAGAGCCCAGAAAAAAACTTCAGCAGTCATCTATTTTGTACTTCCTTCCTTCAAATTTCAAACTTGGAATTGGGGGGACTATTGTTGGAGATAAACCTAACTCCTATCAAAGTCGAGTCTGGTACTTAGCCTAATATAACCGATAATCATAAAAGAGCTTCGATCAGAAATACTCCAGTAGTCGAACTCCTTCTGGACTTCACCTTCAGTCAAATTTTTTTAGGAGCCAAACTCCTTTTGGACTTCATCTTCGGTTAGATTCCTCCAGCAGGTGAACTCTTTTCAGACTTCTCCTTCAGTCAGATTCCTTCAGGAGTCGAACTTCTTTTAGACTTCTTCTTCAATCGAATTCCTCCAGCAGTTGGATTCCTTTAGGAACCAAACTCCTTCTGGACTTCTCCTTCAGTTGGATTCCTCTAGGAGCCAAACTTTTTTTGAACTTCTTCTTCAGTCAGATTTCTGCAGTAGTCGAATTCCTCCAAGAGCTGAACTCCTTTAAAACTTCTCCTTCAACCAAACTTCTCCACCAGTCGGACTTCTTCTGGACTTCTCCATCAGTCGAACTCGATTCAGATTCATCTAGCAGACTACTTTCAGATTTCAAGTAGTATTCCTTTCGGATGATCCCCTCTAGCCATATTTCTTTTAGGAGTTCAAACTACTCTAGAATTGACATATGTCAAAGCTCTTCATCAACCAATGCTTGCTTCATCCAAACTTCGACTATTAAATCTCAATGAACGGACGACACCTCTCTCCATAATAAATTCCACGTGGCCCCGAGTAGCCCACTATTGGATGATTTTGGTAATAAATTCTATGTGGCTTCGAGTGGCCCACTACCAGATGGTTATGACTATACAGGCTCTGTCTATAAAAAAGGATCCTCCAGATATATTTTTTCTAAGCTCTATTCTTCCTTCCAAAACTCTACTGAATTCTTGCCTGAGCACTCCATTTCTACTGGCTAGAAGAGCTAACTTAATCATCGGAGGATCCTACCAGAGCCACCACCATCGACTTCAGATGAAACTTTATTTTGTAGGTCATCGATGGCAACCTCTTCTTTCTCAACTCCAGCTCGATCCGACATCAACCAGATTTTGCACCAATAATATCATTTGAATGATGTGAAATGAAACCATTATAAATTGGCTAAATTTCATTATGATCATTATGTGGTAAATTGAAAGTTTTATTTTAAAGTCTTGTTCTAACAGAAAAACATATGAAATAACTTAAGGGGGAGGCTTTTTATTTTTGAATTTTAAAATCCTTTAAGAACTTACTTAATAATATCAAAAAGGGAGAGTAGAGTAAATAAAATTAGACTTTAAGCAAAATTGAAGTAAAATTGATAAAAAAATAAAATAGAAGTAAAATTGATAAAAAAAAATAAGTAAGTCAAATACTTTTGCAAATCATTTAAATGCCTAACTATAAGTAATCATCAAACTACTCTTGATGCCATATTGATCAAATAATTGAATACAATATCCTAGTATGTAATGTAGCATGTTTCATTAAAATTTTTGAAATCCTCAATCAATGCTTCTACATGCTTTATTTTTGCTTATGCTCAAATATTTTGTCATCATCAAAAAGATGAAGATTATTGCTCCAAGAATTGATTTTGATGATTACAAAGCATTTGAGGAGATTACCAATGAATTTAGCTTGAAAAAAGACTTATTGTATTAAAGGAGTAAAATCATAATTTTATCAAGTTTTGATCTGAGAGTCTCAAGAGCAAGTATAGAAGATTTCTAATCCTTTGGAGGCAGCCCATGATTTTTGAATGCTTATTTTGAGAGAAAATCAAATTTAAAGTGAAAGGGTTGACCCCTAGGTCGTCCCCTACTGAAAAGGGTCGTTTGGCATGTTGTCTCTATGTTAAGGGTCGACCTCAGGGTCGATCTCTACTGTTTCGAAGGCTAAAAAATATAGAATGGCTATTTTTTTGGGTTTTATGTAATGAGTCGACCCCTATACTATGAGTCGACCCATGAGTTGACCCTTACAATGGAAATTTTTTTGCAACAACTATTTTTTTCTTATTTTGATAGATTTTAATAATTTTTTTAATATCTCCAATGGCTACAAATCTTATCCAAGATTCTCTCCTTCACTTATTAAAGATTTAAAAGATTTTAAATAGAAAAAAACATAAGAGATTAGTGTGATTCAATTTTAGTCCTAAGCAAAAGCCATCTTCAAGCAAAGAATCCTTCGTTTCAAGTTCACCTACCTCTCAAGAGCTCTTTCAAATCTTCAACAACCTTGAGAAAAATCAGAGAAGCTTCCTCCATTATTGTGAAAAGCATTCTTAAGATTTTATTTTCTCACAAAGGAAGCTAAACATGTATTTGATTGTCATTAAATCTTTTACTCTGCTTTACTATTTTGATACAAGTTTGGGAGGGATTCTAAAACTTGGGAAGATTGATCCTAACTTTGAATAGGATTGTATTGGATTGGCTTGTATCCAAAAAATAAGTATTCGAGCTTGGGATAGCTAGGGTTGGAGGTCTCCAATGGTGTATTCAGTTTGAATATGGTTAGTGGATTTTAATTTCTAAGTAGGAGCTTGGAGAGTGGATGTCGGTGCTACAGAAGCACCGAACCGCTATAAATCTTGCTTGTTTGTGGTGTGCTTGCTATCTTTCTTTTCTTCATTTATTAAATTCTTATTCTCTAATCTTTTATATTTTTTTCTAATCTAAATTACTTCACACACACATCTTGCATATCATCATTCAATCTTGATATCTTTAAATCTGCTTTAAAATTTTAAAAGATCAATTCACCCCCTCTCTTAGGTTGCATAGTTGGGCAACATTGACTAAAACTAATCAATTGTTATCTTAGATTAGATCAAGAATTCTCTAGATCAATTACAATAGCTATAGTTGATCAAGTCCATGTCTTTAACAAGACCCAAGATGGACTTGATTTTTAGCTATGTGGTCTAGCACGAACTGTTAGGTTGATCTAATTGAAACTAATTAAACTATTTGATTTCTAAGGTAAATCAAACAACTGATCTTTAATTGCCAGCTCACTTATCTGACCATTTTTGATGCTATCTAAGGCAAGCTTTGGTAGATCCTTCCATCAATCAAACTTACCTGGCCTCTTGGTAAGATTATGTTTTGATTGGATCACTTAATTATTCGAGCTGACCCCTGTTAGCTAGGTAAATCAGTGTGACTGATTTAGGTGCTCCTAGACCAACCTATAAGTGGTTTTTCTTAAGCTAACTTGGTGAATCTAGTGGAAGGATCATAATAAGTTGGTTCATCTTACCTTCTCTCTTTCTTAAATTAAAATCTTTAAAAATTATTAGATTCTTAAAATAAAATAGTTATATTGATAACTAGATCATAACCTCCCATTAAGTAGAAGATAATGGATCCACCAGTTGGGTAATCATTGGAGGCCTAAAGGCTTGATGCTTATCGACTGATGGAATTATCATTCATTATATGATTTCTTAGCTACATCTTTCTAAATGGTGGTTAGACTAGCCAACCAAAGTGGGCCTAATCATTTATTGGTTAGATGGGCCAAGTATGGTCATGTTAATGGTTGGACCGAACCGAATCTTTTCAGTGAAAGTCGAAGCCTCCTGATTAGGGACTGGGGCAAAATTTAATTACTAAAAATTATTTAGAGAAATAATTGATTATGAACCTATCCTTAGATGTACATTGGTTGGCCAACTAAAGTTGGGCTTGTATGCAGTTTATGTAGATTCTAGTATCCATTAAGAAATTAGGATAATTCCTCGAATTGGAGGTAGAGGCTACCAATTCGAATAAAATAGTCAAAGAATCTTTTGATTAAAGTCCAAATCTTTAGGTTTAATGAATCAATTACTAATTAGGTTATGATTTTCCTTTATGCAGATATAGCCACTTTTCAATTACTCTGATCATTGTTGGACAATGATAAGTTGGTGGGATCCAATTTTGATAGCTGGTACCGAAAGTTGAAGATAGTCTTAGAGCATAAACGGATCCTATATGTATTGATGGATCCTGCACTAGAGGAGGTAGCTCCTAATGAATGTGGAACAATCAGAGACACTTATCAGAAGTGGCTTAGTGATCGAACCATGGTGCACTGCATTATGCTGGCTGCCATAAGCGACGAGTTCAGCTACAAATTTGAGATGGCTCAATCAAAGGACATTGTTGACTACATGATTGATTTTGATGATTGCCAAACTTTGAGTATTTGACTATTTAACCATGTATTTCATAAGTGGATGTAGGTCTTTCTAGGTATTTAAATTGAAGAATCATTTCAAAAAAAGATCTACAAAAGTTCATCAAGTCAAGATCTTTAAAGAAAATATTTTTCTTGAGCTATCAAAGATCGAAAGAAACAGAGCTCTTTGACCAAAACAAGAAAGATATAAAATGAAATTCAAATAAAAATCAAATCTCCTTGATTGAAAGCAAAAATTTCTTAAAATAGCCTTGGAGCAATTTTTGAGATGTCTCAAAATTTTTTTGAGAGCTCTCGAGTGGACTAGCATGCCTAAATGCAGTTTCTGGCATAATTCTGAGATGTCTCGAGTTGAACTCAAGACGTCTCAATCTCTGGAGATAGAAACTTAATTTCTATACTCTGAGAGCGAGAGGTCTCATAGGATTGTCGAGAGGTCTCGTGGTTTCGATGAGATGTCTTGATTTGAAATTAAGAGGTCTGAAAATCTGGTGAGAGGTCTCGTAAAAATTCGAGAGGTCTCGTTTTGCACGGACAACCTTCAAATGGATAATTTTGCAATGGCTATTTTTCAACCCCAACGGCTATTTTAGAGCTTCCAATGGCTAGAACATTCACTCCAACCATCTCTAAAGGTATTTAAAGATAGAGAATCAATTGGAAAGAAAGAAAAAAGAGATTTAAAGAGAGATTCTTTTATTTTCGATGAGGAACATTGAATATCCGAAGAAAAAAAAGAGAGAAAAGTTGTGCATAGATTTCAGCAAGCCTTCAAAGCAATCTTCTCCAACATCTTCTACATCTTCTCAAGCATAATTTAAAGAAAAGCCAAGCTTCAATCGAGCACATCATCTACTTTCTATTTAGAATTTAAAAGAGCTTCAATTCTATTTTTTATATTATGCTGAAACTTTACTTGTATTTTTTATTTCTTTTCAAGTTTCTTTGGAGGAAAGAAACTTGGGGATTAGGCCCGTCCAAGCCCGAAATTGGACATTGTAGATTTTGATTGGTGAGCCTGAAAAATCAACTGGATTAATAGTGATCCTAGAAAGCTATTAGTGTAAGGTTTTGGTTGGTGCTCCTGTGAAAACCAACTAGATCTGTTTGTGAGCCTAGAAAAACAAGTACACTGTAATCAAGAGTAGATTATAGTGAAAATCCTAAGGAAAGTTTGGAGAATGGACGTAGGAGTGGGTTGCTTCGAACCACTATAAAATCTTGTGTGTTTGTGTTATATTTTTAATTCTTGCTTTGCTTGGTTTATTATTTGCTTAGATTAGCTTTCAAATTTCTTCATAGAATTTGTATATCCTAAAATTGCTGCTGCTTATATTGTTTACATTTGAACCATACTACTTAAGTTAAAATCAAAGAACATACCTATTTAGAAAGTAAATTTGATTAAAATTTTATAAGAATCCAATTCATCCCTCCTCTTAGGTTGCTATCTCTAGACAACAATTGGTATAAGAGCAGGTGGTTTGTTATTGATTTTTGACCTAACTATCAAGGGTAAAAGATCTTGGCAATCCAAATAGAATCCTTTTTGAATGAAGGCCATTCCATTGATCATCCACCATTGTTAAATGAATTAAATTATAACATTAAAAAATTAGAATGAAAATTTTTATACAATCACATCACTATAATTTATGGAAAATTATTGTCAATGGCCCTCACTGTTAGATATATATGCCCCAGAAGCCAAAATTGGCTGACACTTGTAATACACTACTAGGGGAAAAATTATAATTTTGACTAATATCAATAAAATGGATTATTTTCTATCACATATGGGTATTTAGTGTCTGTGATACATCCTTTGAGTTAATGGTAATGATAATTCATATTTTCAAGAGTTGAAAATTTAAGACATGAATAATCATTATTAACTCATAAAATGCTCCCGACCATAGGATCATCACGAGGATGGTGATTGATCCGAAAGGTTGGTGTACAATCACTTCTCTTTAGTAGATGAGTCTTGAGTCTACGGTGTGGAGACACCGGAGCGAGAGTACAGATACTCGTTAGAGAACGAGGGCACTGAGCGTGACCACCTCGAGTAGTCATTAGGGAGTCTACCTTCTCGTCAATGACTGACTCGATGCTGCAGTAGTGTGTCTGGTTCTTTGACCTGAGATGCATCGACAGTTCACCTTGAGGGTGTTATAGTTTGACTACACCATTACTCGGTCTCCTAGCCATATGGAATCCTGAGGTGTATGTTGGCTATAGCATGTTCATTGTAGGAACTGGATGGCATCAAGATGGAATCTATCTACCTCGGTGGTAGAGGAGCAGCCCTATGATAATCATGAGAATCAAGTCCAGAAGTCCCATGGCCATGGTAGAGTGAAATAATAGAAAGAGTTTCTATTTAGATTTTCACATTGGACTCGAATCGAATGATTACATCATATGACAGAAACTAGGGTTTGACGAGTTCACCTTAACCCTAATCTGATCGGGGCTCAAGATAGAAGAACTTAATCACACAGGTAGCTGCACCAAGAGGTTCGCATTCAGCTCTGATGGGTTGCCACCATATACTGCTAGGTGTCACTGGTGGATTTTGGGAGCAATTAGAATGATTTAGATGATCGATCATTCTAGCTGTTCGAATCAGAAGAGTTCTGATCCATCGAAAGGAGTTTCGATGATGTCGATGATAGAGATCATGACATATCCCATTACCATACAAAACTGAACCTAACTGGGTCACACAAACAAGGGTTTGAATTTGGTGATCATCAATTGAACTGATCTAGTTCAATTGATCTGAATGAGATTCAATTAGGTTCAAGGAAAATCGTGCTAGCACTCGATTGAACCTAACGTTCTTCTTTTACTATCATAAATAAGTTGTCCTGACTGAGCCAAAGGAGTTTGTGCTCAATCAGAGGCCTTCATATGGTCTGACTGGAGGTTGTCCAAGTCAGAAAAGGTTGTCTTATTTTGTAAGACATTACCTGCCATTTTTGGTCACCTGCCATTTCTTGTTCTTTGACTTTGGTCAAAAGTCTACCTTTGACTGGTCAAATGTTGACCATTGACACTTTGACTTTTGACCACATGTCACGCACCTATTGGAGAGCTGGTGGGGGCTTGTCCCCTTACCAGAACCTGGTAAGGAAGAGGGCGCACGCCACCCTTGGCGTGTGCCCAAGTTGGAGGCGCCTAGGAGTCCTTGTTGGACAAGGACTCCATCTCCTTTTTGGATTCCAATTAGAGTTCTCCTAAGAATCAACTTTGACTGGTCTTAGGCACCCTCTAAGGAGGAATCTAGGGGACTCTATTCCCACCAATCAGATTTAGATCTGATTTCATAAAGAGTTGTGATTGGTTGGGAAGAAGAGAAGTTGGATCACAGTCAGTCTATAAATAAGACCCTGCGCCCAACTCAGATTCTGATTAAAAAAAGTTTGAGAAATTCAAAACCCCATGCCCTAAGGCTGCCTCTCCCTTCTTCCTCCATCCCAAACTCACCTTCTCCCTCTCCTCTCCACGTCCAAAAGGAGTTTTGGACCTTGGTTGGTGCAATCCAGATCAAAGAAAGGCGACTGAAAGCTAGAAGGCTGCGCTGCTGCAAAGGACGACTGCTGATCTTCAAAAGGAGTTTTGAAGATCCTCCACAGATCAGATCCAGATCTTGATTTTTGGAGATGTGATAGAGAAGAAGAGGATCTCCAGATCCAGCCTGAGTGGATACCGGTAGAGGCCAGGCGCTTGCATGGCTAGATCCAGAACCTTCCGCTGCAAACAGGATCATCAACGGGTAATAGGATTACCCAAATCAGGTAAATTAAATTTGATTTAATTTATCCTTATTTTATTTTATTTATTAAAATAATAAGAATCAAATCTAAAATATCCCAGATCTGATTCGGATCAAAGAGAAAAAATTTTAGAAATATATCTCTTGATCTGATCAGATCTGAACGACCTGGACCGGAAAATCAGGATTTTCCTTCAACTGGTATCAGAAGCCAAGGTTCTAAAAGTATTTAGATCTGATTTCAAATTTATTTTAATTAAAAAATAAGTGATTTTAGATGTCACATGAGATGTTGATCAGATCTGAAATCAGAAAAAATTAAAATTAAATGATTTGGATCTAAGATTAGGAAATATGCATGACTAGTTCTAAAATAGAATAGTTCTATAGAATAGTCTTGCATGTTTTTGATTTAATCTGATTAAATAATATTTTAGATCCTTATTTATTTACTATTTTTTGATATTATAATGGTTATAATAACATCTGAAAAATAGTAAATAAAATTATTTAATTTTAACATCATATGAGATATGATTGATGCATGTCGATCGATGATGATCCCAAAACCTACAACCAGGCGATATCAGATATCGACTCTGAGAAATGGCTAGAGGCAATGCAGTCAGAAATTGACTCGATGCACTCAAATCAAGTCTGGACCTTGGTAGATCCATCAGAAGGTATAGTACCTATTGGGTGTAAATGGATCTTCAAGAGAAAGATTATAGCAGATGAAAATGTGGAGACATTCAAGGCTAGACTAGTGGCAAAAGGTTATAGTCAATGCGAAGGCATTGACTATCAGGATACCTTTTCCCCAGTGGCTATGCTAAAATCCATCCACACATTGCTTGTCGTTTCCAGCCTATTTCGATTATGAAATATTGGCAAATGGATGTGAAAACGACATTCTTAAATGATATCTTGAGGAAGATATCTATATGGAACAGCCGCTAGGTTTTCACATCCAGTGATACTGATCACAAGATTTGCAAGCTGTAAAGGTCCATATATGGACTTAAGCAAGCATCTCGAAGCTGGAACACTCGTTTTAATGATGCGATCAAAATATTTGGTTTCATCAAAAATGAAGAGGAACCGTGTTTTCAAAAAGATCAGTGGGAGCGCTGTTGTCTTTCTCGTATTGTACGTGGATGACATCCTCCTTATTGGAAATGATATTTCCATGTTAACATTAGTCAAAATATGGTTGTTCAGGAAATTCTCCATGAAAGACCTAGGTGAAGCATCCTTTATTCTAAGAATTAAGGTCTATAGGGATAGACCAAATAGGATGCTAGGACTTTCATAGAAGATGTACATAGAGAAAGTACTAAAGAGGTTTAGTATGGAAAACTCTAAGAGGAGATTAATACCCTTCAGACATGGTATTCATCTTTCGAAGAAGATGTGCCCCAACACACCTGAGGAAATAGAATGTATGAGCAAGATCCCTTATGCTTCTGCAATAGGGAGCCTCACGTATGCCATGCTATATACACGATCTGATATAGCCCATGCTGTGAGTGTCACAAGCAGATATCAGTCAAATTCAGGTGAAGAACACTAGACTTCTGTGAAATGTATCCTTAAGTACTTAAGAAGAACTAAAGATATGATGTTGGTCTTTGGTAACGGAGAACTCCAAGTCCAGGGATACATAGACTCGGATTTCATGTCCGATGTAGATGATCGAAAGTCGACATCTGGGAGTCTGTTTGTGTGCAATGGTGGTGCTATCAGCTGAAAGAGTTCCAAGTAAACGGTGATAGCAGATTCCACCATGGAAGTAGAATATATCGTTGCATAAGAAGCTGCGAAAGAAGTATTCTGGTACAAAAAGTTTACTGCAGAAATTGGAGTAATGCCATCTGACGTCATTCCTCTATACTGCGACAACAATGGTGCCATAGCCCTTGCTAAGGAGCCGAGGTCTCACCAAAAATCTAAGCATATTGAGCAGTGATACCACCTCATCCGCGATTACCTCGAAAAGGGTTATGTCGAGGTCAAGAGAGTCAACTCCACAGATAATGTGGCAGACCCACTTACAAAGTCGTTGGGCCAGCAGAAGATCGAAGTCCACTTTGAGAAGATGGGACTTAGACTTATAGCCAATTGGCTTTAGGACAAGTGGGAGATTGTTAGATATATGTGCCCTAGAAGCCAGAATTGGCTGACACTTGTAATACACTTCTAGGGGTAAAATTTTAATTTTGACTAATATCAATAAAATGGGTTATTTTCTATCACATATGTGTATTTAGTGTCTGTGATACATCTTTTGAGTTAATGGTAATAATAATTCATATTTTCAAGAGTTGAAAATTTAAGACATGAATAATCATTATTAACTCATAAAATGCTCCCGATCATAGGATTATCACAAGGATGGTGATTGATCTGGAATATTGGTGTACAATCATTTCTCTTTAGTAGATGAGTCTTAAGTCTACGGTGTGGAGACACTGGAGTGAGAGTACAGATACTCATTACAGAACGAGGGCACTGAGCGTGACCACCTCGAGTAGTCATTAGGGAGTCAACCTTTTCGTCGATGACTGACTCGATGCTGCAGTGGTGTATCTGGTTCTTTGACCTGAGATGCATCAGCAGTTCACCTTGAGGGTGTTATAGTTTGACTACACCATTACTCGGTCTCCTAGTCATATGGAACCCTGAAGTGTATGTTGGCTATAGAATGTTCATTGTAGGAACTGGATGGCATCAAGATGGAATCTATCTACCTTGGTGGTAGAGGAGCAGCCCTATGATAATCATAAGAATCAAGTCTAGAAGCCCGTGGCCATGGTAGAGTGAGATAATAGAAAGAGTTTCTATTTAGATTTTCACATCGGACTCGAGTCGAATGGTTACATCATATGACAGAAACTAGGGTTTGACGAGTTCACCTTAACCCTAATCTGATCGGGGCTCAAGATAGAAGAACTTAATCACAAAAGTAGCTGCACCAAGAGGTTCGCATTCAGCTCTGATGGGTTGCTACCATATACTACTAGGTGTTACTGGTGGATTTTGGGAGCAATTAGAATGATTTAGATGATCGATCATTCTAGCTGTTCGAATCAGAAGAGTTCTGATCCATCGAAAGGAGTTTCGATGATGTCGATGATAGAGATCATGACATATCCCATTACCATATAGAACTGAACCTAACTGAGTCACACAAATAAGGGTTTGAATCTGGTGATCATCAATTGAACTGATCTAGTTCAATTGATCTGAATGAGATTCAATTAGGTTCAAGAAAATCGTTCTAGCACTCGATTGAACCTAACGTTCTTCTTTTGCTATCATAAATAAGTCATCCTGACTGAGCCAAAGAAGTTTATGCTCAATCAGAGGCCTTCATATGGTCTGACTAGAGGTTGTCCAAGTTAGAAAAGATTGTCTTATTTTGTAAGACATTACCTGCCATTTTTGGTCACCTGCCATTTCTTGTTCTTTGACTTTGGTCAAAAGTCTACCTTTAATTGGTCAAATATTGACCATTGACACTTTGACTTTTGTCCACATGTCGTGCACCTATTGGAGAGCTGGTGGGGGCCTATCCCCATGCCAGAACTTGGCAAGGAAGAGGGCGTATGCCACCTTTGGCGTGTGCCCAAGTTGGAGGCGCCTAGGAGTCCCTGTTGGATAGGGACTCCATCTCCTTTTTGGATTCCAATTAGAGTTCTCCTAAGAACCAACTTTGACTGGTCTTAGGCCCTCTAAGTAGGAATCCAGGGGACTCTATTTCCACCAATCAGATTTAGATCTGATTTCACAAAGAGTTGTGATTGGTTGGGAAGAAGAGAAGTTGAATCACAGATAGTCTTTAAATAAGACCCTGTGCCCAACCCAGATTGTGATTAAAAAAAGTTTGAGAAATTCAAACCCCACACCCCAAGGCTGCCTCTCTCCTCTTCCTCCATGCCAAACCCACCTTCTTCCTCTCCTCTCCAAATCCAAAAGTATTTTGGAGCTTGGTTGGTGCGATCCAGATCAAAGAAAGTTGAGTGAAAGCTAGAAGGCTGCACTGCTGCAAAGGACGACTGCTGATCTTCAAAGGAGGTTTTGAAGATTCTCCAGATCAGATCCAGATTTGATTTTTGGAGACGTGATAGTGAAGAAGAGGATCTCTAGATCCAGCCCAAGTTGATACCGATAGAGGCCAGGCACTTGCGTGGCTAGATCCAGAATCTTCCGCTGCATATAGGATCATCAATGGGTAATAGGATTATCCATATCATGGTAAATTAAATTTGATTTAATTTATCTAGATTTTATTTTATTTCTAAAATAATAAAAATTAAATCTAAAATATCTCAGATCTGATTAGGATCAAAGAAAAAAAAATTTGAAATATATCTTTTGATCTGATCAGATCTGAACGAACCTGGTCCAAAAAATCTGGATTTTTCTTCACTCAAATACAAAAAACATCATTTATTGAAAAAGGATCAATGCATATAAATGCTAAAGCTTTAAATATACTTTATTGTTCATTAAATATAAATGAGTTCAATCTAATTTCTTCTTACATTTCAGTAAAACAAGTTTGAAAGAAATTAAAAATTATTTTTAAGGGAGCAAAACAAGAAGAAATATTAAGCTCCAAAGAAGATAAAAAAGCTCACCCCAACTTTGTCTCACAACTCATGA
>QRFJ01003527.1:0-28690 GCA_006176705.1 Cocos nucifera | reverse complement strand
CTTAGACTAGTTGTAGAATAGTTCTACATAATTGTCTAGATTAGAATATATTTTCATTAGATCAATTTAAATCTAATTTTTTAGATTATTATGAGATAATTTAGATCTAAAAACATGCATGATTCGATGTGTAAGATGTATGCAAAATATGCCATGATTAGATCTAATTTGTATATGAGATATATGATATAGATCTGTTTTGTAGTATTGCATGTTCCTGATTAAGGCATTCCTCTTAGCCGTTCGGTCATAAGAATGAAGAAGGGTTTAAAGACCCTCTCTTTCCATTCGATGGGATGTTCTTATGATGTGTATTGGTGCTGCATGTTCGTCCTTAATCAGAAACCCAAAACTTACTTTCTGCAAAATCCTAGATCCTGAAACCCTAGGATTTATTGTGCATATTTTATTTATGAACCCTACTTAATTAAAAATTAAGTTATGAAATATCAATTAGGTCTAAAATTAAGAATTTTAGATCTAAGACATATTCATAATACTAGGTTCAGGCTTCGGTAGCTCAATTAGGTCGAAGCGGTTGATCAAATCGAATCAAGAGTTGGTTAAATGGGATCAACAATGCTTAAATTGATCGACCTAATAAGATTAAGTCTGGGTGAAGATTGAGTCACGATCAAGCAAGACCTAATTAGGCTCAGAGGTTAGAGTCTGGATTGTAGGCTAACCCAATTGGTTCTAACTCAATAATTTAGTGTCTAAGGTAAGTTTGGCACATACGACCGATTGGTTTTTAATTGGAAGCTACTTGACCTGAATGCATTCTTGTACGAGTTAATGGCATATTTCTTCCACTGATCTTACTTATCTAACTATATCTGTTGATACCGTTCTTATCTGAGGTGGTCAATAATTCGAGCTAACCCATGCCACTAGGTTAGTCATAATTGTTATGACTATGACAAGTCTAGTTTAATGAGACCTGAATCAATTCTTCCTAAGAAAAGATTAAGTCTGAGGTCTTCCACCATTGTAGATGTATGGGCCCTTCGCAGGGTTGATTGTTCTCGGTTGGATACAGTGGCTCAATTGCATCGAAAAGATGCAACCATGTCTATTAGGCATTGGATGCTATGGGCTGGAGGATGAGTTGGGCTTAATATTCCGAATACGGTGAGAGACTCAATTAGGAACCCAGTCTATGCAAATGGTGGGTTTGACTTAACTAAGGAGTGGATCAATATTTCGGATATGGTGAGATTCATGAATTAGAGACCAAAGTTTGGGTTGCACCATGATTAGAGAATCATTGAACAAGAGTTGTTCACTCATTGGCTAACCCATCACCAATAACTGTTAGGTGAGTGATGAGTCTGAGTTTGTGAGACCGCACCACCCACTAGAATCATTATACGTGGAAGAATTTTACATCTCTACAGGAGGTAGGGAAGAAAAATGTAGAGATATAATTGATTATAAAATATAAAATTCCTAAATAAATTGTAACATAATATATATAGTATTAACATAGAATTTACTACTTTAAAAGAAAAATTCTGCGTCCAACCCATTGGCACGTATACTGGACACACATTAGACTGACTGGAACATATATAAAGATTGAGTAGAATAAAAATAGTTTTGGGTTTAAGTTAACCCATGTTTATTGGACATCCCACCTTCACAGGCCGTACCACTTGAATAAGAGTGTCTCTGGAGAAATGGAAAAATAATATACATGTTAGAATTATATTAATGATCAAGACACAATAAGAGAGCGGGATTGCTCGCCAAATGTTGCTTTACTGTAGGAGATGTTTGTGATAAATAGGTCGCACGCAACAAAAAATATAAAGAGAATATATAGAGCTAACAATTACGTGATGGTAGTCATCCAAGATCATATTAATAATGATCAGACTATGGAGAGCTTGAGAAAGCTCGATGTGAAGTTGAACTTGAAAGTCTGCATAGAAATGATGTTATTCTACAATCCTTGATTGATGCATATCAGATCATAATATAAGAATTCAATAATATTCCATTGCCGAATTAGTGAATATGCTGGTCACTGCTGAAGTTCTATGATAATTTAAGCATAGTTTTGTTATGGAACGGACTTCTTCCAAAGAAAGTCTTATGGAAAGAAAAGAAGTCTGTGAAGAAAGGATAGAAGGATTAAAGAAAAAGAAGCGCAGAACGAAGAGAGTAATCAGATGAGTAAAGGAAAGTGTTTCCATTGCAACAACGACGGCCATTGGAAGCGAAACCGTCCTACTTACCTGGCCACCCTGCAGAATAAGAAGGAAGGCCCTTCTGGAGGTATGCTCGTTATTGAGTCTAACCTTATGGTTTCTTTTGCATTCAGTTGGGTCCTTGACTCTGATTCTAATTCTCATCTGTGCACTTCCATGCAGGGTCTTGAGGATAGCAGAAGGTTGAGGGATGGAGATATGATCCTACGTGTCGGTAATGGAGCAAGAGTTGCTGCAGTAGCCATGGGAACATATGCTCTTTGATTACCATTTGGTTTAGACTTAGTTTTGAAAGACTGTTATTATGTGCCTGCAGCTAGCAGGAATTTGATTTCTATTTCAAGCTTTAGCACAAAAAGGCTATGTGATTACCTTCTTTAAGGACCATTGTAACATTCTTTATGAAAGAAATAAAATTGCAAATGGTTTTCTTATTAATAGTCTTTATCAGCTACATATTGATGTACCTATTCTAACTATTGACCAAAACATGAATGCCAAACGACCTAGGGATAGTCCAAACAATAGAGATCCATGGCACCTAAGATTAGGTCATATAGCAGAAGATAGGATCAACAAATTGGAGAAAAATGGGCTATTGAGTCCATTGACTTTTGAGTCATATCCAACTTATGAATCTTGTCTTCAAGGCAAAATCACTAAACTCCCTTTTGTTGGACATGGGGAAAGGGCCACAGATCTCCTTGCCCTAGTACATACAGATGTGTGCGGCCCATTTGATGTGCCAGCTAGAGGCAATTTTGTCTACTTCATTACCTTTACCGATGATCTGTCTTGGTATGGGTATGTGTATCTTATGAGACACAGGTCTGAAGCTTTTGAAAAGTTCAAAGAATTCAGACATGAAGTAGAAAAACAAACTGAAAAATCCATTAAGGGTTCTTTGATCAAATTAGGAGGTGAATACCTTAGCCTGGAAATCCTAGACTATCTAAAGAAAATGGCATAGTCTCTCAATGGACTCCACTAGGACACCTCAAATCACAGAATTCAGCAATGGAGAAATTGGACCCTATTGGATATGGTTCGATCCATGATGAGCTTCACAGACCTTCCTGATTTCCTTGGGACATCATTATTAACTTCAATTTATCTACTAAATAGTGTTCCCTCTTAAACTGTTCTGACCACACCATATGAGTATGGATTGGTAAGAAACCAAGTCTGAGTCATTCAGAATTGGGGTTGTCCGACTCATGTCAAAAGACAACAAGCGGGACAAGTTAGAGTTTTAGGTCCTTACAGAGCTTGTCATGGATATCCTAAAGAGTCATTAGGATACTACTATTACATTTCCAGAGACCACAATCTGATTGTGAGTCGACATTGCCATCTTTCTTGAAAAAAGTTTATTCAAGATAGCGGCATTGGAAAGCAGATCAAGCTTGATGAGAAAGTCTCACAAGTACAACGAGCTTAGGACCAATTGGAACCAAATTCAGGTTGAGCCAATAAGAACACTACCTCCTCCACCTCGTAGATTGGAAAGAGTTTTCCATCCTCCTGAGAAGATACTTAGATATTATTTCAGAGAAAATAGAGGAAATGTTCCTCGTAGGCAATGGTGCTCATGGTGATGATCCCAAAACCTACAACCAGGCGATATCAGATATCGACTCTGAGAAATGGCTAGAGGCAATGCAGTCAGAAATTGACTCGATGCACTCAAATCAAGTCTGGACCTTGGTAGATCCATCAGAAGGTATAGTACCTATTGGGTGTAAATGGATCTTCAAGAGAAAGATTATAGCAGATGAAAATGTGGAGACATTCAAGGCTAGACTAGTGGCAAAAGGTTATAGTCAATGCGAAGGCATTGACTATCAGGATACCTTTTCCCCAGTGGCTATGCTAAAATCCATCCACACATTGCTTGTCGTTCCAGCCTATTTCGATTATGAAATATGGCAAATGGATGTGAAAACGACATTCTTAAATGGATATCTTGAGGAAGATATCTATATGGAACAGCCGCTAGGTTTCACATCCAGTGATACTGATCACAAGATTTGCAAGCTGTAAAGGTCCATATATGGACTTAAGCAAGCATCTCGAAGCTGGAACACTCGTTTTAATGATGCGATCAAAATATTTGGTTTCATCAAAAATGAAGAGGAACCGTGTGTTTTCAAAAAGATCAGTGGGAGCGCTGTTGTCTTTCTCGTATTGTACGTGGATGACATCCTCCTTATTGGAAATGATATTTCCATGTTAACATTAGTCAAAATATGGTTGTTCAGGAAATTCTCCATGAAAGACCTAGGTGAAGCATCCTTTATTCTAAGAATTAAGGTCTATAGGGATAGACCAAATAGGATGCTAGGACTTTCATAGAAGATGTACATAGAGAAAGTACTAAAGAGGTTTAGTATGGAAAACTCTAAGAGGAGATTAATACCCTTCAGACATGGTATTCATCTTTCGAAGAAGATGTGCCCCAACACACCTGAGGAAATAGAATGTATGAGCAAGATCCCTTATGCTTCTGCAATAGGGAGCCTCACGTATGCCATGCTATATACACGATCTGATATAGCCCATGCTGTGAGTGTCACAAGCAGATATCAGTCAAATTCAGGTGAAGAACACTAGACTTCTGTGAAATGTATCCTTAAGTACTTAAGAAGAACTAAAGATATGATGTTGGTCTTTGGTAACGGAGAACTCCAAGTCCAGGGATACATAGACTCGGATTTCATGTCCGATGTAGATGATCGAAAGTCGACATCTGGGAGTCTGTTTGTGTGCAATGGTGGTGCTATCAGCTGAAAGAGTTCCAAGTAAACGGTGATAGCAGATTCCACCATGGAAGTAGAATATATCGTTGCATAAGAAGCTGCGAAAGAAGTATTCTGGTACAAAAAGTTTACTGCAGAAATTGGAGTAATGCCATCTGACGTCATTCCTCTATACTGCGACAACAATGGTGCCATAGCCCTTGCTAAGGAGCCGAGGTCTCACCAAAAATCTAAGCATATTGAGCAGTGATACCACCTCATCGCGATTACCTCGAAAGGGTTATGTCGAGGTCAAGAGAGTCAAACTCACAGATAATGTGGCAGACCACTTACAAAGTCGTGGCCAGCAGAAGATCGAAGTTCCACTTTGAGAAGATGGGCATTTAGACTTATAGCCAATTGCTTTAGGACAAGTGGAGATTGTTAGATATATTTGCCTAGAAGCCGAATGGCTGACACTTGTAATACACTTCTAGGGGTAAAATTTTAATTTTGACTAATATCAATAAAATGGGTTATTTTCTATCACATATGTGTATTTAGTGTCTGTGATACATCTTTTGAGTTAATGGTAATAATAATTCATATTTTCAAGAGTTGAAAATTTAAGACATGAATAATCATTATTAACTCATAAAATGCTCCCGATCATAGGATTATCACAAGGATGGTGATTGATCTGGAATATTGGTGTACAATCATTTCTCTTTAGTAGATGAGTCTTAAGTCTACGGTGTGGAGACACTGGAGGAAGTGAGAGTACAGATACTCATTACAGAACGAGGGCACTGAGCGTGACCACCTCGAGTAGTCATTAGGGAGTCAACCTTTTCGTCGATGACTGACTCGATGCTGCAGTGGTGTATCTGGTTCTTTGACCTGAGATGCATCAGCAGTTCACCTTGAGGGTGTTATAGTTTGACTACACCATTACTCGGTCTCCTAGTCATATGGAACCCTGAAGTGTATGTTGGCTATAGAATGTTCATTGTAGGAACTGGATGGCATCAAGATGGAATCTATCTACCTTGGTGTAGAGGAGCAGCCCTATGATAATCATAAGAATCAAGTCTATAAAGCCCGTGGCCATGGTAGAGTGAGATAATAGAAAGAGTTTCTATTTAGATTTTCACATCGGACTCGAGTCGAATGGTTACATCATATGACAGAAACTAGGGTTTGACGAGTTCACCTTAACCCTAATCTGATCGGGGCTCAAGATAGAAGAACTTAATCACAAAAGTAGCTGCACCAAGAGGTTCGCATTCAGCTCTGATGGGTTGCTACCATATACTACTAGGTGTTACTGGTGGATTTTGGGAGCAATTAGAATGATTTAGATGATCGATCATTCTAGCTGTTCGAATCAGAAGAGTTCTGATCCATCGAAAGGAGTTTCGATGATGTCGATGATAGAGATCATGACATATCCCATTACCATATAGAACTGAACCTAACTGAGTCACACAAACAAGGGTTTGAATCTGGTGTCATCAAATGAACTGATCTAGTTCAATTGATCTGAATGAGATTCAATTAGGTTCAAGAAAATCGTTCTAGCACTCGATTGAACCTAACGTTCTTCTTTTGCTATCATAAATAAGTTATCCTGACTGAGCCAAAGAAGTTTGTGCTCAATCAGAGGCCTTCATATGGTCTGACTGGAGGTTGTCCAAGTTAGAAAAGATTGTCTTATTTTGTAAGACATTACCTGCCATTTTTGGTCACCTGCCATTTCTTGTTCTTTGACTTTGGTCAAAAGTCTACCTTTAATTGGTCAAATTATGACCATTGACACTTTGACTTTTGTCACATGTCGTGCACCTATTGGAGAGCTGGTGGGGGCCTATCCCCATGCCAGAACTTGGCAAGGAAGAGGGCGTATGCCACCTTTGGCGTGTGCCCAAGTTGGAGGCGCCTAGGAGTCCCTGTTGGATAGGGACTCCATCTCCTTTTTGGATTCCAATTAGAGTTCTCCTAAGAACCAACTTTGACTGGTCTTAGGCCCTCTAAGTAGGAATCCAGGGGACTCTATTTCCACCAATCAGATTTAGATCTGATTTCACAAAGAGTTGTGATTGGTTGGGAAGAAGAGAAGTTGAATCACAGATAGTCTTTAAATAAGACCCTGTGCCCAACCCAGATTGTGATTAAAAAAAGTTTGAGAAATTCAAACCCCACACCCCAAGGCTGCCTCTCTCCTCTTCCTCCATGCCAAACCCACCTTCTTCCTCTCCTCTCCAAATCCAAAAGTATTTTGGAGCTTGGTTGGTGCGATCCAGATCAAAGAAAGTTGAGTGAAAGCTAGAAGGCTGCACTGCTGCAAAGGACGACTGCTGATCTTCAAAAGGAGTTTTGAAGATTCTCCAGATCAGATCCAGATTTGATTTTTGGAGACGTGATAGTGAAGAAGAGGATCTCTAGATCCAGCCCAAGTTGATACCGATAGAGGCCAGGCACTTGCGTGGCTAGATCCAGAATCTTCCGCTGCATATAGGATCATCAATGGGTAATAGGATTATCCATATCATGGTAAATTAAATTTGATTTAATTTATCTAGATTTTATTTTATTTCTAAAATAATAAAAATTAAATCTAAAATATCTCAGATCTGATTAGGATCAAAGAAAAAAAAATTTGAAATATATCTTTTGATCTGATCAGATCTGAACGAACCTGGTCCAAAAAATCTGGATTTTTCTTCACTCAAATACAAAAAACATCATTTATTGAAAAAGGATCAATGCATATAAATGCTAAAGCTTTAAATATACTTTATTGTTCATTAAATATAAATGAGTTCAATCTAATTTCTTCTTACATTTCAGTAAAACAAGTTTGAAAGAAATTAAAAATTATTTTTAAGGGAGCAAAACAAGAAGAAATATTAAGCTCCAAAGAAGATAAAAAAGCTCACCCCAACCTTTGTCTCACAACTCATGAGTATCGAAAGAAGAAAATGAAGAAGAGAAAACAAAAGAAAAAGAAAACATTAATTAAGGAGGAGCAAAGCAAAGAAATGACAAATGAAAAAGAGGAATAAAGTACTATAAATATTTACCTCATGACCAATGAAGATGAGGTAAACTTTAAAAATTCTTTTCAATTTACTTTTGATGAGTTATTTGAAACCTTTAACGATTTAATGGATGAATACAAAAAATTAAGGCTCAAAAATAAAGAACTTAAAAAATCTAATCTTTCTTTGGTTGAAGAGAAAAATAAAATTTTGAGTGAAAAAGAAGATCTTTTGAAAGATATAAAATATCTATCAAAGAAGAGAAAAAAATTTTAGAACTAATTGAAACTCTAAGTAAGAAAAAGGGGAATATAGTTAAATCTAAAAAAATCTTTATTAAAGAAAAAGAAAAGCTTTTGAAATCTGAAAGATCTCTTTTGAAAGAAAATGCAAAACTGAGAAAAGAGATTAAAAGTTTAAAATTCATGGTTGAAAAGTTTACAATTGGATCACAAAAGTTTTAAGCAATATTGAACAATCAAAAAGCTTTTTTCAATAAAGCTGAAATTGGATATAACTCCTTAAGAAAATAAAAACTTATTAAGAAAATGTTTACAAAAGCTTATTCTGAAAATCACTCTATAGTTTGTTTTAAATGCAATAAAGTTGGCCACAAAATTTCTGAATGTAAATACTAAAAGAATTGGTCATACTTTGATTAAGCAAATACGGATTGCAAAAGAAACCATAAGCTCTAACCTCAATCGACCCAAGATGGCTTGGGTACCAAAATCTAGTAAATGAGTTTGTAGATACACCAAGGATCCAATGAAATTGAAGGAAGAAAATTTTTATTGATGGATGCCTTGGAAATGAAATTGGATTGGTGATAATGTTTGGTAAAGTCTAAATATTTTTTCACATCATGCCATCATTATTTGCTAAATATATTTTGATTATTAATTAGCATAATTATAATGATCATTATTTGCTAAATATACTTTGTTTGATTGATTATGATGATTTATCAATGCTTATAATGATCATACTACATAATTTGAAAGTTTGATGTATTGATCGTATATCATATTGATTATTTATTTTAAGCTCATTATTTTATTCTAAATTCAGCATGCTTGTTCAATTCATTGTATCATGCTATACTGATCTTTAATTATTTGAAAAACCTAAATTATTATGAGCTTGATTGTTCATAAAACTATTTGGATGCTAAACTTACAAATTGAATAAATTTTGACATTCATCCATGAGATACTTAACTATTAAAATTCTTTAAAAAAAAATTGTATGACTTAAGTACTTTAAAATAAGTCATTCAATTAATTCAAGATCAAATACTTGAAGTGTTAATTTGAATTGTATCTTTGATTAACCCCTAAGAATTTTAAAACTTTCTAGTTGAATTGAACTCATAGAGCCTTCATCTAGTTTTCTCTTGATTTGATATTATACTATTTGATTATCGAAACCCCACCCAATTGATTAATTTTTTATTTTCTAAATTATTTTGAATATATTTCTTGATTACTGATTTGATTATCCATTCTTATCTTAAAAGAAAATTTATTGATGAACATTCTTATTCTATTTCAATTGATTGATTTTAAAAATTAAATTTGAAAAATGATCTTCTTGAATCTTTTGAAGTTGATATCTAACAAGATGTTTTAAGAAAATTATCATTTATCCTTAAAGCTAAACTTTTAAAGAGGACTTCAATTTTAAATGATTGGTATCAAATATTTTACTATTTGTTATGTATTTGATTGATCTATCTTTTGACAAAAAGAGAAGAATATCTTTATTTTAAATCTAATTTTGCACTGCTATATCATTTGATATAATATCATTTAAGATAAATTCAAAAATATATATCTTTTTTGAATCTATAATTGCTTGATATTTCTTAAGAAAAAGAAGAGATGATCTTTTTGAAGAATTATTAAAATTTTCTTTATGATTTGTCTTGATTAATTTGCTAATATCAATTCAAATTGATTTGTCATTCAAAATTCTCAAAACTATTTAATTTGAATTAATTCATCTTTATCAATTCAAAACTAAAATCATTGGTATCAAGCTAAATTTGCAAATTAATCTTTAAATGATATTGAACCAAGAATATCATGATTTAGTCTAAATTTTAGTTTAATTGGCATCAAGAAGTTTCTTTCTAAGAAAATTTTCACTCTTGGTATTATTGGTATCATTCTTGTCTAGCATTTTATTGTATTATTTTTTGGTAAAAAGATTGAATATAATATCTCAAATCTATTTTACAATGATATACTCTTGAGATAAATTTAAAGAATCTCATACATTTTTTTGAACTTAATTGAGTGAATATTTTGTTTGATTAATGCTTATTTTACTCAATTAATGCTTATACATTTAAATTATATCTAATTTTAAATTGATATTGTTTGCTAAAGTAAGAAGGAGAAATTATTAAAGAAGAAATGACCAATTATTTGAAAAAGACTTTGAAATTGAAAATATCTTTCAAATTTTGAAAATCTAAATTTAGTAGTTAAATTTATATTAAATATGCTTGATTTGAAAGAAAAAGGGAGAGAAAACTTGTAAACTAAAATAATTAAGCCAAAATTATGAAAAATAGGGAAAGATAATGTTATTGAAATATTAAAAGAAAAATGATTTCTTAGTATCTCCAATATAAGAAGAGAAGTGCCTTTCATCTTAATTTGATTGAAGATTTTGATCTTAAGCTCTTAATCAAATAATTTATGAACTTCTTAGATTGAGCTTTATCATATTTATTTAATTTGATATGTATGATTTAATTACACTATTTTATTTCTAAAAAATTAGTCGGAGTTAAACTAAATTTGAAAATATTTTCTTACTTGAAGGAATAAACTTTTAAATACAATTTTGAAACTCATTTGAGAATTCAATTTTAATCCTAAATTTTTTATGTGTAGTGCAAAATTCTTATGAATAATTGGTATTAAAGTAATCTTTACTCAAAGCAATGAATTCAAAAATGTGACTATCTTTTACTTTGATTCAATTTATTTTATTTTGCTCGATACATTCTCGATACATATCTTTTTCAAACTTAGTTGATTGAAATTTTTTAAGAAAATGAAAGATTGAATATTAAAGTATATACTATGCTTAATTTCATGATTAAATCCTTTCAAAAGCTTTTTTTTCGTTAAAGCTTAAAAGTGCATATCTGAAAATCAGATTAAAAAGGGCCATATTCATTTACAAAGGAGGAGAGCCTTTATTATTTGAACTCAAGCTAAGTTTTTGAAGAAAAAGTTATTTTATTTTAAAAGGAGAGATGATTTCTTCAATTTGACTTCATAAATTTGATATATCTCTTAATTTAAAGCTTTGATGATGATTTTGATGATTTTGCTTATTTCTTTCCATAAGCTTTTTTAATGTTGTCAAAAAGGGAGAGAAGATTTGTTGTGTATATGCTATGTGAGCATATGCTATTTAAATGTGCTTAAGCCTATACATTTCATGATATTACTTGAAATATTCAAATTTAAATTAAAAAAATTTTGGTATTAGCATTCATGAAGAGTGTATTTATAATTGTGTATATCATTACTTCATGATTTATACTAGTCAATTTTTTGAAACACATTAAATTTTATTTTTATACATATACCCAAAGTTTTGCCATCATTAAAAAGGAGGAGATTGTTGACCCCATGATTGATTTTGATGATTGCCAAACTTTAAGTGTTTGAGTATTTAACCATGTGTTTCATGAGTGGATGTAGGTCTTTTTAGGTATTTAAATTGAAGAATCATTTTAAGAAAAGATCTATAAAAATTCATCAAGTCAAGATCTTTAAAGAAAATATTTTTCTTAAGCTTCCAAAGATTAGAAAAAAGAGAGCTCTTTGACCAAAACAAGAAAAACATAAAGTGAAATTCAAATAAAAATCAAATCTTCTTGATTGGAAGCAAAAACTCCTTAAAATTGCATTGGAGCAGTTTTCAAGATATCTCAAAACTTTTTCAAGAGCTCTCGAGTAGACTGGCATGCCCAAATGCAGTTCTGGAATGATTTCGAGAGGTCTCGAGTTGAACTCGAGATGTCTTGGTCTCAGGAGACAAAAACTTAGTTTCTATGCCTTAAAAGCGAAAGATCTCATAGGATTCTCGAGAGGTCTCGTGGTTCTAGTGAGACATCTCGATTCAAAATTGAGAGGTTTCGAAATCTAGCGAGAGGTCTCATGAAAATTTAAGAGGTCTCGTTTTGTGTAGATAGCCTTCAACGAATAGTTTTGCAATGGCTATTTTTCGACCCCAATGGCTATTTCAGAGCTTTAAATGGCTAGAACTCTTACTCCAATAATCTCTAAAGTTATTTAAAGATGGAGAATTAATTAGAAAGAAAGAAAAAAGGGATTTAAAGAGAGATTCTTTTATTTTTGGTGCGGAACATTGAATATCCAAAGAAAAGAAAAAAGAGAAAAAAGTTATGCATAGATTGCAGCAAGCCTTCTAAGTGATCTTCTCCAACATCTTCTACATCCTCTCAAGCATAATTTGAAAAAAAAGCCAAGCCTCAATCGAGCATATCATCTACTTCCTCTTTATGATTTAAAAGAGTTTAAATTCTATTTTATTATATTATGCTAAAATTTTACTTGTATTTTTTATTTCTTTTCAAGTTTTTTTGGAGGAAAGAAACTTGGGAATAAGGCCTGTCCAAGCCCAAAATTAGATATTGTAGGTTTTGATTGGTGTGCCCGAAAAATCAATTGGATTAATAGTGATCCCGAAAAACTATTAGTATAAGATTTTGGTTGGTGCTCCTACGAAAATCAACTAGATTTATTTGTGAGCCTGAGAAAATAAATACACTGTAATCAATAATAAATTATAGTAAAAATACAAAGAAAAGATTGGAGAGTGAACGTAGGAGTTGATTGCTCCAAACCAGTATAAAATCTTGTGTGTTTGTGTTATATTTTTAATTCTTGCTTTACTTGATTTATTGTTTGCTTAGATTAGCTATCAAATTTCTTCATAGCATTTGTATATCCTAAAATTGCTACTATTTATGTTGTTTACATTTGAACCATACTACTTAAGTTAAAATCAAAGCACATACCTATTTAGAAAGTAAATTTGGTTAAAATTTTATAAGAATCCAATTTACCTCCCCCTCTTGGGTTGCTATCTTTGGGCAACAGACATGCTTCAAGTGTTGGAGGATTTCTTTGGTACATTCGATGACGTGGAGAGGCACAAGACTAATTGTGCCATCTTCAATGCTAAGATGCTAGATGGAGCTTCTATCACTGATCATGTACTATACATAATCGAGCTGATGGAGCGATTGAGCAAGCTCGACTTTTTCTTATATAAACAGCTTGGAAAAGATGCAATCCTAAACTCATTGCCTAAGTCTTTTCTCCCATTTCTCTCTCATTTCAGAATGCCAAATCCTGAAGTAGACTACCATGGATTATTGGGGTTGCTTCAAAACTTTGAGAAGGATCACCAACTCCACAAGGAGTCATGAACTTAGTGGAAGGTTCATCTTCTGATTCTCGACCCTTTAGAAAATGAAAGAACAAGAAGAAGAAGAAAGAAAACAAGATGCAAGTTTAGGCTGGGATATCAGTGTAGGACTAAACTAGGAAGATTAAGTCTGATAAAAGTCAAGCTAATGCTTCTTTTGTAAGAAGCAGGGATACTGGAAAAGGATCCATCCTCAGTACATTACCTTCCTAGATCCGAACAGATAGAGAAAAAAGTAAGCTATTATTGGGCAAGATATTTATATAATAACTCCTTAGAATTTCTCTATTTGTGATATTACTCAGTGGTTATTGGATACCGATAGCTCTTACCATATTTGCAATTCATTGCAGGGATTGCAGGTCAGTAGGAGATTCGAGTAAGTTGAAAGGTTCCTAAATGTTGGAAATAAAAGACCAGTTCTAGTTTATTGATCCTAGTTTGATTTTGATGAGAACAAAAGTATTTGAGTATAAATTGTTAAATTACTAATGATGTTTGTGAGGATGTGTAGCTGAAAATTTCAAGAGCTCAAAAACTTCAAATGTTTCCACTCATCCAAATGGAGATTCATCACTCAAGATGTTAGAGAAGAAATTCTAGAATGGATACATCTTTCAAGAGGTTAAAATGATGATTAAATCAAGACAAAAAGAATAAGTCTAGCCTATAAAGAAATTTGGAGGAGAAATGATCACAAACAATCTTTGGCACGTAAATTAGATCGATCTAGTCTAAGACTGAGCCGACCTAGCCTTAGTGAAAGCAAAAGATAGAAAGTGCAGAAAGCTAATTTTTCAATATCCAGGGGACTGAGGTGATCCAACTATAAACTTAGCCGACCCAATCAGGACTGAGCTAATCTAGTCAAAAACTGATCCAACCCAGTGATCGTAATGGCTAGTTTTTCACAACTTTTTCAAACGATCATTTCTCCATCCCAACAATTATTTTAAGACTTTCAATGGCTAGAACTAATCCTAAAGCTATCACAAAGAGTATAAATGGCTAGAAAAATATTTGGGAAGGAAGATTAAGGGATTTTAAAGAGAAAATATTTTAGATTTGATTGAAATTCACTGCACATCAAAAGAAGAGTGAAAAGAGAGGAATCAAGTACTGATTTCAAAGGGCTTTCAAGGATAATCTTCACCATCATCTCCAGCATCCTCTCAAGCTTCAAAGAAGAGTGTGCAACCTTCAAAAGATCCAATCAATCAACCTCTTCTTGGCACATCAAAAGAGTTTATTTATGATTTTTGGTTTTGTGCTAAAATTACTTATCTTTGTATTTTGATTTGTTTACAAGTTTCTTTGGGAGAAAGAAACTTTGGGTGAAGGCTCGTCCAAGCCATGAATTGGACATTATATAAATTTGAGTTGGTGGGCCCAAAAAATCAACTAGGTTGATAGTGAGCTCGAAAAACTATCGGTATAAGATTGTCGTTAGTGATCTAGAAAACCAACTGGATTGATAGTGAGTCCGAAAATCTATCGATGTAAGATTATAGTTGGTGATCCTAGAAAACCAACTAAATTTATTTATGATCCTGGGTTAAAACAAACACACTATAGTCAAAAGATTATAGTGGAATTCCCAAGGGACTCTTGGGGAGTGGATGCAGGTGCGAGGGTGCATCGAACCACTATAAATTATTTTGTGTTCGTGTTGTACCTTTTCTCTCTTATCTTGCATACTTTCAATTTTTTGCTTAGCTTGATTAAATTCTTGCGTAGCCCTAATTATATCATGATTCCGTTGTTTCTTGCATTATATACATCTCAAATATACAACTTAGCTTATATAGAAGTACATACTTGCTTAAACTTTGATTTGGTTTGAATTTTTCTTAAATAATCCAATTCACCCCCCCTCTTGGGTTGCTACATTTTTTGACAACAAGTGGTATCAGAGCAGGTACTCTAATATTATTTATTGACCTAGCGGTCTTGAGTTAAAGATCATGGCAATCTAAATAGAATTTTTATTTAATGAAGGATATTCTATAGATAGACCCCCACTATTAAATGGATCAAATTATACATATTAGAAAGCTAGAATGAAAATCTTCATTCAATCACATGATTATAATTTATGAAAGATTATAATCAATGGTCCATACACACACAATGTATTCTTTGATGATGAAGAAACAATCCAACTAAACGCTAAGACCTTAAATATGCTTTATTGTTCACTAGATATAAATGAGTTCAATCTAATTTCTTCTTGTATTTCAGTAAAGAAAGTTTGGAAGAAATTAGAAATGACTTATGGAAGAGAAAATAAAAAAGAAACATCGAGCTCCCATGAAGAGAATGAAGCTCACCCCAACCTATGCCTCAATGCTAATATGGATGGAAAGAAGAAGAAGAAGAAAAAGAAACACAAAAGAAAAAATGCTTTGATTAAGGAAAAGCAAGGAAAAGAAGAGAAATTTGAGAAAGAGGAAGAAGGTATCCCCAATCTTTGCTTCATGGCTAATAAAAATGAGGTAAATCTTAAAAATTCTTCCATCTTTATATTTGATGAACTATATGAAGTCTTTAATGACTTAATGGATGAATTTAAAAAATTATGGCTAAAAAATAAGGAGCTCAAAAAGTCTAATCTTTTTTTAGTTGATGAAAAGAGTAAACTCTTATTAGAAAAGGAAGATATTTTAAGTGAAAAAGATACTTTGACTAAAGATAAAGAAATATACCTTAAATCTAAAAAATCTTTAGTTGAAGAACATGTTAAGCTGAGTAAGGAGCTTAAAATTTTAAATTTATCTTTATATGTAGAAAAAAATAAGATTTTGATGGAAAAAGGTGACCTTTTGAAAGAAAAGAAAATGTTAGATGAAGAAAAAAAATTCTTTTGAAATCTAAAAAATCTCTAATGGATGAAAATGATAAACATAGAAAAGAGATTGAAACGTTAAATCTAACTACCGAAAAGTTCACATTTAGTTATTAAAAGCTTCAATTAATATTGAAAAGTCAAAAATCTATTTTTTACAAAGCTAAAATTGATTTTAATCCTTTAGAAAAATAAAAATTTATTAAGGATATATTTGGAAAATGTTTATCTAAAGATCATTCCATAGTTTATTTCAAATGTAACAAAGTAGGCTACAAAATTTTCGAATGTAATATTATTAAAAATGGTCATACTTTGGTTAAATAAATTTGGGTTCCAAAAGGAACCATATGCTCTAACTCCAATGGACCCAAGATGGCTTGGGTACCAAAAATTAGAAAATAATTTTTGTAGGTATGCCAAGCATCCAAGGGCATGAAAAGAGTCAATTCTTAAAAATGGTTGCTTTGGATGGATGGGTGATGATGTTTGTAAAGGCTAAACTTACTCTCATATCATACCATCTTGATTGTTGAATTTACTTAGGTTAAATGATTGATATTGATGATTTAAATTTCACATAATGACTTATCTCGATAGTGAATTTTTAAATACTCTATGCTCAAAAATACTTTGATTTGAATTTGAGTACAACAAGATGAGTTTTGAAAAGTAGACACTTAAATTTGAAAAGAAGATATGAGTTTTTGAAATGCTTATGTCTAATTGTATTTGAAAAAATGCTTTGCATTCATGCATTTAAGAATAATGAAGTATGCCACAAATCTAATCTTGATACTCTTTGATACATGAATGTTGCAAAATATTTGGTACATCCCGCTATAATTTCTAAATTTGATATAATTTGATTGATTTTAATAATATTTATTTATGAATTGGTCGATGTAAGAAGGATGAAAAGATCTTATGAGATCTAAATTCAAGAGCTATTTTTAAGTTGAAAAGTGCTCTTGAATATGTCTTTGTAGACTTATGAATTTAATTGATACTTTACTTGATGATTTCTAAAAATTTTTTGTTGAGCTTTTTGATCTTTAACTAAATTTGAGAAGTATTTCTTTTTAAATCAATGATACTGAGAAAAAGAAAAATGCACTATTGAAATTGTATTTTTTCGACCAAGTAAATTTTGAATTCAAAATGAGAAAAAGATATTTTCTAAACTTAATCTTATTTCGATTGAAAATTCTAGTTGAGTCATATTGAAAGATAATAAGAAAAATTGCTCCTCTTAGATCTTCAAGTGATACCTTCATCAGTTAGGAGCTACAATCTTTCAAGAAAAAATATTTTACACATTTGAATATTCATGTTATTTAAGTACTTATTTAAAAAAAAAATATTGTTGAACTTTAAAAGGATGTCACTTATATTGCTTGATTTATCCATCTTTGTTTTGAGGATTTATTGACTGTTAATTTGCCCATTCATATATTACTTATTTTGATTGCACCATCTTATAATTAATTGATATTTGAAAAATACTTTGCTTCACTTGTTTATTTTTAAAAAATAATTGATATAAAACTATCTTCTTCTCAAGTATACTTTACTCGATACCATACATTGCTTCGATATATTTTTTATATGATATCTTTTGAAACAAATCTGAAAAGATGATATCCTATAAGAATGTAAATGATTGATACTTTTCAATGAAAAAAAGCAATAAAATTTATCTTATGCTTATCCCTAATCATTGAAAAGCTTCAACACTAAAATTTTTGAAACTCAAGCTCTTCCATAATTGAATTTAAGAATCTATTTAAAATATCCAACATTATTCAATAGGAAGAGATGTGCTTATAAATCTACATTGGTCAAAAGAATAAAGATAAATCTTTCTGGATAGTTGCTATTTGGATTGAATTTTAAAATATTTGATACTAAGAAGAATTAAATTGATTATTTCTATTTTAAATGGAATGTTTTTAAAAGATATAGATTCAAACTTCTTTCAATTTGTATCAAGTAAATCTTTTCAAGAATACTATTATAATTGGTGTCCTAATTCTCATAATTGGTATCAAGTAGTTTACTCTTATCTTAAACTCTATTGTTTTATCTTTTGGCAAAAGGAGAAGATTGTATTTGTCTCAAATTTGATTTTTTATGATTGATATGATATCATTTGAAATAAATTTGAAGAATTTCATATCTTTTTTTGGCTTAATTGAGTAGTATTTCTTAAGAAAAGAAAGATATAAATTTAAATTAAAAAATAATAAATAAAAAAAAATATACTCTCTATGAATTGATTTACATGATCTATTGATATCAATTCAAAATAATCTATCAAAATAATTTGATCTAAATTTAATTAATTCATCTTCCTTAATCAAAAGCTTTAACAATTGGTATCAAATAGACCATTATTGCTTTATACTCTATTACTTTATCTTTGACAAAAGAAAAGAATGCATTGTCTCAAATCTATTTTGCATGAATATATGATTGATGTTATTCCTTAAGATAAATTATATGATTGATACCTTTATTCTTCAAATTGATTGATACCTCTCAAGATAAGAAAGAAATGATTTTCATAGATTTTCTTTGTATCATGAAAAATATCTAAGATATTTACTGTTTAAGCTATTTTTTTACTAAGTATCAAAATTGGTAAAGAGATATTTAGTTTCATAATTGATATCAAACAATCTTCTTCTTAAATATATGTTGTATTGATAACATATTTTACTCTAATTTTGTTTGAATACTACGTATTAGGATCATATATTTACTTTGATACATTCGTAATATCATTTTTGAATTTTGGGGGCATTGTGAGAAGATGATGAATCTGAAATTTATGAAAAGAAAGTGATGAATGTTGAAATATATCATGCTATGAATTGAAATTATCTTGAAAATCAGCATGACTTAATAGCTTCTCCATATCAATTATTCATTTGAGAAACTTAAATCAATATATGTTAAACTAACTATGAATGTCCTTGTTTGCAAAAGTAAGAGGAAGATCATATTAAAAAATAAATAATCATTTAATTGAAAAGACCTTCGAAATTAAAAATCTCTTTTAATTTTAAAAAATTTAAATTTAGTAGTTAAATTCATGTTAAATGTGCTTGATTTGAAATAATGAGGGGGAGAAAGTTGAAAAGTAAATTAATCTTACAATAAATATGAAAAATAGATGGAGAGATATTTTCTAATTTGATTTGATTGAAAATTTTAATTAATTTAAGTCAAGAAAAATTAAATATGAACTTAAATTCTCAATAAACTTCTTTATGATCTTCTTAAATTGAGCTTTCAGGTATTTATTCAATTTGACATGCATATTTTTGTTTATCAAATTATTTTTGATAATTTTTTAGAGTGAAAAATAAGTTTGAGATATATTCTTACTCCAAATAGATTGATTTTGATACATTCTTATAATTTTGAAGCTCATTGATAAATATAATATTAAATTTTTCATGTACCAACCTTTAAACTTGATTGGCATAATCATTTTTGGCAAATGATTGGAGCTAAATTAAATTTTCTGCATATTCCTTCTCAAAAATAAATTTCTAAACTCAATTTTGAAACTCATTTAAAAATTCAAATTTGATCCTAAATTTTTGATGTGCATTGCAAAGTTCTTATGAATTATTTATTTTAAAATAATTTTTACTCAAATTAATGAATTTAAAAATATAATTATCTTTTGCTTTGATACTATTCATTTCTCTTTGCTCGATAAATCTCCAATACATACCTTTTTCAAGCTTAATTGACTAAAATTTTTTAAGAAAAAAAAAGATTAAATATTAAAGTATACATGATGCTTAGTTTCATGATCAAATTTTTTAAAAAACTCTATTCCTCTTAAAGCTTAAAGTGTATATTTAAAAATCTGATTAAAAGATCATATTCATTTAGAAAGGGGGAGAGTCTCTAATATTTGAATTTAAGATAATTTTTAAAAAATAAAAAAAATATTCATTCTAAAGGGGAGATGCTTTCTTTAATCTGACTATATAAATTTGATACATCTCTCAATTTAATATCTTAATGTTGATTTTGATGATTTTTTTCTGTTCTTTCTTATAAGCATTTTGATGTTGTCAAAAAGGGAGAGAGGTATATTGAGTATATACTTAAAGAATTAATATTTAAGAAACTCAATGAATTTTTTGCTTGGAACCTTAATGCTCATTGATTTGGATTGAAATATTATTTTGATATGAGTATATAAATTATGTGAAATGTTAATTGGAGCCTTCATGAAGTATGTGTGCATTTATGTTTATGGATATTATTACTTCATGACTTATACTAGCTAATTTATTGAAATACATTAAACTATATTTTTATGCATATACTCAAGGTTTTGTCATCATCAAAAAGAGAAAGATTCTTAACCCTAGTTTGATTTTGATGATAACAAAAGTATTTGAGTATAAATTGTTAAATTACTAATGATGTTTATAAGGATGTGTAATTATAAATTTCAAGAGCTCACAAACCTTAAATATTTCGACTCATCCAAATAGAGATTCATCACTTAAGATGTTAGATAAGAAATTCTAGAATGGATACATCTTTCAAGAGGTCAAAATGAAGATTAAATCAAGATAAAAAGGATAAGTCTAGTCTATAAAAGAATTTGGAGAAGAAAGGGTCACAAACGGTCTTTGGCATGCATGGCATGCAAACTAGGCCAACCCAGTCTGAGACTGAGCCGACCTAGTCTCAGTGAAAGTAAAACATAGAAAGTGTAGAAAGCAAATTTTTCAATACCCAGGGGACTGAGCTAACCCAGCTATAAATTGATCTGACCCAGTTAGGACTGAGCCGACTTAGTCAGAAACTGAACTGACCTAGTGATCATAACGGCTAGTTTTCTGCAGCTTTTTTAAATGGTCATTTCTCCACTCCAATGACTATTTCAAGGCTTCCAATAGCTAGAACTGATCCTAAAGCTATCACAAAGATTATAAAAAGCTTAAGAAATATTTGAAAAGGAAGATTAAGGGATCTTAAAGAGAAAATACTTCAAATTTGAGTGAAATTCTTTGCACATCAAAAAAAGAGAGAAAAGAGAGGAACCAATTACTGATTTCAAAGGGCTTTCAAGGACAATCTTCACCATCATCTCCAGCATCCTCTCAAGCTTCAAAGAAGAGTGTGCAAGCTTCAAAAGAGCCAATCAATCAACCTCTTCTTGGTGCATCAAAAGAGTTTATTTATGGTTTTTGGTTTTGTGCTGAAATTACTTATCTTTGTATTTTGATTTGTTTACAAGCTTCCTTGGGGGAAAAAAACTTGGGGTGAAGGCTCATCCAATCCAAGAATTGGACATTGTGTAGGTTTTAATTGGTGAGCCCAAAAAACTAACTTGGTTGATAGTGAGATTAGAAAACTATCGGTGTAAGATTGTGGTTGGTGATCCTGAAAACTAACTGGATTGATAGTGAGCCCAAAAACTATCAATGTAAGATTGTGGTTGGTGATCCTAGAAATCCAACTAGGTTTATTTGTGATCCTAGGTTAAAACAAATACACTATAGTTAAGAGATTATAATGAAATTTCCAAGAGGCTCTTGGGGAGTGGATGTAGGTGCGAGGGTGCATCGAACCACTATAAATTATTTTATGTTTGTGTTGTGCCTTTTCTCTTTTATCTTGCATACTTTCATTTTTTTCCTTAACTTGATTAAATTCTTGCGTAGCCCTAATTATATTGTAATTCCACTGTTGTTTGCATTATATACATCTCAAATACATAACTTAGCTTAAATAGAAGCATATACTTGCTTAAACTTTAATTTGGTTTAAATTATTCTTAAACAACCCAATTCACCCCCCCGTTGGGGTTGCTACATTTCTGGGCAACATAGTTCTAGCTATAGAAATCCTAAAACTTGTATTTGAGTCCCATACCGTTGTTCTTAGTGATTGTCATTTCTATCCCAATTTGTTTTTAAATACCATTTCTATAGGCCTTCTAGCCAAAAATGATTATAAAATTTTAATAAAGAAATAAGTTTATAATATCATTATGAATGGTGTTATTATTTTCTATGGATATTTTAATAATGGTGTGTATATGCTGTCACAACTTGTTAACATAGTCTATTCAACTGGCAAGCACCATAGATTAGATAGTGTATCAAATATCTACTTATGACACTATAGACTAGATCATATAAATAAGAATAGGATAAATAGGTTGACTCAAGTGAAAATTCTCAAAATTAGTGATTGTGAATCACTTCCAACCTGTGAGTCCTGTCTTCGTAGTAAAATGAATAAGTCATCTTTTACCGAAAAAGATGAGAGAGCCACTGAGCTCTTAGGTCTAGTATATACTGATGTATGTAGACCAATGAGCACAAGTGCCAGAGATGGATATTTCTACTTCATCACATTGATAGATGATCTATCCAAATATAGATATATCTATCTGATGAAACACAAATTGAATTCGTTTGAAATGTTCAAACGATTCTGTAGTGAAGTAGAAAAATAAACTGGGAAGAGTATTAAGGTTCTTCGATCAGATCGAGGAGGTGAATACCTTAGCAGTGAGTTTCCTAGACTATCTTAAGGAGATAATGGCATAGTCTCTCCCTAATGGACTCCACCAGGAACACCTCAACTCAATAGGTGTTTCAGAATGGAGAAATCGGACTCTATTAGGATATGGTTCGATCCATGATGAGCTTTCACAGACCTGTCCTGATATCCTTCTTTGGGGATATACACTCAAATTGGCTTCAATTATTTATCTACTGAATAGGGTTCCCTCTAAGTAAGTCTATACCGTTACCACATTCCGTATGAGATATGGCACAGGTAAGATAACCAAGTCTGAGTCACACCTCAGAGATTTGGGGTTGTCCGGCTTATGTCAAAAGACAACAAGCGGATAAATTAGAGTTTAGGTCCTAATAAGAGCTCGATTCATAGGATATCCTAAAGAGTCATTAAGGATACTATTTCTACATTCCAGAAGACCACAAAGTGATTGTGAGTCGACATGACCATACCTTTCTTGGAAAACATAGTTTATGGTCAAGGAACTGTTGCATTGTTGTTTCTACCGACTAGCATCAACCTCGCTTGATGACCAATTATTGTCTCTACGACTGCTCGGAGCCATAGCTAAGATCCGATCTCTTGCGTGAACCAAATCAGTGTTGATCCAGCATAATTGAAGACTAGATCCTCCAAAAAAGATGAGAGAAGCTAGGGTTTTGTGTTGGAACTAGAGAGAAGAGAGAAGAGAGTTAGGGAGAAAAGCTCAATTGTATTCTCTTCTCCATTATAAAAGTTATAATGTCTGGGTTTATATATCCTAGAGTTTCCATATGAACCCTAATAAATCCCAGCTTAAAAACTCCCTTAGGCTAACTGAATACATGAAAGCACTCACCAAGCCCAAGTCTCACCTGCTCTCATCCCCTGGATCTAATCCCAACCTATACATGAATTAGACCCCTTAAGACCTCTCAAATCAGGCCTCAAGATCCCTAGGATCAATCCAAACCCTAGTACAAAATAGACCCTCGCATAACTCTGCCCATGCACTAAGCTGGCTCAGTCTTAGCACTGAGCTGGCTAAGTTTCACTAGGTCAGTTCAGTCTGAAATTGAGCCGGCCCAGTTCTTTATCATGCATGTAGTCCCAAAACTCAACCTTTCTATTTTGCCTATGCTCTGAGACTTAGCCGATCCAGTTTAGGACTGAGCCGATTAATCTACAGATAATCTTCTTTTTGCAGTCTTGATTTCTTGACTTTGGCTTCTTACTCCACCTTGAATTTCAGATCTCTGAAGCACGAACCAAGCCCCTTGAGGCCCTCAATACCTGAACCTCAACCCCATGGAGAGCTACATGCCGCCTCGACCCTAGGACAACTCCTTCCTAGCCCTAGGACCACACCTATCCTAGCCTCCCTGGAGCCCTCACCCTAGCTCCATCCGTGGCCTCGCAAGTCTTGGGAGCACCACACCACCTACAATCTCCACCTTAGTGTGCCTAAGCCTTGGCACACCTGGCAACATCCTCTTGCACGATCCTGCTGACCCTGCATGTCCTGATAGCTCCTCGTGCTCACCTTGCCACTGCCATTTTTCTTCAACTGCTGAGCTCTTTTTGAGGCCTTCGGGATGGCCGCCTCCATCGCTGAAGTCCTTGGCTTGTTTCTCTGCACCACCTTTGGAGTTGTAGGTATCCTTCTGCTTGGCAGTTGCATCACTTGTCCTGGACTTTCCTGAAGATCATGCAACGTTTCTTTACTGGCACTCACCACATATCCTGATGCTCCACCTGACACTGGCCCTCAGAGCCATGCCTATCTCCCTACACAATCCTCTCCACCTGGATCTGTACAGCCCCGACACTAGTGCTAGGATATAGGTCCTCTCTCTGCATCCCTCTACTCTGAACCCGTGTCATAGCTTCCTCCACCCATGAAGCCACCTCTGTCTGGTGCTCCACCTAGAGTTGAAGTCCCCTAGATGCCACAGAAGCTGACTTTGTCTCCAAGTCTTCCGAGGCCAACCACCCAATGCTGTACTGTTGGGCCTGCCGCTATACCTCGAAGATCGTCGCTGCCCCTTCGGACCCTCTGTACTCTACAGACCTATCCGAAATCATCTCAGATGTACCACACCATGCGGGCTCCTCTGAGACCATTAAGATTTCATCCAAATCTTTACTTTCAGGGATTGTACTGATGGAATCCGAGCCTCCTCGTCATAATGAAACATCCCAGAAAACGACAACTTGAGGGCGACTGGTTTAGAGTGGGTGTTATTTGCCCTAGAAGCCAGAATTGGCTGACACTTGTAATACACTTCTAGGGGCAAAATTATAATTTTGACTATAATCAATAAAATGGGTTATTTTCTATCACATATGTGTATTTAGTGTCTGTGATACATCCTTTGAGTTAATGGTAATGATAATTCATATTTTCAAGAGTTGAAAATTTAAGACATGAATAATCATTATTAACTCATAAAATGCTCCCGACCATAGGATCATCACGAGGATGGTGATTGATCCGGAAGGTTGGTGTACAATCGCTTCTCTTTAGTAGATGAGTCTTGAGTCTACGGTGTGGAGACACCGGAGCGAGAGTACAGGTACTCGTTAGAGAACGAGGGCACTGAGCGTGACCACCTCGAGTAGTCATTAGGGAGTCTACCTTCTCGTCAATGACTGACTCGATGCTGCAGTAGTGTGTCTGGTTCTTTGACCTGAGATGCATCGGCAGTTCACCTTGAGGGTGTTATAGTTTGACTACACCATTACTCGGTCTCCTAGCCATATGGAACCCTGAGGTGTATGTTGGCTATAGCATGTTCATTGTAGGAACTGGATTGCATCAAGATGGAATCTATCTACCTCGGTGGTAGAGGAGCAGCCCTATGATGATCATGAGAATCAAGTCCAGAAGCCCATGGCCATGGCAGAGTGAAATAATAGAAAGAGTTTCTATTTAGATTTTCACATTGGACTCGAATCGAATGATTACATCATATGACAGAGACTAGGGTTTGACGAGTTCACCTTAACCCTAATCTGATCGGGGCTCAAGATAGAAGAACTTAATCACACAGGTAGCTGCACCAAGAGGTTCGCATTCAGCTCTGATGGGTTGCCACCATATACTGCTAGGTGTCACTGGTGGATTTTGGGAGCAATTAGAATGATTTAGATGATCGATCATTCTAGCTGTTCGAATCAGAAGAGTTCTGATCCATCGAAAGGAGTTTCGATGATGTCGATGATAGAGATCATGACATATCCCATTACCATACAGAACTGAACCTAACTGGGTCACACAAACAAGGGTTTGAATCTGGTGATCATCAATTGAACTGATCTAGTTCAATTGATCTGAATGAGATTCAATTAGGTTCAAGGAAATCGTGCTAGCACTCGATTGAACCTAACGTTCTTCTTTTACTATCATAAATAAGTTGTCCTGACTGAGCCAAAGGAGTTTGTGCTCAATCAGAGGCCTTCATATGGTCTGACTGGAGGTTGTCCAAGTCAGAAAAGGTTGTCTTATTTTGTAAGACATTACCTGCCATTTTTGGTCACCTGCCATTTCTTGTTCTTTGACTTTGGTCAAAAGTCTACCTTTGACTGGTCAAACGTTGACCATTGACACTTTGACTTTTGACCACATGTCATGCACCTATTGGAGAGCTGGTGGGGGCCTGTCCCCCTGCCAGAACCTGGCAAGGAGAAGGGCGCACGCCACCCTAGGCGTGTGCCCAAGTTGGAGGCGCCTAGGAGTCCTTGTTGGACAAGGACTCCATCCTCCCTTTTTGGATTCCAATTAGAGTTCTTCTAAGAATCCAACTTTGACTGGTCTTAGGCCCTCTAAGGAGGAATCCAGGGGACTCTATTCCCACCAATCAGATTTAGATCTGATTTCACAAAGGGTTGTGATTGGTTGGGAAGGAAGAGGAGTTGGATCACAGCTTAGTCTATAAATAAGACCCTGCGCCCAACTCAGATTAATGAATTGAATTGAGATTTCCCATGCCCCAAGGCTGCCTCTCCCCTCCTTCCTCCATGCCATAACCACTTCTCCCCTTGCTCCTCTCCACGTCCAAAAGGAGTTTTGGACTTGGTTGGTGCGATTCAGATCAAAGAAAGGCGATCAAAAGCAAGAAGGCTGCGCTGCTGCAAAGGACGACTGCTGATCTTCAAAAGGAGTTTTGAAGATCCTCCAGATCAGATCCAGATCTGAATTTTTGGAGGTGTGATAGAGAAGAAGAGGATCTCCAGATCCAACCCGAGTGGATACCGGTAGAGGCCAGGCGCTTGCGTGGCTAGATCCAGAACCTTCCGCTGCAATCAGGATCATCTAACAGGGTAATAGGATTACCCAAATCAGGTAAATTAAATTTGATTTAATTTATCTTATTTTATTTTATTTATTAAAATAATAAGAATCAGATCTGAAACATATCAAGATCTGATTGGGATCAAGAGAAAAATTTTTGAAATATATCTCTTGATCTGATCAGATCTGGAACGAACCTGGACCGGGAAATCAGGATTTCCCTTCAACTGGTATCAGAGCCATGGTTCTAAATTGTTTAGATCTGATTTTAAATTTATTTTAATTAGAAAATAAAGTGATTTCAGATGTCACATGAGATGTGATCAGATCTGAAATCAGAAAAAATTAAAATTAAATGATTTGGATCTAAGATTAGAAGATATGCATGACTAGTTCTAGAATAGAATAGTTCTATAGAATAGTTTTGCATGTTTTTGATTTAATCTGATTAAATCATATTTTAGATCTTCTTATTTACTATTTTTTGATATTATAAGTGTTATAATAACATCTGAAAAAATAGCAAATAAAAATTATTTAATTTTAAATATCATATGAGATATGATTGATGCATGTCTAGACTAGTTGTAGAATAGTTCTACATAATTGTCTAGATTAGAATTTATTTTGATTAGATCAATTTAAATCTAATTTTTTAGATTATTATGAGATAATTTAGATCTGAAAACATGCATGATTTGATACATGAGATGTATGCAAAATATGCCATGATTAGATCTACTTTGTATATGAGATATATGATATAGATCTGATAAACTGTTTTGTAGTATTGACATGTTCCTGATTAAGGCGTTCCTCTTGGCCGTCCGGTCATAAGAACGAAGAAGGGTTTAAAGGCCCTCTCTTCCCATTCGATGGGGTGTTCTTATGATGTGTAGGGGTGCTGCGTGTTCGTCCTTAATCAGAAACCCAAAACTTACTTTCTGCAAAACCCTAGATCCTGAAACCCTAGGATTTATTGTGCATATTTTGTTTATGAACCCTACTTAATTAAGAATTAAGTTTATGGAATATTAATTAGGTCTAAAATTGAGAATTTCAGATCTAAGACATATTCATAATACTGGGTTCGGGCTTGGGTAGCTCAATTAGGTCTAAGCGGTTGATCAAACCGAATCAAGAGTTGGTTAGATGGGATCAACAATGCTTAAATTGACCAGCCTAATAGGATTAAGTCTGGGTCAAGATCGAGTCACGATCAAGCAAGACCTAATTAGGCTCAGAGGTTAGAGTCTGGATTGTAGGCTAACCCAATTGGTTCTGACTCAACAATTTGGTGTCTAAGGTAAGTTTGGCACAGACGACCGACTGGTTTTTAATTGGAAGCTACTCGACCTGAATGCGTTCTTGTACGAGTTAATGGCATATTCCTTCCACCGGTCTCACTTACCTGGCCATATCTGTTGACACAGTTCTGATCTGAGGTGGTCAATAATCCGAGCTAACCCATGCCACTAGGTTAGTCATAATTGTTATGACTAAGCCAAGTCTAGTTTAATGAG
>QRFJ01003526.1:34713-70270 GCA_006176705.1 Cocos nucifera | reverse complement strand
TATTTTCTATCACACATGTGTATTTAGTGTCTGTGATACATCCTTTGAGTTAATGGTAATGATAATTCATATTTTCAAGAGTTGAAAATTTAAGACATGAATAATCATTATTAACTCATAAACAGCTCCCGACCATAGGATCATCACGAGGATGGTGATTGATCCGGAAGGTTGGTGTACGATCGCTTCTCTTTAGTAGATGAGTCTTGAGTCTACGGTGTGGAGACACCGGAGCGAGAGTACAGGTACTCGTTAGAGAACGAGGGCACTGAGCGTGACCACCTCGAGTAGTCATTAGGGAGTCTACCTTCTCGTCAATGACTGACTCGATGCTGCAGTAGTGTGTCTGGTTCTTTGACCTGAGATGCATCGGCAGTTCACCTTGAGGGTGTTATAGTTTGACTACACCATTACTCGGTCTCCTAGCCATATGGAACCCTGAGGTGTATGTTGGCTATGACATGTTCATTGTAGGAACTGGATTGCATCAAGATGGAATCTATCTACCTCGGTGGTAGAGGAGTAGCCCTATGATGATCATGAGAATCAAGTCCAGAAATCCATGGCCATGGTAGAGTGAAATAATAGAAAGAGTTTCTATTTAGATTTTCACATTGGACTCGAATCGAATGATTACATCATATGACAGAGACTAGGGTTTGACGAGTTCACCTTAACCCTAATCTGATCGGGGCTCAAGATAGAAGAACTGAATCACACAGGTAGCTGCACCAAGAGGTTCGCATTCAGCTCTGATGGGTTGCCACCATATACTGCTAGGTGTCACTGGTGGATTTTGGGAGCAATTAGAATGATTTAGATGATCGATCATTCTAGCTGTTCGAATCAGAAGAGTTCTGATCCATCGAAAGGAGTTTCGATGATGTCTATGATAGAGATCATGACATATCCCATTACCATACAGAACTGAACCTAACTGGGTCACACAAACAAGGGTTTGAATCTGGTGATCATCAATTGAACTGATCTAGTTCAATTGATCTGAATGAGATTCAATTAGGTTCAAGGAAATCGTGCTAGCACTCGATTGAACCTAACGTTCTTCTTTTACTATCATAAATAAGTTGTCCTGACTGAGCCAAAGGAGTTTGTGCTCAATCAGAGGCCTTCATATGGTCTGACTGGAGGTTGTCCAAGTCAGAATAGGTTGTCTTATTTGTAAGACATTACCTGCCATTTTTGGTCACCTGCCATTTCTTGTTCTTTGACTTTGGTCAAAAGTCTACCTTTGACTGGTCAAACGTTGACCATTGACCCTTTGACTTTTGACCACATGTCATGCACCTATTGGAGAGCTGGTGGGGGCCTGTCCCCCTGCCAGAACCTGGCAAGGAGAAGGGCGCACGCCAAGGGTGGCGTGAGCCCAAGTAGGAGGCGCCTAGGAGTCCTTGTTGGACAAGGACTCCACCTCCCTTTTGGATTCCAATTCAGAGTTCTACTAAGAATCCAGTTTGACTGGTCTTAGGCACCCTCTAAGGAGGAATCCAGGGGTCTCTATTCCAACCAATCAGATTTAGATCTGATTTCACAAAGGGTTGTGATTGGTTGAGAGGAAGAGGAGTTGGATCACAAGAGGTCTATAAATAAGACCCTGCGCCCAACCCTAATCTAAGTGAATGCAATTCAATTGAGAAACCCCACGCCCCAAGGCTGCCTCTCCCCTCCTTCTCCATGCCATAGTCTCTTCTCCCCTTGCTCTCCACGTCCAAAAGGAGTTTTGGACTTAGGTTGGTGCGATTCAGATCAAGGAAAGGCGATCAAAAGCAAGAAGGCTGCGCTGCTGCAAAAGGACGACTGCAGATCTTCAAAAGAGTTTTGAAGATCCTCCAGATCAGATCCAGATCTGATTTTTGGAGGTGTGATAGAGAAGAAGAGGATCTCCAGATCCAACCCGAGTGGATACCGGTAGAGGCCAGGCGCTTGCGTGGCTAAGATCCAGAACCTTCCGCTGCAAATCAGGATCATCTACAGGGTAATAGGATACCCAAATCAGGTAAATTAAATTTGATTTAATTTATCTTTTAATTTATTTTTATTAAAATAATAAGAATCAGATCTGAAACATATCAAGATCTGATTGAGATCAAGAGAAAATTTTTGAAATATATCTCTTGATCTGATCAGATCTGAACGAACCTGGACCAGACCTCCTCCACCTCGTAGATCGAAAAGAGTTTTCCATCCCCCTGAAAGATACTTAGGTATTATTTCAGAGGAAGTAGAGAAAATGTTCCTCGTAGGTAATGGTGCTCATGGTGATGATCCCAAAACCTACAACGAGGCGATATCAGATATCGACTCCGAGAAATGGCTAGAGGCAATGCAGTCAGAAATTGACTCGATGCACTCAAACCAAGTCTGGACCTTGGTAGATCCACCAGAAGGTATAGTACCTATTGGGTGTAAATGGATCTTCAAGAGAAAGATTGGTGCAGATGGGAATGTGGAGACATTCAAGGCTAGACTAGTGGCAAAAGGTTATAGTCAACGCGAAGGCATTGACTATCAGGATACCTTTTCCCCAGTGGCTATGCTAAAATCCATCCGCACATTGCTTGCCGTTGCAGCCTATTTTCGATTATGAAATATGGCAAATGGACGTGAAAAATGGCATTCTTAAATGGATATCTTGAGGAAGATATCTATATGGAACAGCCGCTAGGTTTCACATCCAGTGATACTGATCACAAGGTTTGCAAGCTGCAAAGGTCCATATATGGACTTAAGCAAGCATCTCGGAGCTGGAACACTCGTTTCAATGATGTGATCAAAAAGTTTGGTTTCATCAAAAATGAAGAGGAACCATGTGTTTTCAAAAAGGTCAGTGGGAGCGCTGTTGTCTTCCTCGTATTGTACGTGGATGACATCCTCCTTATTGGGAATGATATTCCCATGTTGACAACAGTCAAATTATGGTTGTCCAAGGAATTCTCCATGAAAGACCTAGGTGAAGCATCCTTTATTCTAGGAATTAAGGTCTATAGGGATAGACCGAATAGGATGCTAGGACTTTCACAGAAGATGTACATAGAGGAAAGTACTAAAGAGGTTTAGTATGGAAAACTCTAAGAGGGGATTAATACCCTTCAGACATGGTATTCATCTTTCCAAGAAGATGTTGCCCTAGCACACCTGAGGAAATAGAACGCATGAGCAAGATCCCTTATGCTTCTGCAATAGGGAGCCTCATGTATGCCATGCTATGTACACGACCTGATATAGCCCATGCTGTGAGTGTCACAAGCAGATATCAGTCAAATCCAGGTGAAGAACACTGGACTTCTGTGAAATGTATCCTTAAGTACTTGAGAAGAACTAAGGATATGATGTTGGTCTTTGGTAATGGAGAACTCCAAGTCCAGGGATACACAGACTCGGATTTCATGTCCGATATAGATGATCGAAAGTCGACATCTGGGAGTCTGTTTGTGTGCAATGGTGGTGCTGTCAGCTGGAAGAGTTCCAAGCAAATGTGATAGCAGATTCCACCATGGAAGCAGAATATATCGCTGCATCAGAGGCTGCGAAGGAAGCATTCTGGTACAAGAAGTTTGCTGCAGAAATTCGGAGTAATGCCATCAGATGCCATTCCTCTATACTGCGACAACAATGGCGCCATAGCCCTTGCTAAGGAGCCGAGGTCTCACCAGAAATCCAAGCATATTGAGCGGCGATACCACCTCATCCGCGATTACCTCGAGAAGGGTTACGTCGAGGTCAAGAGAGTCAACTCCCACAGATAATGTGGCAGACCCACTTACAAAGCCGTTGGGCCAGCAGAAGATCGAAGCCCACCTTGAGAAGATGGGACTTAGACTTGTAGCCAATTGGCTTTAGGACAAGTGGGAGATTGTTAGATATATGTGCCCTAGAAGCCAGAATTGGCTGACACTTGTAATACACTTCTAGGGGCAAAATTATAATTTTGACTAATATCAATAAAATGGGTTATTTTCTATCACATATGTGTATTTAGTGTCTGTGATACATCCTTTGAGTTAATGGTAATGATAATTCATATTTTCAAGAGTTGAAAATTTAAGACATGAATAATCATTATTAACTCATAAAATGCTCCCGACCATAGGATCATCACGAGGATGGTGATTGATCCGGAAGGTTGGTGTACAATCGCTTCTCTCTAGTAGATGAGTCTTGAGTCTACGGTGTGGAGACACCGGAGCGAGAGTACAGGTACTCGTTAGAGAACGAGGGCACTGAGCGTGACCACCTCGAGTAGTCATTAGGGAGTCTACCTTCTCGTCAATGACTGACTCGATGCTGCAGTAGTGTGTCTGGTTCTTTGACCTGAGGATGCATCGGCAGTTCACCTTGAGGGTGTTATAGTTTGACTACACCATTACTCGGTCTCCTAGCCATATGGAAACCCTGAGGTGTATGTTGGCTATAGCATGTTCATTGTAGGAACTGGATTGCATCAAGATGGAATCTATCTACCTCGGTGGTAGAGGAGCAGCCCTATGATGATCATGAGAATCAAGTCCAGAAGCCCATGGCCATGGCAGAGTGAAATAATAGAAAGAGTTTCTATTTAGATTTTCACATTGGACTTGAATCGAATGATTACATCATATGACAGAGACTAGGGTTTGACGAGTTCACCTTAACCCTAATCTGATCGGGGCTCAAGATAGAAGAACTTAATCACACAGGTAGCTGCACCAAGAGGTTCGCATTCAGCTCTGATGGGTTGCCACCATATACTGCTAGGTGTCACTGGTGGATTTTGGGAGCAATTAGAATGATTTAGATGATCGATCATTCTAGCTGTTCGAATCAGAAGAGTTCTGATCCATCGAAAGGAGTTTCGATGATGTCGATGATAGAGATCATGACATATCCCATTACCATACAGAACTGAACCTAACTGGGTCACACAAACAAGGGTTTGAATCTGGTGATCATCAATTGAACTGATCTAGTTCAATTGATCTGAATGAGATTCAATTAGGTTCAAGGAAATCGTGCTAGCACTCGATTGAACCTAACGTTCTTCTTTTTACTATCATAAATAAGTTGTCCTGACTGAGCCAAAGGAGTTTGTGCTCAATCAGAGGCCTTCATATGGTCTGACTGGAGGTTGTCCAAGTCAGAAAAGGTTGTCTTATTTTGTAAGACATTACCTGCCATTTTTGGTCACCTGCCATTTCTTGTTCTTTGACTTTGGTCAAAAGTCTACCTTTGACTGGTCAAATGTTGACCATTGACACTTTGACTTTTTGACCACATGTCATGCACCTATTGGAGAGCTGGTGGGGGCCTGTCCCCCTGCCAGAACCTGGCAAGGAGGAGGGCGCACGCCACCCTTGGCGTGTGCCCAAGTTGGAGGCGCCTAGGAGTCCTTGTTGGACAAGGACTCCATCTCCTTTTTGGATTCCAATTAGAGTTCTCCTAAGAACCAACTTTGACTGGTCTTAGGCACCCTCTAAGGAGGAATCCAGGGGACTCTATTCCCACCAATCAGATTTAGATCTGATTTCACAAAGGGTTGTGATTGGTTGGGAAGAAGAGGAGTTGGATCACGCTTAGTCTATAAATAAGACCCTGCGCCCAACTCAAAAGAGAATTTGAATTTAATTGAGTTCTCCATGCCCCAAGGCCTTCTCCTCTTCTCCTCCTCCATGCCAAACCACCTTCTCCCTCTCCTCTCCACGTCCAAAAGGAGTTTTGGACCTTTGGTTGGTGCGATTCCAGATCAAAGAAAGGCGATCAAAAGCTAAGAAGGCTGCGCTGCTGCAAAGGACGACTGCTGATCTTCAAAAGAGTTTTGAAGATCCTCCAGATCAGATCCAGATCTAATTTTTGGAGATGTGATAGAGAAGAAGAGGATCTCCAGATCCAAGCCTGAGTGGATACCGGTAGAGGCCAGGCACTTGCGTGGCTAGATCCAGAACCTTCCGCTGCTTACAGGATCATCAACAGGGTAATAGGATTACCCACATCAGGTAAATTAAATTTGATTTAATTTATCTAATTTTATTTTAATTTTATTAAAATAATAAGAATCAGATCTGAAACATCTCAAGATCTGATTAGATCAAGAGAAAAATTTTTGAAATATATCTCTTGATCTGATCAGATCTGAACGAAATCTTCTTAATTTTCCCATCTTCCAGCTGTTTATAAAGAAGGCATTCTGGTATAAGAAGTTTGCCGCAGAGATCAGAGTGATGCCATTAGATGCCATCTCTCTATACTACGACAATAATAGCACCATAGCCCTAGCTAAGGGGCCGAGGTCTTACTAAAAATCTAAGCACATCGAGTGGCGATGCCACCTCATCCAGGATTATCTTGAGAAAAGTTTCATCGAGATCAAGAGAGTCAACTCTGCAAACAATGTGATGGACCCACTTACAAAGCCATTGGGCCAGCAGAAGATCGAAGCCCACCTTGAGAAGATGGGACTTAGAATTGTATCCAATTGGCTTTAGGTAAAGTGGGAGTTTGTTTGATATGTGTGCCCTAGAAGTCAGAATTGGCTGACACTTGTTACACACTTCTAAGAAAAAAATTATAATTTTGACTATAAATAATAAAATGGGTTATTTTCTATCACAATGTGTATTTAGTGTTTGTGATACATCCCTTGAGTTAATGGCAATGATAATTCTTATTTTCAAGTGTTAAAAATTCAAGACATGAACTTTCATTATTAACTCATAAAATGCTCCTGACCATAGGATCATCATAAGGATGGTGATTGATCTGGAAGGTTGGTGTACAATCGCTTCTTTATAGTAGATGAGTCTTGAGTCTATGATGTAGAGACACCAGAGTGAGAGTATAGGTACTCGTTAGAGAATGAGGGCACTGAGCGTGACCACCTCGAGCAGTCATTAGGAAGTCTACCTTCTCATCGATGACTGACTCGAAGCTGCAGTGGTGTGTCTGGTTCTTTGACCTGAGGTGCATCGATAGTTCACCTTGAGGGTGTTATAGTTTGACTACACCATGACTCGGTCTCCTAACCATTCGGAACTCTGAGGTGTATGTTGGCTATCGCTTGTTCATTGTAGGAATTGGATTGCACCAAAAGAGAATCTATCTACCTCGGTAGATAAAAAGCAGCCCTATGATGATCATAAGAATCAAATCCATATGTCCATAGCAATGGTAGAGTGAAATAATAGAAAGAGTTTCTATTAAGATTTTTACATTAGATTTGAATCGAATGATTAATTCATATGAGGAAAATTAGGATTTGACGAGTTCACCTTAACCCTAATCTGATCGAAGCTCAAGATAGAAGAACTTAATCACATAGGTAACTGCACTGAGAGGTTCATCTTTAGTTCTGATGGATTGCCACCATATACTACTAGGTGTCACTAGTAAATTTTGGGAGTAATTAGAATGATTTGGATGATCGATCATTCTAGTTGTCTGAATCAAGAAAAGTTCTGATCCATCGAAAGATGTTTCGATGATGTCGATGATAGAGATCATGACATATCCTATTACCATATGAAATTGAATCTAATTCAGTCACACAAATAAGGTTTTGGATTTGGATATCATCAATTGGACTAATTCAGCTTAATTGATTTGAATTAGATTTAATTAGGTTCAAAAAAATCGTGCTAGCACACGATTGAGCCTAATGTTCTCCTTCAACAATCATCAAATGTTATCTCGACTGAGCCAAATGTGTTTGGGCTAACTCAGCTACCTTTACTTAGTTTGGCTAGAGCTTGTCTAGGTCAAAAAATGGTTGTCTTAATTTATGAGATAAATTTGAGACAACACCTACCATTTTTCATTACCTGCTAATTCTTGTCTTTTGACTTTGGTCAAACATTAACCTCTGACACTTAGACATCTGCCCATGTGTCATGCACCCATAGAAGAGCAAATGCAGGTTTGTCCTCCTACTAGAAAGAGAAAAGGAGGGGGTGCAGCCTATGGAGGCGTGCACCCAAGGATAATGATGCCTGGAGTCCCATACAGATGGGACTCCAGGTTGCTTCATGAAATAAACTTAGGTGGTGCCTAGGACTCTACTTTGACTAATCTTGGTGCCACCTAAGGATGTTTGAGAGGGGCTTTCATCTAATTGGATCAGGTGATGTCATCCCATCAATCAGGTTTATATCTGATTGCACGAAGAGATGTAATTGGCCGGGATGATGTGGCACTGCATGATGCAGTAGGGTCTATATAAACCCTATCTACGCCTAGGTTTTAAGAGGTTCTCCCCTTGCCCATGCCATATAGCCATCTCCCTCTCTCCTCCATTCCTACCTCTAATCCTCTCTCTCCTCTCCATGCCCAAGGAGCTTTGGGTTTTAGTTTGGTGCAATCCAGGTAAGAGAAAGGTGACAAGAAAGGAAGAAGGCAGCACTGTTGCAAGAGACGACATTGGATCTTGAAAAGTTATTTTAAAGATCATCAAGATAAGATTCAGATCTGATCTTTGGAGGAAAGATTGATAAGGAGAAGATATCCAAATCCGACCTGAGTGGATACCCGTAGAGGCCAGACGATTGCGTGGCTACATCCAGAACCTTGGGCAATCAATAGGATCATCACAGGGTAATAAGATTACCTAAAAATAAGATATAAATAAAATCTAATTTAATTTAATTTATTTTTTTATTAGATCCATCAAATTAGATCTAAAAAGTATCAAATCTAATTTAGATCTAAGAGAAAGATTTTTAAAATATTTTTCTTGATCAAATTAGATTTGAATGAACTTGATATGGAAAATAGGATTTTTTCCTTCAACTGGTATCAGAGCCAGGTTTTCATAAATTATTTGTATCTAATTTTAATTTATTTTTTATCTAATAATTAGGTGATTTTAGATATCACATGAGATGTGATTAGATCTAAAATTAGAAAAATTAGAAATTAAATAATTTAGATCAAAGTTGCATGACTAGTTGTAGAATAGAATTATTCTATGTATAGTATTGCATGATCATAATTTAATTTGATTAAGTTATAATTTTTAGATCTATTTATTTATTATTTTTTATTATTATAAATATTATAATAAGATCTAAAAAATAAAAAATAAAAATATTTAATTTTTGGTTCATATGAGATATGATGAATGCATGTTTAGACTAGTTGTAGAATAGTTCTACATAATTGTCTAGAATACAATTTATTTTGATATGATCAATTTAAATTTATTTCTTTTAGATGATTATGAGATAATTTAGATCTAAAAATATGCATGATATGATACATGAGATGTACGCAAAACATGCTTATAGTTAGATCAATTTTTATATATGAGATATATAATATAGATTTAACTAGTTTTGTAGTTTTCATATTTCTGATTAAGGCATTCCCCTTAGCTGTCCGATCATAAGAATAAAGTATGGATTTAAATGCTCTCTCTTTTCATTCGATGGGGTGTTCTTATGATGTGTAGGGGTGCTACACATTTGTCCTTAATTAGAAACCCAAAAACTTAATTTATGCAAAATCCTAGATCCTGAAACCCTAGGATTGTGAAATATATTAAGAATTAAGGTTATGTTTTATTAGTGAACCCTAAACTTAATTAAGAATTAAGATTATGAAACATGTTAAGTCTAAAAATTAAAAATTTTTAGATTTAAGACATATTCATAAAATTGGGTTCAGACTGGGGTAGCTCAAATAGGTCTAAGCGGTTGATCAAACCGAATCAATAGTTGGTTAGATGGAATCAAGAGTGTTTAAATTGATCAGCCTAATAGGATTAAGTCTGGGTCAAGATTGAGTCACATGAGTGATTGATCAAGCTAAGACCTAATTAGGCTTAGTGGTTAGAGTCTGGATTATAGGCTAACCCGATTGGTTCTAGCTCAATAATTTAGTGTCTAAGGTAAATCTGGCAGATACGATCGACTAGTTTTTAATTGGAAGCTACTCGACTCAAATGCATTCTTGTCAAGTTAATGGCATATCCCTTCAACCGGTCTCACTTACCTGACCATATTTGTTAGCTTAGTCCTGATCTGAGGTGGCCAATAATCTGAGCTAATCCATGCCATTAGGTTAGTCATAATGGTTATGACTATGTCAAGTCTAGTTTAATGAGACCTAAATCAAATCTTCCTAAGAAAAGATTAAGTCTAAGGTCTTCCACCATTATAGATGTGTGGGCCCTTTTTGGGGTTGATTGTTCTCGACTAATTACAATGGTTCAGTTGCACCAAAAAAATGCAACCATGTCTATTAGGCATTGAATGCTATGGGCTGGAGGATGGATTGGGCTTAATATTTTGGATATGGTGAGAGACTCAATTAGAAATCCAATCTATGCAAATGGTGGGTCTGACTTAACTAAGAAGTGGATCAATATTCTGGGCATGATGAGATTCATGAATTAGAGACTAAGATTGGCTGCACCATGATTAGAGAATCATTGAATAAGAGTTATTCACTCATTAGCTAACCCATCACCAATAACTGTTAGGTGAGGTGATGAGTCAGTTGGTGGGACCGCACCATCCACTAGAAATCTTTAATCATGAAGATTTTCACATCTCTACAGAGGGAGTGTAGGGATCCAAAAAAATAGTAGGAGCTAATTTATTTAAAAATAAAACTCCTAAATAAATTGATCAAGTCTTAATTATAATATCTAACTAAAAACTTTGACTCTCTATAGAAAAATGTCTACATCCAATCCACTAGCACGAATATTGGACACCCATAGACTGACTGGACCCAATTACAAGGATTGGCTCCAAAACATTAAAATTATTTTGAGTTTTAAGAAGTTAACTTACGTATTGGATCAGGACCCTCCCACCTTACCCGCTAGTCCATCTACTGAACAAAGAGTATCTCTTGACAAGTCTACGGATGAAGATAACAAGACTAGATACTACATGTTGGGCTTGATGTCTGATGAACTTCAGCACTAACATGAAGATATTAAGATTGTCCACCAAATGTTGGCTCACCTACAAGAGATGTTTGGTGAACAAAGTCACGCAGCCAAGTATCAAGTCAAGACTAAAATGTATGATGGGCAATTAGTCCAAGATCATTATCTGATGATGATCAAGGATTTGGAAGAGCTTGAGAAACTCGGAGTGAAATTGAACCTGGATTTGTAGAATGATATAATTCTGCAATCTTTGATCGATGCATATGGACAGTTCATCATGAACTACCATATGCATAAACTTCAAAATTCCTTGATCGAACTCATGAACATCCTGGTTACTGCTGAGCTTTTCATGAAAGGTTCAAAAAGCTCAGTGCTTGCTATGGAATGAACTTCTTCCAAGAGAAAGTCTTTTGGAAAGAAGAAAAAGTCTGTGAAAAAGCAAAAGATGGAAGGAGAAAAGAAAAAGAAGGTAGAGCTGAAGAAGACGGCCGCTGACAAAGGAAAGTATTTTCATTACAATAATGACGGCCACTGAAAGTGAAACTGCCCTACTTACCTGGCCACCCTGAGGAATAAGAAGGAGGCAGGTCCTTCTAGAGGTATGCTCATTATTGAGTCTAACCTTGTGATTTCTTCTACATCCAGTTGGATGCTTGACTCTGGTTCTAGTGCTCATTTGTGCACTTCCATGTAGGATCTTGAGGATAGCAGGAGGCTAAGGGATGGTGAGATGATCCTACGCGTTGAAAATAGAGCAAGGATTGCAGCTGTAGCCATGAAAACATATCCTCTTCGACTATCATCGGATTTAGACTTAGTATTAAAGGACTGTTATTATGTATCCGCAACAAGTAGAAATTTGATTTCTATTTCATGCTTAGCACTAGAAGGCCATATAATTTATTTTCTTAAGGACCATTATAGCATTCTTTATAAAAGAAATAAAATTACAAGTGATTTCCAAATAAGAAATAAAATTGTAACATTCTTCAAAAAAAGGACTAGGGTTAGGATTGATCTCACCAAACAAGATTAGATGCTTTCTTTCTTTTCTTCTTTTATATTTTTTTCTATAAAATAAATAAATAAAAGTTAATATTCAATATTTACAAAAAAATAAAAAGAAATAAAAAATTATTAATAATTTATTTACAAGAGAAGTCAAAAATTTTAATTTTCATGCCTTCTCCAGCAACAACACCAAAAACTTGATAAGAGCGCGATGTTGTCATTAAGACACCATATTTATCGGTTTAATCTGACTTCTTAAAATAATTAAAAATACGTAGATAGTAGTGAGTCAGGTTGAATCCATAGGGAAGGTAGTGTTTTAGATTTGAAATCTTTGATTTTTGAAAAAAAAAAGAAAAGGATTTGAAAATAGAATTTGAAGTCAAAAATTAAAAATTAAAATTATGAAGTAAAAATTAAATTATGCAAAAAAATAAACTTGGTACTAAGATCTACTAGTTAGATCTTAGCATCTACTTGTAGTAAAATAAAGAGCAATAATTAAAGTGTAGAATTTAAATTATAATAAAAATAAAGAGCATGAAATTGAAGAGCATAAAAAAAAATATTGTATTAATTAAAAGGTTCATAATTTAAATATATAAAATTTTAAAAAAAAAATTAAAATAGGTTGATCTCTGATCTTAGATCGACGTTGGTAGAAAGATGGTGTAGAAGTCCAGCTCTTCTTCTTGGCATCCATTGCTTTGAAGCAGCAGCTAATCTAAAGCCTGGCTCTATCCTATACCAAAGCTTCACCTTGATTAAAGACAATGAATTTTGGAGGCCTGGGGTCTTATTTATAGGTATTGGAAGGCTGGAGAGTTTTTTTGTAGGCAATGTGGGACTAAAAAACTTTTTAATCATCAAAATAGAAAGAAATCTAGGTGAAATTTGGATTAAAAAGAGTCTTAGATGAATTCTGTTGCTCTTGATGAAATCTTGCCATCAGATATGGATCAAACGATCGAAAAAATGCTAAAATCTGATGTGTATTAGCTCAGATCATGTAGGATTAAATTCTGGCCATCTGATTGCATTAATCAGGAGGAAATCTAATCGTTGAATCGAGTTCTGGGTGTTTTAATCAAGTCGGAAGCTTCTTGGATCGTTGGATTGTCTTCTGGGTTGAGCGTTGCCTTCGAATGGCACCTGGAGTTTGACTTAAAAGTGGAACCAACCACCGCCATCAGATTTTGACCGTAAGCAACTACAGCCATACAATCGTGCACTTACTGTTTCCATGGACTGCATGGATTGATTGCATTGCACACCACAACCAATCAGGGACTCCTATCATCGAGTGAAAAGACCAAAATGACTAGTGAGCCACGATAGATTTTCTATAAACCCTTTAAGGGTCTTGGTTCACCACATGTCACTCCGTGATTCATCGGTTATCGCTGAGCTCGCAGTTTACGCCTGGATCATGAACCGACTGGCAGCTTCTGCTGTTGAGTCGACATTGATGGCTTGGCTTGGCTTGTAGAGCTAGCTAAGCCTTTTTTTATTTTAATTTTTTATAAAAAAATTCATATCTAGTCAATTTTAGCTTCGATTTGCTTCAAACTTATTTTATTGCAACTAGAAAAATTAGCTCTTTTTATTGATAATAATATTTTATTTTTTATTTTTATTATTTTTTAAAATTTTTTAATTATTTTTAATTAATAAAAATATTAATTTCTTAAAAATATATATAAATTAATTATTAATTATTAAAAATAAATATAAATTAATTAATAAATTAATACTTTTATTGGTGGTTTTATGGTACTTATCACATAGCATGGCATACATGAGGCTTCCTATTGCAGAAGCATAAGGGATCTTGCTCATGCGTTCTATTTCCTCAGGTGTGTAGGGCACATCTTCTTGGAAAGATGAATACCATGTCTGAAGGGTATTAATCCCTCTTAGAGTTTTTCCATACTAAACCTCTTTAGTACTTCCTCTATGTACATCTTCTGTGAAAGTCCTAGCATCCTATTCGGTCTATCCTCTATAGACCTTAATTCCTAGAATAAAGGATGCTTCACCTAGGTCTTTCATGGAGAATTCCTTTGGACAACCACATTTTGACTGTGTCAACATGGAAAATATCATTTTCCAATAAGGAGGATGTCATCCACGTACAATACGAGGAAGACAACAGCGCTCCCACTGACCCTTTTTGAAAATACATGGTTCCTCTTCATTTTTGATGAAACCAAACTTTTTGATCACATCATTGAAATGAGTGTTCCAGCTCCGAGATGCTTGCTTAAGTCCATATATGGACCTTTGCAGCTTGCAAACCTTGTGATCAGTATCACTGGATGTGAAACCTAGCGGCTGTTCCATATAGATATCTTCCTCAAGATATCCATTTAAGAATGCCGTTTTCACGTCCATTTGCCATATTTCATAATCGAAATAGGCTGCAACAGCAAGCAATGTGCGGATGGATTTTAGCATAGCTACTGGGAAAAAAGGTATCCTGATAGTCAATGCCTTCATGCGTTGACTATAACCTTTTGCCACTAAGTCTAGCCTTGAATGTCTCCACATTCCCATCTGCACCAATCTTTCTCTTGAAGATCCATTTACACCCAATAGGTACTATACCTTCTGGTGGATCTACCAAGGTCCAGACTTGGTTTGAGTGCATCGAGTCAATTTCTGACTTCATTGCCTCTAGCCATTTCTCGGAGTCGATATCTGATATCGCCTCGTTGTAGGTTTTGGGATCATCACCATGAGCACCATTACCTATACGAGGAACATTTTCCTCTACATCCTCTGAAATAATACCTAAGTATCTTTCAGGGAGGATGGAAAAACTCTTTTTCCGATCTACGAGGTGGAGGAGGTAGTGTTCTTTATTGGCTCAACCTGATTTGGTTCCAATTGGTCCTTAGCTCGTTGCTCTTGTGAGACTTTCTCATCAAGCTTAATCTGCTTTCCAATGCCATATCTTGAATAAACTATTTTTCAAGAAAGATGGCATGTCGACTCACAATCACATTGTGGTCTTCTGGAATGTAGAAATAGTATCCTAATGACTCTTTAGGATATCCTATGAATCGAGCTCTAAAGGACCTAAACTCTAACTTGTCCGCTTGTTGTCTTTTGACATGAGCCGGACAACCCCAAATTCTGAGATGACTCAGACTTTGGTTTCTTACCATGCCATATCTCATACGGTGTGGTAGGAACGGTTTTAGAGGGAACCCTATTCAGTAGATAGATTGAAGTTAACAATGAGTGTCCCCAAAGAAAATCAGGAAAGGTCTGTGAAGCTCATCATGGATCGAACCATATCTAATAGAGTCCGATTTCTCCATTCTGAAATCCCGTTGAGTTGAGGTGTTCCTGGTGGAGTCCATTGAGAGACTATGCCATTTATCCTTGAGATAGTCTAGGAAATTTCCGGCTAAGGTATTCACCTCCTCGATCTGATCGAAGAACCTTAATGGATTTTTCTAGTTTGTTTTTCTACTTCATGTCTGAATTTCTTTGAACTTTTCAAAAGCTTCAGACTTGTGTCTCATAAGATACACATACCCATACCTAGATAGATCATCGGTAAAGATAATGAAGTAGACAAAATTTCCTCTAGCCGGCACATCAAATGGGCCGCACACATCAGTATGTACTAGGGCAAGGAGATCTGTGGCCCTTTCCCCATGTCCAACAAAAGGGAGTTTGGTCATTTTGCCTTGAAGACAAGATTCACAAGTTGGATATGACTCAAAAGTCAATGGACTCAATAGCCCATTTTTCTCCAATTTGTTAATCCTATCTTCTGCTATATGACCTAATCTCAGGTGCCATAGATACCTATCATTTGGACTATCCCTAGGTCGTTTGATTATGGCATTCACGTTTTGCTCGATAGTTAAAAATAGATACATCAATATGTAACTGATAAAGACCATTAATAAGGAAAACCATTTGCAATTTTATTTCTTTCATAAAGAATGTTACAATGGTCCTTAAAGAAGGTAATCACATAAGCCTTCTTGTGCTAAGCATGAAACAGAAATCAAATTTTCCTGCTAGCTGCAGGCACATAAATAACAGTCTTTTAAAACTAAGTCTAAACCAGATGGTAATCGAAGAGGGTATGTTCCCACGGCTACTGCAGCAACTCTTGCTCCATTACCGACATGCGTAGGATCATGTCTCCATCCCTCAGCCTCCTGCTATCCTCAAGACCCTGCATAGAAGTGCACAAGATGAGCACTAGAACCAGAGTCAAGCACCCAACTGGATGCAGAAGAAATCGTAAGGTTAGACTCAATAACGAGCATACCTCCAGAAGGACCTTCCTTCTTGTTCTTCAGGGTGGCCAGGTAAGTAGGGCAGTTCCGCTTCCAATGGCCGTTCGCTGTTGCAATGGAAAATACTTTCCTTTTGTCATCGGCCTTCTTCTTCAACTCTGCCTTCTTCTTCTTTCCATCCTTCTTCTTCTGCTTTTTCACAGACTTCTTTTTCTTTTCATAAGACTTTCTTTTGGAAGAAGTCCGTTCCATAGCAAGAACTGAGCCTTTTAGAACCTTTCATAGAAAGCTCAGCGGTAACCAGCATATTCATTAACTCGGCCAAGGAATTCTGAAGTTTATGCATGTGGTAATTCATGATGAATTGCCCATATGCATCAGTCAAGGATTGCAGAATAATATCGTTTCTGCAGATCCAAGAAGTCCTAACTTCACACCGAGCTTCTCAAGCTCTTCCATGTCCTTGATCATTGTCAGACAGTGATCTTGGACTGACTGCCCATCACGCATCTTAGCCTTAAAAAGTTTTTTCGTGACTTGATATTTGGCTGCGCGACTCTGTTCACCAAACATCTCCTGCAGGTGAGCCAACATTTGGCGAGCAGTCCGATATCTTCATGTTGGCGCTGGAGCTCATCAGACATCGAGCCCAACATGTAATATCTGGCCTTTATTATCTTCGTCAATCCATTTTTTCAGAGATGCTCTCTGTTCAATGGATGGACGGGCTGGTAAGGTGGGAGGGTCCTGGTCCAAAACATGGGTTAACTTCTCGAAACCCAAAATAATTTTGTAGTTCCTGAGCCAATCTTTATAATTGGGTCCGGTCAGTCTATGTGTGTCCAGGATACGTGCCAATGGGTTGGACGCAGACATTTTTTCTGTAGAGAGTCAAAGATTCTAGTTAGATACTGTAATTTTGACTTGACCAATTTATTTAGGAAATTTTATTTTTAAACAAATTAGCTTCCACTATTTTCTCGGATCCCTACACTCCCTCTGTAGAGATGCAAAAATCTCCATGATTAATGATTTCTAGTGGGTGGTGCGGTCTCACCAACTGACTCATCACCTCACCTAACAGTTATTGGTGATGGGTTAGCCAATGAGTGAACAACTCTTGTTCAATGATTCTCTAATCATGGTGCACCCAAACTTGGTCTCTAATTCATGAATCTCACCGTATCCGGAAATATTGATCCACTCCTTAGTTAAGTCAGACCCACCATTTGCATAGACTGGATTTTCCTAATTGGAGTCTCTCACCGTATCCAAAATATTGAGCCCAACTCATCCTCCAGCCCATAGCATCCAATGCCTAATAGACATGGTTGCATCTTTCCCGGTGCAACTGAGCCACTGTATCCAGCCGAGAACAATCAACCCCGGGAAGGGCCCGCACATCTACAATGGTGGAAGACCTCAGACTTAATCTTTTCTTAGGAAGAATTGATTCAGGTCTCATTAAACTAGACTTGGCTTAGTCATAACAATTATGACTAACCTAGTGGCATGGGTTAGCTCGGATTATTGACCACCTCAGATCAGAACTGTGTCAACAGATATGGCCAGGTAAGTGAGATCGGTGGAAGGAATATGCCATTAACTCGTACAAGAATGCATTCAGGTCGAGTAGCTTCCAATTAAAAACCAGTCGGTCGTCTATGCCAAACTTACCTTAGACACCAAATTGTTGAGTCAGAACCAATTGGGTTAGCCTACAATCCAGACTCTAACCTCTGAGCCTAATTAGGTCTTGCTTGATCGATCGTGACTCGATCTTGACCCAGACTTAATCCTATTAGGCTGGTCAATTTAAGCATTGTTGATCCCATCTAACCAACTCTTGATTCGGTTTGATCAACCGCTTAGACCTAATTGAGCTACCCAAGCCCGAACCCAGTATTATGAATATGTCTTAGATCTAAAATTTCTCAATTTTAGACCTAATTAATATTCCATAAACTTAATTCTTAATTAAGTAGGGTTCATAAACAAAATATGCAATAAAATCCTAGGGTTTCAGGATCTAGGGATTTTTGCAGAAAGTAAGTTTTGGGTTTCTGATTAAGGACGAACACGCAGCACCCCTACACATCATAAGAACACCCCATCGAATGGGAAGAGAGGGCCTTTAAACCCTTCTTCATTCTTATGACCGGACGGCCAAGAGGAACGCCTTAATCAGGAACATTCAATACTACAAAAATATAGATCTATATCATATATCTCATATAAAAGTAGATCTAATCATGGCATATTTTGCATACATCTCATGTATCATCAATCATGCATATTTTTCAGATCTAAATTATCTCATAATAATCTAAAAAATTAAGATTTAAATTGATCTATCAAAATAAATTCTAATCTAGACAATTATGTAGAACTATTCTACAACTAGTCTAAGACATGCATCAATCATATCTCATATGAATATTCAAAAATTAAATAATTTTATTTTTTATTTTTAGATCTATTATACAATTATAATATAAGAAAAAATTAAATAAATCTAAAATTATATTTAATCAAATTAAATCATGATCATACAAGACTATTCTATAGAACTATTCTATCTAGAACTAGTCATGCATATCTTCTAATCTTAGATCCAAATTATTTAATTTTTAATTTTTTAATTTTAGATCTAATCATATCTGATGTGACATCTAAATTTTTTTAATATTAAATCATAAAAAAAATAAAATCAAATCTAAGAAAGATCTAAAGAACTGCTAATGCAGCTCTAATATCAGTTGAAGGAAAAATACTATTTTCCACCACAGAATCGTGCAGATCTGATCAGATCTGAGAAAGATTCTTTTAAAAATTTTTAAATGATCTAATCAGATCTAATAGTTCTCAAATCTAATCATAGTGATCTAATGTTAAAAATTAAAAATTAAAATCAAATTAGATTTAATTTAAAGTACCTGATTGGGTAATCTAATTATCCTGTAATGATCTTATTGATTCCTGAGGTTCTGGAAGGTGTTACGCATGCCCCTAGCCTCTACCAGTATCCACTTAGATAGGATCTAAACATCTTCTCCTCATGAATCTTTTTTTTAGAAATTAGATTTGGATCTAATCCAAAGAATCTTCAAAACTATTTCTGAAGGCAGCCTATCCATCACACGAACACCATCATGTAGATCCTGAATATTGTGCCAAAAATCTTAGACCTTCTTCTCAGATTTGTGCCTAACCTTTTAGGCTTATAGAAGAGAAGAAGAGAGAGGATAGAGGGGGCATGGGATATCAAGAATGGCAGACTTTGGGCATGAAAAATTATTTCTTACATTGAATGCACTTTGACGTGAGTCCAATGCCTACTTAGAGTCCCTTTTGATCAAAATAACTTATTTATTGTATCATTAGGACTTTAGAACTTATTCTCCATAAAAATCCACCAAATCTCATCTTTTTTTTTCCATCAAAAATGATTCAAAAAGATATCAGCATGAGTAGATACGGAAGAGTCCACTGTGCTTAGGACTCTTCCCTCAAGAGTTTGATCTAAATCAAACTCTATAATAACCTAGTTTAGAAACCTCCAAAAATTATAAAATTTGGTACGCCTAATGCATAACGTGCTCTATCACATATCCAGAAATTAAAATAAAATAATTTCTATAGAATTTTCTAGAAGCATCTGATCAGATGACCCTCAATTCTCTCAAATAGGTCAATTTTTGACCCTAGTCCAATTTGACTATGAATGGATTTAACTTCTATAATTAATCTAACCTAGACTTATTCTAGTTAGATAAAAGATAAATCCATTCAAAATATAAGAATGAGTTAAATCAAATTTAACTCAGTTGTGATGAATCAGAAAGATTTCAAAAGGAGAAAGTCAGGCTCAATCATGTGCTAGCACGATTACCTTAAACCTAATTTGATCTAATCCAAATCAATCAAACTGGATCAGCTCAATTGATGACATCCAAATCCAAACCCTTATTTGTGTGATCCAATTAGGTTTGATTCTATATAATAATGAGATATGTCATAATCTCCATCATCGACATCATCGAAATATATTTCGATGGATCAGAACTTTTTTGATTCATACAATTAGAATAATTGATCATCAAAATCATCCTAATTACTCCCAAAATCCATCAGTGACACCTAGCAGTATATGGTGGCAATCTATCAGAACTGAAAGTGAACCTCTTGGTATAGTTATCTGTATGATTGGCTTCTTCTCTCTTGAGCCCCGATAGGATTAGGATTAAGATGAACTCATCAAATCCAATGTCCATCATATGAATTAATCATTCGATTCAAGTTCAATGTGAAATCATAATAGAAATTATTTCTATCATCTTCACTTTGCCATGGCTATGGGCTTATGAACTCAATCTCAAGATTATCATAAGGCTACTCCTCATCTGCCGAGATAGATAGATCTTCTATTGGTGCAATCAAAATCCTACAATGAATATGCTATAGCCAACATACTCATCAGGATTTCGAATGGCTAGGAGATCGAGTTATAGTATAGTCAAACTATAACATCCTCAAGTTGAACTATTGATGCACCTCAGATCAAAGAATCAGATACACCACTATAGCATCGAGTCAATCATCGATAAGAAGGTAGATTTTCTTATGACTACTTGAGGTGGTCACGCTCAGTGCCCTCATTCTCTAACGAGTACCTATACTTTCACTCCGATGTCTCCACACCATAGACTCAAGATACGTCTATCCTAAGAAAGCAATCGTACACCAATCTTCTGGATCGATCACCATCCTCATTATGATCCTACGATCGGGAGCAGTTTATGAGTTAGCTATGAAAATTCATGTCTTGAATTTTCGACTCTTGAAAATATGAATTATCATTGCCATTAACTCAAAGAATGTATCATAGACACTTTTAAATACACACTATGATAGAAAATAATCTATTTATTAATTTATAGTCAAAATTATAAAATTATCCTTAGAAGTGTATTATAAGTAACAGCCAATCTGGCTTCTAGGGCACACATCTAATACCCTAAGCACCCCATGGCCGTTTGCTTAGTGGAGGATGGACATACTTCGATCTTTTTTCATGGCACTAGGACAGCGTAAATTCCTCTTGGTGGCAATAGATTATTTTATAAGTGGATCGAGGCTGAACCTCTAGCGAAAATCATTGAAGCAGAAGTACAAAATTTCATCTGGAAGTTGATCATTTACAAATTTGGCTTGCCTCGAACCGTCATAATAAATAATAGGCAGCAGTTTGCCAGAGCAAGATTTGCTAAATTCTATAAAGATTTGAATATCTTCCATCATTTTACATCAGTAGCCCATCCATAGGCAAACAGCAAAGCCGAAGTAACAAATAGAATCCTGCTGCAAGGTATCAAAGCAAAACTTGAAAGTACAAAGAGGACATGGATGGATGAACTCTATCATATGCTTTGGGCATACCGAACTATCCAAAGATTACCAATTAGGGAGACCTCATTTACCTTAGCTTTTAGAATAGAAGCGGTCATCCCAATAGAACTTAAACTTCCATCAGTACAAGTCGTGGCACTCAATGAGTAGCATAACTCATCGAACCTCAGGGCTAACCTCGACTTGTTAGAGAAAGAACAAAAAAAAGCTCAAGTTTGGATGGCGGCCTATAAACAAAAAGTGGTCCGTTACTACAACTCTATAGTCAAAGGCAAAATATTTAAAGTGGGGGATCTAGTTCTTTGACAAGCAGCTGTTTCGCAACCTTAGAATCAAAAAAAACTCACTCCAAATTGGGAAGGCACATATGAAGTAGAGAAGATCATCTGGCCTAAAACTTATTGCTTGAAGGAGCTTGGAGAAACAACACTCTTACAGTCTTGAAATTCAGAAAATCTAAGAATGTACTACTAGTAATTTGCCTTCAATAAAACTCTACTATTTCAATATTATTATTTCTTGTTGTGAAAATCATGTGATGATAGAAAATAACTCTTCAAAGTAATCAAAAGTAGCCATGATAGGAATAGGAGAAGAACCTCATCCTAACATGAGCAAGTTGAAGGCCTCGTTAGTCTAAAATGGGATGAGGGAAGAGGCCCTTTTAATGGCCCTTATGTGGCCCTACGGTCCAATTATGAACAGGAGGAGAACCTCGTCCTAACTTAAGTAAAATAAAGACCTCGTTAATCTAAGATGAGATGAGGGAAGAGGCCTTTTCAATAGCTCTTGTATGCCCCTACAATCCAGTTAGGAATAAGAGGAGAATCTCATCCTAACTTGAGCAAAGCGAAGACTTCGTTAAACTAAGATGAGATGAGGGGAGAGGCCCTTTCAATGGCCCTTATGTGTCCCTACAATCCTATTAGAAACAGGAGGAGAATATCGTGCTAACTTGAGCAACAAAAATCTTGTTAACCTAAGACGAGATGAGGGAAGAGGCCCTTTCAATAGTCCTTATGCCCCTACAGCCCTATTAAGAATAGGAGAAGAACCTCATCCTAACTTGAGCAAAGTGAAGACCTCATTAACATAAGATGAGATGAGGAGAGAGGCCTTATCAACGGCCCAACGATGCCCCTACTGCCATGATTGGAACAAGAGAAAAACCTCATCCTAACTTGATCAAAGCGAAGATCTCATTAACCTAAGATGAGATGAGGGGAGAGGCCCTGTCAACGGCCCAATGATGCCCCTACTGTCATGATAGGAACAGAAGGAGAACCTCATCTTAATGTGAGCAAGGCGAAGACCTCTATTTACTTAAGACAAGAGGAGAGAACCTTTCAACGACCATAATGGAAACTGAAGGAAGGCCTCACCTTAACAGAAGTAAAAGCCAACCTCAACGGGAACAGGAGGAGAACCTTATCCTAATATAAACAAAGACCTCTGGTTATCTGAAGCAGGAGGAAGGACCTTATCTTAATGAAAGGACAAAGGAAAATTAATGGAATCGAGCAAGGAAGGATAGACTCACCCCAGTGCAAGTAAAAAGAATCTTTGATTATGAAAAGATAGGAGAAAAACTACTCTTTCAGTAATCCTTCCAACAAAAGTCAAAGCAAAGGAGAGGAATGGGAAAAACAATAGGCACTGAATCCAAACAAAGCAAAAAGATGATCAAAAAAAATATTCCTTCATTAAATCTAAAGTTCATTACAAAGTAAAGGTCCATGAGACCAGGTACAAAAAAAAAAGAGAATAGTAAAGATGACAAAGTCCTAAGGAGGCCCAGAACCCTCAGACTTTGGGCTATCGACCCCCACCACTAAAAGAGATTGCTCTAGCCTAAGGATTTCCTCCTCAAGCTCCTTCTTATATAGACCATCTATATACATCCTGTTGGCATGTTGGAATTTATCTTCGAGCTCTCGCCACTACTTCATCAAAACTTCAGACTCAGCCTCTGCATCCTTGATGGCTTGCTGATCGTACGACAGCTGCATTTTCAACCATTGAACCTCTACCTTCTCCCTTCTCACTACTTTTGAAAGCTCACCCAAAGTCCTCATTAGGAAGGCAACTTGCTCTAGTCCATTGCTCGTGCCGGATTGATGACTGTCATCAAGTTGTTTTTGGATCTAGGTTACTTCGCTATTAGCAGCACGAAGCTTTTGCTCAAGTTGGGATATCCTCTCACTCCAACCCAATTGATAGGTATCATAAGTGAGCTCAGAGTCATGCAGTTGCTTTTGGAGCATAAAGAACCTCTTTGACCAATCCCACTCATACCGAGTCTTGTCCAAAGACCACGGCGAGCTTTCCTCCAGCAGATGGATCTTCTCCTTCGCTGCCTTGAGATCGGCTTCAAGAAAGTTGATTTTCGCCATTAGTGCCCAAGATTTGTTGCTGGCATTTTCTTGAGCTCGACGATCTCCTTTTCGAAGCAGCCCTTTCAAATACTGAAGCTCATAGAATCTTTCATGTGTAGCTTTCGAAGATGGGTGACCTTAATCATCGCCTCTAAGGCACTCTTTCTGGATCCCCAAGTTCGGCTTCTGCCTTCTTCAACTTTTTCTTCAAGTGGTGAATCTTCCTCTTTAAATTTTTGACTATGGACTTTAGAGGGATACCTTGGGATAATAGCTCAGCATCGATTAGAGAAGATGGATCCTGACTATGATCGCTGGAGGGATTTTGAATAACATCCACCATGACACATATATAAAGAAAAGAAAGTTCATTTTCATTCCTCAAAATATTTGGTATACATCAAAAGAAAAAGAGAAGAAAAGTATAAATTTATAAAAAGTCTTAGACCTTGATTGGTACTGAGTCAGGCGAGGTCGATACATCCTTTGTCGCATCAGGCTCGGGAATAGACTCAGGAGCTTTGGCTACAAGTTCAGGAGCACTCGGGGTAGGTTCGACGATGGGGAAAGCAGTGCCAATGTTGGAGGGACCGGCTCGCTCACTGGGTTCGTCTGTCAGATGGTTGAGGTCTACTCTAGAAAAGTTCTTCACGACCCTCCTCATGCAGATCTCGAACCCTCCAAGAAGGCTTCCTGGGCAAATACGACCTTGATGTCCTCCATTGCTTTGGAGGACTTAAAGGCTTCGACTGCCCTTTCCCTCTCGATGCCAACCTCCTCTTCAACCTTCTTCCTTTTGTCTTCGAAGAGGGCCAGAGCTACCCTCAACCCCATGGAAGCTTCTTCTTCTCTTCATGACACCTCCCAAAGGTGCTTGACTTTCGCAATTTGAAATTCCAAGGCCACCTTCAAATGTTTGACCTCGGCCCGAACCCTCTTGACCTCCGTCTGAACCTCCTACAGGGCTTTGGAATCATCAACCTGGCGAAGATCAATGGCTTTTGAGTGGGCAAACAAGTAATGCCCCAGCTACAAGACAAGTAGAAGTTAATTCAGAACATTAAAAGTACACCCTTCATTCAAGCAAGTTCAAAAAATTGGGTTACCTCGAGATAGGCAGTGAAAGACTCATCAAATCTCTCAGCATCCTTCGTCCTAACCATTTTCTTGACAATGTGTGGGAGGACGTTGTCCTTCATCAAGGATTGGACGACCTTTCGATCATCCAAAGAAGCTCGCTCCTGACTGGAGCCTTCGCCACTCGAATTTTTGGCCGCCCTCCTCATCTTTTTGTTGATGACATCCTTTTTCTTCTTGTTCTCAACAACCTCGTGCTGCTTAAGGAGCGAGGTGGTGGCATCCCCTCGAGATGAGATCGGAGGTGGTGCGGCCGCATTAGACTCGTGGATGGGCATGGTCTGGATTGGCATGGCTGGGATCGGCTCATCAGTACGAGCCTTCTTAGATATTTCCCCCATAGAGCTATCCTTCCTCTTAAGGGACTTGAGCCCCTTGGCCAAATGGTTTTGCTCCTCAAAAGTCATCTATACAAAAGAAAAACTAAAGTCAGAGAAGGAAAAGAGATCATGCATAGTCGGTAGCTTGTAAAGGACTACCTACCAGATTGAGAGGATTAAGATCGAAGTTGAATAAGATCTGATCCTCTAGGAGCTTGGAGATTGAAGGAGCTCAAAAGTTTTTTAGCTTGTTGGCCAAACCTTGATCCTCTTTGTCAAGCCCAGGAGCTTGATGAACTGACCTTATTTTTCCCCAAGAAAGAAGTCCTAGTTCTAGGAAGGGATAACAAACAAAAAAGAATTTCTTCTTTCAGTTATGAATGGAAGAAGGGATATCCTTGAGCTACCCCTTCTTGCCAAACTGGGGAGACAAGTACCATCAGTCTTTGGCAGTCGGGTGACATTTGAAAGTGAAGAAATTATGAAATAGGAAGATGGAAGGTTGGACGTCAGCCATAATGCACAAGGAGAGAAATCCTATGATAAACTTAAAAGAGTTTGGTGCCATGGTGGTGAAGGAAATGTTTAAAAACTTGAACAACTCGATTACAAAAGAAGGTATCAACAGCCAAAATCCTGTCCAGAGGGTTTCAACGTACAGGCAAGCTTGGTTGGGAGAAGGAGAGCTGGCTTGATCGCTCGGGTTAGGGAGTTCAATTTCATAATCGAAAGGAATTTTGAACTGGATTCTAATCAATGAAAGATCTTCAAGCCGAAGTTTACATAAAATGGTATCAGGGGCGAAGGATGATCGAGGTACTCCTACAAGCTCACTATCCTTATAGGGAAGGTTCATTAAATCTAAACAAGCCAAACTTCTAGAACCGATCGACCAAGACTCTTTAAAGGACATGAGGATCAAACTAAAATAGAAAAAATCTCTAGAAAATCAAAGAAAATCTCTAGAAAATCTCATAGATCAGAAAGGATCTTCCGTCCTCCTGAGAGATACTTAGGTACTATTTCAAAGAAAGTAGAAAAAATGTTCGTCGTAGGTAATGAAGTTCATGGTGATGATCCCAAAACCTATAATGAGGCAATATCAGATATCGACTTTGAGAAATAGTTAGAAGCAATGAAGTCAGAAATTGACTTAATGCACTCAAACCAAGTCTGGACCTTGGTAGATCCTCTAGAAGGTATAGTACCTACTGGGTGTAAATAGATCTACAAGAAAAAGATTGGTGTAGATGGAAATGTGAAAACATTCAAAGCTAGATTAGTGGCAAAAGGGTATAGTCAGCGTGAAGACATTGACTATCAGGATACATTTTTGCCAGTAGCTATGCTAATGTCCATCCGTATATTGCTTGCTATTACAGCCTATTTTGATTATGAAATATGGCGAATGGACATGAAAATGACATTCTTAAATAGATACCTTGAGGAAGATATCTATATGAAATAGCTGCTAGGCTTTACATCCAGTGATGCTGATCAGAAAGTATACAAGCTGCAAAAGTCCATATATGGACTTAAGCAAGCATCTCAGAGCTGGAATACTCATTTTAATATTGTGATCAAATTATTTGATTTCATCAAAAATGAGGAAGAACCATGTATTTTCAGAAAGGTCAGTGGGAGCGCTATTATCTTCCTCGTACTGTACGTGGATGATATCCTCCTTATTGAAAATGATATTTTCATGTTGACCACAGTTAAAATATGGTTATCAAAAGAATTATCCATGAAAGATCTAGGAGATGCATCCTTCATTCTAGAAATTAAGGTCTATAGAGATAGACCGAATAGGATGCTAGGTCTTTCACAGAAGATGTATATAGAGAAAGTGCTAAAAAGGTTTAGCATGAAAAATTCTAAAAGAGGTTTGGTACCCTTCAGACATGGCATTCATCACTCCAAGAAGATGTGCCCTAGCACACCTGAGGAGATAGAATGCATGAGCAAGATCCCTTATGCTTCATGATGCGTGCTAATTTATAGCTATGGCAAGTGCACCAGTCGATCAAGTAATAAAGTGAATGAGTAGAGTATCGTCCCTAGAGGATTGGAAAACAAGTACTGAAAAGCTCTTTCCTATGCTTTATTTAGAAGATCGATTAATGAGAATAAAAAATTAAAAAAAATAAAAAAAATAATTAAAAGTTTTTAATTAAATACAGAGAGTGTAAATTATTAGGGTTTTAAATTCAAGAGCAATGGATTACTAACGCAATCGGTTCACCACTCAGTCAATACAATATTCAATTTTTTAGATTAATTTTATTTCATGTGAAAGTGGAGTCTCCTAATTTATTCACTACCCTTTGGTCTAGACATAGCAAAACTATTAATATTTATTAATTACCCTTCGGTCCAGGTGTAATTTAAATAAATATTAATGCATTAGGTTTTGTGAAACCCTCTAATTAAAATACGCTGCGTCCAAAGCGCACTAAAATTCCCGCATGCATATGAATTCTAATTTAATTCATAATATAAGGTATATAATCAAGAAGCATTAATATAGATGTACTTGGTCCGTAACATCTATGTTCATCAGATCAATGAGAAGATGGCCAGTAATTTAAAAGCATTAAGATCAGATTTATATACTCCTCATGAATAAAATTTAAAAATAAATCACACTAAATATTGCATCAAAAGAGTGGCTACACCTTAGCCTTAGTAAAATAAAATTTAGTTCATGATAACAAATTCAAAAATAGCAAATAAAATAAAAAGCATAGAGATTTAGACTGTTTGATTGTTGAAATTGATTGTCTACTACTCTTGATGTGGAGAATTTGGCGAAGAAGAAGAGGCTCCTTGATCGATGTCTTGATCGTCGAAGAAAAATCAAAAACCCTTTTTGATTTTCTCACAGATCATGTTTTTTTTTTATCTCTCTCCTCTTTCTTTCTCTCTCACTTTCTCCCTTTCTCTCTTTCTCCACGTCTCTCTCTTTGTCTCTCTCTCTAATTTTCTTTTTGATTCCCATCTCTCTCTCTGATTTTTTTTTCTCACGACAACACTAGGTTCTTTTATAGGTAAAGAGTTTTATTTCTCCCAAAATCCATCAAAAATTAGGTTTAGGACTCCTAAATCAACTCAAATTAAGATCCAGGTAATTCTACCCGTTAGATCTTGATCAAACGGTCCAAAAACAACTCAAAAAGCCCTTAAAATAACCCAGATCAAGTCGGATTTAATATCAGCCGTTGGATCATCCATTGGATCGAATTTGGGCCATCCGATTGCATTGAAAGAAGGCTTCAGATCTATAGTTTAACGTCGGGATGAATCTCAGCCGTTGGATCTCAATCAGGATCTATGGATGCCATCCATCAGCGCCTTCTTTTCATCCATCCGATCAAGCTTCAGTGAAAATAGTCCATTAGATCAACCAAAATTTCCAAATTGCCCTCCATGGACCATGCGCGAGCCCGGTGTTGCGTGGACCGCTGCATTCTTCAGCCAATCAGCGCGCGCCTCTTGCTATGAAATTCCTGAATTACCCTTCAGATGGTCCACCGTGCGCCGCGAAAAATGCTAACATCATCCTGACGTCATCGTTGCATCTGCATTTTTTTTTTTTTTTTTTTGAAATTCGAATCTGGGCTCGTTTGAAGTCCGTTTTGCCTGAAATTTTTATCATCAGAACTAAAAAAATAAGATCTTCACATTGGTGGCCTTCTTTCCTGCACAAGATTAATAAAAGTATTAATTTCTATTAAAATAGATTAATTTATTTTATAATTTAATACTTTTATTAGTATATTTTTACCACTTATCACACCCTCCAACTTAGTCATTGCTAGTCCCTTAGCAATGTTTTATTTAATACCGTATTTTAATAAGATTATCCATCACAAAGATAAAATATTGGATTAAAGGTTAAAAAAATTTAGAAAATACTGCTAACTAAGCATTGAGCTTCAGAAGCAAATTTTTTAGTCAATACAATTAAAAACTTTCTTAGAGTACATCAAAGATCTATAGCACTTGTGTTCGTGATGACTAACTTTAGCATTTTAGTATTAAATTAAAAGAATAAAAGTATCCTCTCTTATCACCTATTTTGGTCAATTTTCTATACATTCTCAATTTTATACTCTTGAATTAAGGTAGCTTTCACACTGCATTTTCTTTTTTTTGTTTTTTGTTTTTTTTTATTGTGCTGAGCATCCTGGCCTTTCCTTCACCATTTTACGTGAATTTTCACACTTGACCTAGGTGCAGAGACCCAGTTACTAGGCTTTGGGCAATCCACATATACTCTGTCTTTTGCACTTTATTTATAGACAGGTAGCTCTTTCCTTAAATTCAAGTTTTTTGATTAGAATGTATATTAATTACCAATTTTCAGTGATAATTGAATCCTCAGTTGATCTTATAATCAATACCTACTTTGCCTTGTTAGTGTGCATGTGCAATAAAAAGTGCTAATAATCTTTTAATGACCTAAGTAGGCTGCTAAAAGTTGACCAACTAATCTACTTCTTTAACTCATTACATTCATTAGCAAATAATTCTATCTTTTATCACTTATCCAGTTTATCTTGCTCAAGATTTTCTTCTTGACACATGGGTTTTTTTTTTTTTTTTTTTAACTTTAACTTGTTCTACATGTTGTCTTAAAGGAGAAAGAAAAATAAAGGATGTAATAAAGGATAGGAAAGGAATACACCTGATTTGGTTCAATCTGGTTCTTTGGAGCTTTGAAATTTTGCTTGAGTTCTCATTGATTTTCCTGCAAAATTGAAAATACACACCAGAGCAGTAAAAGAGCAACAACAAATTACTTAAAAATAAAAAAGAAAGAAAAATGATAAAAACTAAAAAGAAAAGAAACAACCTATCTAGTAGTTCTGATTTATAGTCTTCAGCTTGACTTTCTTTAAGTTCTAAAGTGGATCAATCCGGTGCCACTTCAATTGGAATACTTTCATGTTTGATCGAGTCTTCTTTCAATTTGACATTGCTCACTTTTATAGTCTCAAACCTATTTTCTACAGAATTCTCATATAATGGATTGTCAATAATGTCAATTAAAAAATAAGTTTGATTATCATCAGGATGTTTAGTATCTTTAAAAACATTAAAAGTAACTTGTTCATCTTGGACTCTAAGAATTAATTTTCCTTGTTGAACATCTATTAAAGCTCCTCCAGTAGCTAAAAAGGGTCTCCCTAAAATAAGGGGTACATCATAATCTTCTTCCATATCAAGAACAATAAAATCAACAGGGAAAATAAACTTGTTTACCTTTACCAAGACATCCTCCACTATACCTCTTGGATATTTAATGGATCTGTCGGCTAATTGAAGAGTAATAGTGGTAGGCTTTGGTTCTCCTAGACCCAGCTTCCTGAAAATAGAAAAAGGCATGAGATTTAATGCTTGCTCCTAAATCACATAAAACTTTATCAAAACTACAATCACCAATAATGCAGGGGATAGTAAAACTCCCTGGATCTTTTAACTTCTGTGGTAATTTATTTTGAAGTATTGCTGAGCATTCTTCATTCAAATTTATTCTCTCATGCTCCTTCAGCTTTTTCTTATTTGTTAGGATTTCTTTGAGAAACTTGGCATACCTGGGCATTTGAGTAATAGCATCTACAAAAGGAATATTAATATGTAAATTCTTTAAAATTTTGAAAAAGTTAGAAAATTTCTTATCTGGATGCTGTATTTGTCTCTCTGGGAATGGTAGTGGCGGCACGTAGGGCTTCACATTTGGATCAGCAAACCGTATACCTGGAGACCATCCATCTGCTGGTTGTTTTGGTGACTGACGAATTTGAGTTGATGGTTCCTTATTTGTAGTTGGCTCTTCAGTCTCATTCTTCTGATGTGGCTCCTCCAGCTTTGTACCACTTCTTAGGGTGATAGCATTGACTTGCTCCCTTGGATTTGTCTCCGTATTGCTTGGCAAGGATCCTTGAGGTCTCTCGGAGATTATCTTAGCCATTTGACCTATTTGCATCTCCAAGTTTCGAATTGCTGCTGTTTGGTCCTTGCCTAAGTTTGGCTTCCAAATTTTTTATAGTTGCTTCTTGGTTTTGCATAAATTTGACCATCAGCTCTTCCATGTTGGACTTCTTTTCAGGTACTTGGAATCCCCGGGGTGGCTGTTGTGCTGCATTTTGATTGCTCCATGAGAAATTTGGGTGCTGCCTCCACCCTTGATTGTATGTGTTGGAGTAGGGATTGTTTTGTTGCGGCCTGAAAAAATTATCAATATAATTAGCTGTATCAGTTGTTTTAGCAAAAGGATTACCTGTCTGGCAATTGCTCGTATCGTGTCCTCCTCCACATAGGTCACAAGTAATGCTCTGAACATGCATAGCTGTTCCCTTTAAGTTGTTGACTTCGGCTCTAAGGGCTGCAATTTCAGCTAGTAAAGTTGGCACGCAATCTACTCCCTGCACAGCTGCTAGTCTTTTTGGCATCATGCGCTCTGTTTGCCATTGATAGCTATTTGATGCCATCTCATCGATCAGATCGAAGGCTTCTTCCTCCATTTTTTCGATTAATGGTTCCTCCTGCTGCTGCATCAATCATAGATCGATTAGTAGGAGATAAACCATTATAGAAAGTTTGTACCTGAAGCCATACGGGTAGTTGATGATGTGGACATCTCCTCAGCAGTTCCTTGAAATGCTCCCAAGCCTCATATAGTGTCTCCATATCCATCTGCATAAAAGAAGTGATATCGTTGTGCATCTTAGCAGTTTTGGAAGGTGGAAAGTACTTGGCTAAGAATTTTTGGGCTAGGACATCCCAAGTTGTGATAGAACCTGCAGGAAGAGAATGAAGCCAATTTTTAGCTTTATCCCATAAAGAGAAAGGAAATAACCTTAATCTAATAGCATCATCCGACACCCCATTAATTTTAAAAGTATCAGCAAAGTTCAAAAAAATTAGAAATATGGGCATTCGGATCATCATGCATGTGTCCACTGAATTGGATAGTTGATTGAATCATCTGGATCATCGCTGATTTTATTTCAAAGTTGTTTGCTCGTACAGGCGGTCTCCTGATGCTCGAAGCTGCATCGGCTACAGATGGTGTGATGTAATCATTTAATGGACGATGTACTGGTCGAATAGCTTCATGCTGTCCTTCAGTCGACGTATCCACTCCTTGATTGATGTCGTTAGGATCTTCAGCTGCCATGTTTCTCTCTTATTGTAGTCTTCTAATGGTTCTTTCAATTTCTGGATCTAAAGGTAGTAAGTTACTTTGTCCAGTACGTGTCATGCACAAATTTTTTTTTTTTAATAATAAAAATTAAAAATAAATTAATAAAGTAAAGCTAGGATCAAAATTTTAATATTATTTTAGACACAATCTTAAAATAAATTGATTAAATGGCTTCTTCACTTTCATTAGGATTCAAATAAATTGATTGATCAAAATTATGTTGACTGGTTGAGAAATCTTAAAATAGTACTCGGTCAAGAAAAACTCTCCTATATTCTTGACACCCCTGATCCTAAGCCATTAGAAAATGATGCCACAGATGAAGATAAGTCCACATACAAGATGTGGCAAAATAATTTTCTTACTGTCAAATGCATCATACTTGCTGATAAGTGGTAAAAATATATTAATAAAAATATTAAATTATAAAATAAATTAATCTATTTCTTTAGAAATTAATACTTTTATTAATCTTATGTAGGAAAAAAGGCCACCAATGTGAAGATCTTATTTTTCTGATTCAGATGAAATAAATTTCAGACAAAACGGACTTCAAACGAGCCCGAAATTGAATTTCAGAAAAAAAAAAAATTGATTCAGTTCAAATCGGTTCAGAAAATTGGCTCAGCGGTTCGGCCCAATTCAATCGCAACAGCAGACTGATCCGTCGATGCAATGCTGACATCAGGATGATGTCAGCATTTTTTGCGGCGCATGGTGGACCATCTAAAGGATATTTTGGGCATTTCACATGAAGAAGCGCACTCTAATTGGCTGAAGAACGCGGTGGTCCATGCTACACCAGACTCATGCATGATCCACGAAGGGCAATTTGAGAATTTTGTCTGATCCAACGGGTGGCTTTCACTGAATTTGATCGGATGGTCGAAATGAAGGCGCTGATGGATGGCATCCGCAGCTCACGATCAAGATCCAACGGCTGAGATTCCTCCCGATGTTAAACTAAAGATCAGAAGGCCTCTTTCTACGTGATCGGATGGCCCAGATTCAATCTAACGGTTGATCCAATGGCTGGCATAAAATCTGACTTGATCTGGGTTATTTTAAGAGATTTTTGAGTGGTTTTTGGACCGTTCGATCAACATCTAATGGGCAGAATTACCCAGATCTTAATTTGAGTTATTTTGGGAGTCTTAAACCTAATTTTTGATGGATTTTGGAGGAAATCAAACTCTTTATCTATAAAAATCTATTGTTGTCATGAAAAATAAGAGAGAGAGAGACAGAGAAAGAGAGAGAGACAGAGATAAAGTGGGAGAGAGATAGAGAAAGAGAGAGAGATAGAGAAAGAGGAAGAGATAAAGAAAAAGAGGGAAGAAGTCAGAGAAAAAGAGAAAAAAAGAAAAAAAAGAGAGGAGAGAGGTAGAAAAAGAAGAATAATTTATGAGAAAAAAAGGGTTTTTGATTTTTTTCGATAATCAAGACATCGATCAAGGAGCATCTTCTTCTTCACCAAGTTCTCCACATCAAGAGCAACAGAGAATCAATTTCAGCAATCAAACAGTCTAAATTCTCTATGCCTTTTATTTTATTTGCTATTTTTGAATTTGTTATCATGAACTAAATTTTCTTTTACTAAGGCTAAGGTGTAGCCACTCTTTTGATGCAATATTCAGTGTGATTTATTTTTAAATTTTGTTGATGAGGAGTATATAAATCTGATCTTAATGCTTTTAGATTACTAGCCATCTTCTAAATTGATCTAATGAATATAGATGTTGTGGACCAAGTACATCTATGTTAATGCTTCTTGATTATATACCTTGTATTATGAATCAAATTAGAATTAATATGCATGCAAAAATTTTAGTGCGCTTTGGATGCAGCATATTTTAATTAGAGGGTTTCACAAAACCTAATTAATAAATAGTAATAGTTTTGCTATGCCTGGACCAAAGGGTAGTGAATAAATTAGGAGACTCGACCATCACATAAAATAAAATTAATCTAAAAATTTGAATATTGTATTGACTGAGTTGGTGAACCGATTGCCTTAGTAATCCATTGCTCTTATGTTTAAAACCCTAATAATTTACACTCTCTCTATTTTCTTAAAAATTTTTAATTATTTTTTTATTTTGTTCTTTAATTTCTTATTCTCATAAATCGATCTTCTAAATAAAGCATAGGAAAGAGCTTTTCAGTACTTCTTTTCCAATCCTCTAGGGACGATACTCTACTCATTCACTTTATTACTTAATCGACTGGTGCACTTGCTATAGCTATAAATTAGCATACATCAAGTTTTTGACGCCATTGCCGGGGATTGTGTCTCAAATAATATTGAAATTTTGATCCTAGCTTTACTTTAGAAATTTATTTTTAATTTTTATTATTAAAAAAAAAATTTAGTGTATGACACGTACTGGACATAGTAACTTACTACCTTTAGATCCAGAAATTGAAAGGACCATTAGAAGACTACAATAAGAAAGAAACATGGCAGCTGAAGATCCTAACGACATCAATCCAAGATTGGATATGGCGACCGAATGACAACATGAAGCTATTCGATCAGTACATCATCCATTAAATAATTACATCACACCATCTATAGCCGATGCAGCTTCAAGCATTAGGAGACCGCCTGTACGAGCAAACAACTTCGAAATAAAACCAACGATGATCCAGATGATTCAATCAACTATCCAAATTCAGTGGACACATGCATGATGATCCGAATGCCCATATTTCTATTTTTCTTGAACTTTGCGATACTTTTAAAATTAATGGGGTGTCGGATGATGCTATTAGATTAAGGTTATTTCCTTTCTCTTTACGGGACAAAGCTAAGAGTTGGCTTCATTCTCTTCCTATAGGTTCTATCACAACCTGGGATGTCCTAGCCCAAAAATTCTTAGCCAAGTACTTTCCACCTTCCAAGACTGCTAAGATGCGCAACGATATAACCTCTTTTA
>QRFJ01003526.1:0-34688 GCA_006176705.1 Cocos nucifera | reverse complement strand
TGCAGATGGATATGGAGACATTATATGAGGCTTGGGAGCATTTCAAGAAGCTGCTGAGGAGATGTCCACATCATCAACTACCCATATGGCTTCAGGTACAAACTTTCTATAATGGTTTATCTCCTACTAATCGTTCTATGATTGATGCAGCAGTAGGAGGAACCACTAATCAAAAAATGAAGGAAGAAGCTTTCAATCTGATCGATGAGATGGCATCAAATAGCTATCAATGGCAGATAGAATGCATGATGCCAAAAAGACTAACAGCTGTGCAGGGAGTAGATTGCGTGCCAACCTTATTAGCTGAAATTGCAGCCCTTAGAGCCGAAGTCAACAACTTGAAGGAAACAGCTATGCATATTCAGAGCATTACTTGTGACCTATGTGGAGGAGGACATGATACGAGCAATTGCCAGATAGGTAATCCTTTTGCTAAAATAACTAATACAACTAATTATATTGATAATTTTTTCAAGCCGCAACAAAACAATCCCTACTCCAACACATACAATCAAGGATGAAGGCAGCACCCAAATTTCTCTTGAAGTAATCAAAATACAGCACAACAGCCACCCTCGGGATTCCAAGTACCTAAAAAAAAGTCCAACATGGAAGAGCTGATGGTCAAATTTATGCAAAACCAAGAAGCAATTATAAAAAATTTGAAAGCCAAACTTAGGCAGGACTAAACAGCAGCAATTTAAAACTTGGAGATGCAAATAGGTCAAATGGCTAAGATAATCTCCGAGAGACCTCAAGGATCCTTGCCTAGCAACACAGAGACAAATCCAAGGGAGCAAGTCAATGCTATCACCCTAAGAAGTGGTACAAAAGCTGGAGGAGCCATATTAGAAGAATGAGACTGAAGAGCCAACTACAAATAAGGAACCATCAACTAAAATTTGTCAGTCACCAAAACAACCAGCAGATGGATGGTCTCCAGGTATACAGTTTGCCGATCCCAATGTGAAGCCCTACGTGCCGCCACTACCATTCCCAAAGAGATAAATACAGCATCCAGATAAGGAATTTTCTAACTTTTTCAAAATTCTAAAGAATTTACATATTAATATTCCTTTTGTAGATGCTATTACTCAAATGCCCGAGTATGCCAAGTTTCTCAAAGAAATCTTAACAAATAAGAAAAAGCTGAAGGAGCATGAGAGAATAAATTTGAATGAAGAATGCTCAGCAATACTTTAAAATAAATTACCACAAAAGCTAAAAGATCTAGGGAGTTTTACTATCCCCTACATTATTGGGTGATTGTAGTTTTGATAAAGTTTTATGTGATTTAAGAGCAAGCATAAATCTCATGCCTTTTTCTATTTTTAGGAAGCTGGGTCTAGGAGAACCAAAACCTACCACTATTACTCTTCAATTAGCCGACAAATCCATTAAATATCCAAGAGATATAGTGGAGGATGTCTTGATAAAGGTAAAATAGTTTATTTTTCCTGTTGATTTTATCTCTCTCTTTTTTAATTATTTTTTTATTTTTTTTTAATTTCTTATTCTCATAAATCGATCTTCTAAATAAAGCATAGGAAAGAGCTTTTCAGTACTTATTTTCCAATCCTCTAGGGACGATACTCTACTCATTCACTTTATTACTTGATCGACTGGTGCACTTGCCATAGCTATAAATTAGCACGCATCAAGTTTTTGGCGCCGTTGCCGGGGATTGTGTCTAAAATAATATTAAAATTTTGATCCTAGCTTTACTTTAGAAATTTATTTTTAATTTTTATTATTAAAAAAAAAATTTAGTGCATGACACGTACTGGACATAGTAACTTACTACCTTTAGATCCAGAAATTGAAAGAACCATTAGAAGACTACAACAAGAGAGAAACATGGCAGCTGAAGATCCTAACGACATCAATCTAGGATTGGATATGGCGACTGAAGGACAGCATGAAGCTATTCGACCAGTACATCATCCATTAAATGATTACATCACACCATCTGTAGCCGATGCAGCTTCGAGCATCAGGAGACCGCCTGTACGAGCAAACAACTTCGAAATAAAATCGGACGATGATCCAGATGATTCAATCAACTGTCCAATTCAGTGGACACATGCATGATGATCCGAATGCCCATATTTCTAATTTTCTTGAACTTTGTGATACTTTTAAAATTAATGGGGTGTCGGATGATGCTATTAGATTAAGGTTATTTCCTTTCTCTTTACGGGATAAAGCTAAAAATTGGCTTCATTCTCTTCCTGCAGGTTCTATCACAACTTGGGATGTCCTAGCCCAAAAATTCTTAGCCAAGTACTTTCCACCTTCCAAGACTGCTAAGATGCGCAACGATATCACTTCTTTTATGCAGATGGACATGGAGACACTATATGAGGCTTGGGAGCATTTCAAGGAACTGCTGAGGAGATGTCCACATCATCAACTACCCGTATGGCTTCAGGTACAAACTTTCTATAATGGTTTATCTCCTACTAATCGTTCTATGATTGATGCAGCAGCAGGAGGAACCATTAATCAAAAAATGGAGGAAGAAGCCTTTCGATCTGATCGATGAGATGGCATCAAATAGCTATCAATGGCAGACAGAGCGCATGATGCCAAAAAGACTAGCAGCTGTGCAGGGAGTAGATTGCGTGCCAACCTTACTAGCTGAAATTGCAGCCCTTAGAGCCGAAGTCAACAACTTAAAGGGAACAGCTATGCATGTTCAGAGCATTACTTGTGACCTGTGTGGAGGAGGACACGATACGAGCAATTGCCAGACAGGTAATCCTTTTGCTAAAACAACTGATACAGCTAATTATATTGGTAATTTTTTCAGGCCGCAACAAAACAATCCCTACTCCAACACATACAATCAAGGGTGGAGGCAGCACCCAAATTTCTCATGGAGCAATCAAAATGCAGCACAACAGCCACCCCCGGGATTCCAAGTACCTGAAAAGAAGTCCAACATGGAAGAGCTGATGGTCAAATTTATGCAAAACCAAGAAGCAACTATAAAAAATTTGGAAGCCAAACTTAGGCAGGACCAAACAGCAGCAATTCGAAACTTGGAGATGCAAATAGGTCAAATGGCTAAGATAATCTCCGAGAGACCTCAAGGATCCTTGCCAAGCAATACGGAGACAAATCCAAGGGAGCAAGTCAATGCTATCACCCTAAGAAGTGGTACAAAGCTGGAGGAGCCACATCAGAAGAAATGAGACTGAAGAGCCAACTACAAATAAGGAACCATCAACTAAAATTCGTCAGTCACCAAAACAACCAGCAGATGGATGGTCTCCAGGTATACGATTTGCTGATCCAAATGTGAAGCCCTACGTGCCGCCACTACCATTCCCAGAGAGACAAATACAGCATCCAGATAAGGAATTTTCTAACTTTTTCAAAATTTTAAAGAATTTACATATTAATATTCCTTTTGTAGATGCTATTACTCAAATGCCCAGGTATGCCAAGTTTCTCAAAGAAATCTTAACAAATAAGAAAAAGCTGAAGGAGCATGAGAGAATAAATTTGAATGAAGAATGCTCAGCAATACTTCAAAATAAATTACCACAGAAGCTAAAAGATCCAGGGAGTTTTACTATCCCCTGCATTATTGGTGATTGTAGTTTTGATAAAGTTTTATGTGATTTAGGAGCAAGCATTAATCTCATGCCTTTTTCTATTTTCAGGAAGCTGGGTCTAGGAGAACCAAAGCCTACCACTATTACTCTTCAATTAGCCGACAGATCCATTAAATATCCAAGAGGTATAGTGGAGGATGTCTTGGTAAAGGTAAACAAGTTTATTTTTCCTGTTGATTTTATTGTTCTTGATATGGAAGAAGATTATGATGTACCCCTTATTTTAGGGAGACCCTTTTTAGCTACTGGAGGAGCTTTAATAGATGTTCAACAAGAAAAATTAATTCTTAGAGTCCAAGATGAACAAGTTACTTTTAATGTTTTCAAAGATACTAAACATCCTGATGATAATCAAACTTATTTTTCTAATTGATATTATTGACAATCCATTATATGAGAATTCTGTAGAAAATAGGTTTGAGACTATAAAAGCGAGCAATGTCAAATTGAAAGAGGACTCGATCAAACATGAAAGTATTCCAATTGAAGTGGCACCAGATTGATCCACTTTAGAACTCAAAGAAAGTCAAGCTGAAGACTATAAATCAGAACTACTAGATAGGTTGTTTCTTTTCTTTTTAGTTTTGATCATTTTTTTTTCTTTTATTTTTCAGTAATTTATTGTTGCTCTTTTACTGCTCTGGTGTGTATTTTCAATTTTGCAGAAAAATCAATGAGAACTCAAGCAAAATTTCAAAGCTCCAAAGAACCAGACTGAACCAAATCAGGTGTATTCCTTCCTATCCTTTATTACATCCTTTATTTTTCTTTCTCCTTTAAGACAATGTAGAATAATTAATAAAAAAAAAAATCATGTGTCAAGAAGAAAATCTTGAGCAAGATAAACTGGATAAGTGATAAAAGATAGAATTATTTGCTAATGAATGTAACGAGTTAAAGAAGTAGATTATTTGGTCAACTTTTAGCAAGCCTACTTAGGTCATTAAAAGATTATTAGCACTTTTTATTGCACATGCACACTAACAAGGCAAAGTAGGTATTGATTATAAGGCCAACTGAGGATTCAATTATCACTGAAAATTGGATAATTAATATACATTCTAATCAAAGAAACTTGAATTTAAGGAAAGAGCTACCTGCCTATAAATAAAGTGCAAAAGATAGAGTATATGTGGATTGCCCAAAGCCTAGTAACTGGGTCTCTGCACCTAGGTCAAGTGTGAAAATTCACGTAAAATGGTGAAGGAAAGGCCAGGATGCTCAGCACAAAAAAAAAAAAAAAAAAAAAAAGGCAGTGTGAAAGCTACCTTAATTCATGAGTATAAAATTGAGAATGTATAGAAAATTGACCAAAATAGGTGATAAGAGAGGATACTTTTGTTCTTTTAATTTAATACTGAAATGCTAAAGTTAGTCATCACGAACACAAGTGCTATAGATCTTTGATGTACTCTAAGAAAGTTTTTAATTGTATTGACTGAAAAATTTGCTTCTGAAGCTCAATGCTTAGTTAGCAGTATTTTCTAAACTTTTTGACCTTTAATCCTAGATTTTATCTTTGTGATGGATAATCTTATTGAAACATGGTATTAAATAAAACATTGCTAAGGGACTAGCAATGACTAAGTTGGGGGGTGTGATAAGTGGTAAAAATATACTAATAAAAGTATTAAATTATAAAATAAATTAATCTATTTTTTAGAAATTGATACTTTTATTAATCTTATGTAGGAAAGAAGGCCACCAATGTGAAGATCTTATTTTTCTGGTTCAGATGAAATAAATTTCAGGCAAAACGGACTTCAAACGAGCCCAGAATTGAATTTCAAAAAAAAAAAAAAAAATCGGTTCAAAAATGGCTCAGCGGTTCGATTCAATCGCAACAGCGCACCGACGCAATGCTGATGTCAGGATGATGTCAGCATTTTTTGCGGTGCACGGTGGACCATCTGAAGGGTATTTCGGAATTTCACAGCAAGAAAGCGTGCTCTGATTGGCTGAAGAACATGGCGGTCCATGCAACACCGGGCTCGCGCATGGTCCATGGAGGGCAATTTGGGAATTTTGGCTGATCCAACGGGCGGTTTTCACTGAAACTTGATCGGACGGTCGAAAGAAGGCGCTGATGGATGGCATCCGCAGCTCCTCGATCGAGATCCAACGGCTGAGATTCATCCCGACGTTAAACTAAAGATCAGAAGGCCTTCTTTCTATGCGATCGGATGGCCCAGATTCAATCCAACGGTTGATCCAATGGCTGATATTAAATCCGACTTGATCTGGGTTATTTTAAGGATTTTTGAGTGGTTTTTGGACCGTTTGATCAACATCTAATGGGCAGAATTACCCAGATCTTAATTTGAGTTGTTTTGGGAGTCTTAAACCTAATTTTTGATGGATTTTGGGGAGAAATCAAACTCTTTATCTATAAAAACCTATTGTTGTCGTGAAAAAAAAAAAATAGAGAAAGAGAGAGAGAGAGAAAGAGAGAGAGACAAAGAGAGAGAAAGAGAGAGAGACAGAGAGAGAGAGAAGAGAAAGAGAGAGAGAAGTCAGAGAAAAAGAGAAAAAAAGAAAAAAAGAGAGGAGAGAGGTAGAAAAAGAAGAGTGATTTGTGAGAAAAAAAAAGGATTTTTGATTTTTTTCGACAATCTAGACATCGATCAAGGAGCCTCTTCTTCTTCGCCAAATTCTCCACATCAAGAGCAGCAGACAATCAATTTCAGCAATCAAACAGTCTAATTTCTCTATGCTTTTTATTTTATTTGCTATTTTTGAATTTGTTATCATGAACTAAATTTTCTTTTACTAAGGCTAAGGTGTAGCCACTCTTTTGATGCAATATTCAGTGTGATTTATTTTTAAATTTTATTCATGAGGAGTATATAAATCTGATCTTAATGCTTTTAGATTACTGGCCATCTTCTAATTGATCTGATGAACATAGATGTTACGGACCAAGTACATCTATGTTAATGCTTCTTGATTATATACCTTGTATTATGAATCAAATTAGAATTCATATGCATGCGGAAATTTTAGTGCGCTTTGGACGCAGCGTATTTTAATTAGAGGGTTTCACAAAACCTAATGCATTAATATTTATTTAAATTACACCTGGACCAAAGGGTAATTAATAAATATTAATAGTTTTGCTATGCCTGGACCAAAGGGTAGTGAATAAATTAGGAGACTCCACCGTCACATGAAATAAAATTAATCTAAAAATCTGAATATTGTATTGACTGAGTTGGTGAACCGATTGCCTTAGTAATCCATTGCTCTTGAAGTTTAAAACCCCAATAATTTACACTCTCTCTATTTTCTTAAAAATTTTTAATTATTTTTCTTTTATTCTTTAATTTCTTATTCTCATAAATCGATCTTCTAAATAAAGCATAGGAAAGAGCTTTTCAGTACTTATTTTCCAATCCTCTAGGGACGATACTCTACTCATTCACTTTATTACTTGATCGACTGGTGCACTTGCCATAGCTATAAATTAGCATGCATCACTTGCCTCTATGAATAAAAAATTATAGAGGCAGTATTATAGCATGGACACTCAATCCATATTGCTCAATCTAAAAGAGCTTTATAGAGAGCATAGTAGGACTGCTAGATATGAGATGTCTAAGCAATTATTTCGTGCAAGAATGATAGAAGGAACATCCGTATAAAATCATATTTTGATGGTAATTGATCTAATTACTCGATTAAATCAATTAGGTTTGTAATGGATGGAGAGTTAGGTCAGGATTTGATCCTGCAATTACTCTCAGAATCATTTTCTCAGTTTGTCATGAACTATCACATGAACAAACTAAATTCTTCATTGCCTGAGCTGTTAAATATGCTCAAAACAGCAGAAAGTCATATCAAGAAAGATAAGGCTCCTCTTCTTCTTGTGGAAGGGATCTCTAAGAAGAAGGCAAGCAAAAAGGGTTCAAATAGAAGGTTGAATTCTAAAAATGATATAAATAAGAAGAAAATGGCAAAAAAGGTCGACGAACAAATGACCTATTTTCACTACGGCAAAGCAGGTCATTGGAAGAGGAATTGCAAGATTTACCTTGCAACCATGAAGTCTGGTGCAAATAATGCACCAAAAGGTATGTATGAGATACATACTATATTATCATTAAATTCTTCCATTTCAAATTCTTGGGTATTAGATACTGGCTGTGGTTTTCATATCTGCAAATCTTTGTAGGGGCTGCAGAAAATTAAGAGTTTGAAGAAAGATGACTTCAAGCTTTATGGCGCTGGAGGAGAATCTATCTAGGCAGAAGCTGTAGGGACAAATATATTGAAGTTACCTTATGAAAAGATCTTAGAGCTTACAAATTATTATTATATGCCTAAGATCATTAGAAATATTATATCTATACCCTTGTTATTAAAACAAGGTTATAGTCTTAATGTAATGAGCGAAGGTTGCTCGATCAAATATTCTAATGAAATTATTTATTTTGGCATATTTAGCAATGGTTTGTTGACTCTATGTTTGGATAATAATATATTTCATATTGATAAAAATGGAAAACATAAGAGAGATGACATAAATAATACTTTACTCTGGCATTGTCGATTAGGTCATATTAGTGAGGCTAGGATTAACAAGTTATACAAAGAAAAATTCTTTGATCCTTTTGATTATGAATCATTGGGAACTTATGAATCATGCCTCTTGGGTAAAATGACCAAGATTCCATTTAATGGACATAGAGAAAAGACAAATGAGTTATTAGGATTTGTACATACGGATGTATATGGTCCTATGACAACTCAAGCTAGAGGAGGATACTCTTATTTTATTACATTCACTGATGATTTATCTAGGTTTGGATATCTGTATCTTATGAAATACAAATCAGAAGCCTTTGATAAATTTAAAGAGTATCAAAGTATGGTCAAAAAACAAACTGGATAATGTATAAAAATCCTTCGATCTGAGCGGGGAGAAGAATACTTATCTAATGAGTTTCTTGACTATCTTAAATTTAAAGGGATTCTCTCTGAATGGACACCCCCTTATACACCACAATTAAATGGTGTAGTTGAAAGAAAAAATCGTACCTTATTAGATATGGTACGGTCCATGATGTACTTCACTGATTTACCTATTTTCTTCTAGGGTTATGCTCTGGAGACTATAATTTACATCTTGAATAGAGTACCTTCTAAATCTGTATCTAGTACTCCATATGACATATGGAGAAGTAAGAAATCTAATCTTAAGTATCTTAAGATATGGGATTGTCCAGCTTATGTCAAAAAAAATTTTGGACATAAACTTGATACTAGATCAGACAGATGTCTATTTATAGGATATCCTAGAAATAGTATAGGATATTTATTCTACCATCCTACTGAATAAAAGATATTTATAAGTAGGCATGCCATTTTTGTGGAAAAAGAATTTATCCTAGAAAAGGATAGTGGCAGAAATATTGAACTTAGTGAAGTTCAAGAAAATCAAATAGAAATTTTTCAACCATATAATCACATAAAAGAACCAGAACACATAACCCCTATCCGTAGGTCTAAAAGAGTAAAAAATTCATCTGTAAGGTATGGGTTCATTATTGAGAATAATGAAGCCCAAGACATTGAGAATGATGAACCTCTGACCTATATGGAAGCAGTCGAAAGTAAGGACTCTTACAAATGGCTGGCTGCCATGCAATTTGAAATAGAATCCATGCACACCAACAAAGTATGGACTTTGGTGGATGCAGCAAAGGATATAAATCCTATTGGATGCAAATGGATTTTTAAGAAAAAGATTGGAGCTGAAGGTCAAATTGAAACCTATAAGGCTAGATTGGTGGCTAAGGATTTTAGGCAAAAATAGGGGGTTGATTATGATGAAACATTTTCACTTATTGCCATGCTCAAATCTATTTGGATTATGCTTTCTATAGCAGCAAACCATGACTATGAAATATGGCAAATGGATGTAAAGACTGCCTTCCTTAATGGTTTCTTTAAGGAGGAAGTCTATATGTCACAGCCAGAAGGATTTGAGTTAAATGAGAGACCAAATTAGGTATGCAAACTTAAGAGATCCATTTATGGATTAAAGTAAGCATCAAGGAGTTGAAACATCCATTTTGATGAAACAATAAAAGAGTTTGGTTTTATCAAGAATGTGGATGAACCATGTATGTACAAGAAAACTAGTGGGAGAACAATAGTATTCTTGGTTCTGTATGTAGATGACATACTCCTCATTGGGAATGATATCCCAATGTTACAATCAGTCAAATTATGGCTATCAAATAAGTTTTCCATGAAAGATTTGAGAGAAGCATCCTATATACTAGGAATAAAGGTCTATAGAGATAGATCTAAGAGGATGCTAGACTTGTCCCAATCAAGGTACATTGACTTAATTCTGAAAAGATTCAGTACGGATGGGACTAAAAGAGGTTATTTACCCATGAGTCGAGGCATACATCTCTCTAAAAAAATGTCTTCAAAGATACCAGAAGAGAGAAATAGAATGTGTTCTATTCCTTAGGCTTCGACTGTAGGATCAATAATGTATGCCATGTTATGTACAGGGCCTGATGTTGCTTATACTTTAGGCATTGCAAGTACATTTCAAGCTGATCCAGGAGAGGATTATTGGAAAGCTGTGAAAAATATTTTTAAGTACCTAAGAAGGACTAAAGATATTTTTCTTGTATATGGTGATTCTGATCTTAAACTAGAAGCATATTCTGACTCTAGTTTTCAAGCAGACCCAGATGATAGCTAATCCATTTTAGGGTATGTCTTTACTCTGAATGGTGGAGCAGTAAGTTGGAAGAGTACTAAGCAGCCAACTGTAGCTGACTTAACCACTGAAGTAGAATACATAGCTGTAAGTGAAGCCACCAAGGAAGCTATCTGGATGAAGAAGTTCATCATTGAATTAGGTGTTATTCTTGAAATTAAGAATCCAGTACTACTTTACTATGATAATGTTGGAGCTGTAGCTCAAGCAAAGAAATCAAGGTCTCATCATAAATTCAAACACATTCTGAGATGCTTCCACCTCGTTTGAGAAATTATTGAAAGACAAGATGTGGTCATAGAACGAGTGGATACAAAGAACAACATAGCAAACCTATTCACTAAGGCTTTACCACTACAACTATTTGATCGCCACCTTGATCGTATGGGTTTAAAATATAAGGGAAATTGGCTTTAGTGTAAGTGAAAGATTGAAAGGAATATGCCCTCAAGCCAATTTATTTTTAGGATGTTCTTTGTCTTTCAGACTCATGTAATGACATTTTTAATAAATAAAGGCATTTATTTCATCATATGAAGTGTCTTATTATTTATTTAAGATTATGATGAACTCTATAAGTTAGAACTATGATTTTAGGATTATGATAAGATCATATTAGTGAGACCTAAAATCTTAAAACCCTAATTTAAATATTCCTAGTCGATGGAACATTGAGTTATGGATCAATATTTTCTGGTAAGACTAGCACATTCTTTGTATGCTCGATTAGGACGGTGATTGATCTTACAATAACTTGTATATGATACTAATACAAGAATATGGGTGCTCATTAGAGAATGAGTTCACTAAATTGATCCAAATTGAGAATATGTAATGGAGTCTTATCTACATGTCAATAGATGGTTCTCATAGTGGAATTTGTGCATGTAATCCTTTGACCTAAAACTACCATAGAATCTTATATATATAAATCCATATTTTGGTTCATACTCATTCATGACTTAGTTATATACGGGATGATCTAGATATGGTAGATTATATATATGATGATTGTGAGTAGGTTAACAAGGAATCGATCACTCTTGGTGAGAGAAAATAGCATCCTACCTGCTTCAAACAAATAATGATTCAGAAAGACTTTGATCAAAGCATGATGAAAATTAGAACTGGTTTCTAATATTTCATTAAACGAATCATTATGATAAGATTGAAAGAGAAATGAATATGATATTAGGATTGACATATTTTCATATCCAGAGTCATATTTAGGATGCAGGAAGATCGAAGGATCTAGTTGCATGGTAATTTTTATTGACAGATATTTTTAGTATTTTTATCAAAATTTCACATCTTTTGGATAGTCATGATACGTTGCTAGACGTCAATCATGTCTTGTGGTTTTGATCAAATTAAAATTTTAATTTGATCATAAAATTAGAAAGTATTCTAAATTAAGTCAAATTGGGTTGGCTAGTTTTGACCTAAATCGATTTGGTTGAGTTCTAACCAGATTAGGTCAAATCACACCCTGACTCACTGCTGGTTAGATGTGGAATCCAATGGATCACACATAAAGAGAATTGATTAAGGGTCTAATTAGATTAGACCATGTTTGCAAGATAAATATGCTAGCACATATAGCAAACCCTAGCACTTGGATTCAAATTCGATTCGAATCGGCTTCCAATTTGGGCTAATTAAGATCCGATTTGAGCCAAATAGGATTTAGTCTTGAGTTGGATTAACCTAGATTGATTGGGCTTTAGATTGGATACCACATACCTACATCCCATGTGCCAGAGAGTCTCTCTCTTGCGCAGGGTAGTCTTTCATGTGCAAAGGACTCTTTGGCGCATGGAATAAGATGGCGCCTACCTTCTTTGACTTTTTTCATATGTTATGTCGCATAAATATTTTTTAATTAACATGGACATCTGATATGGGATGTAGAAGAGTCCTTCTGCATATGAAATACTTCTTTTTCCTTTTAAATTTTTCGCCCAGGATGTTTTGTCGCCCAAGACCCCTTGCCGCCCAAGACTCCATGCCGCCTACTCCTCCTTGACGTCTCTTGGACTAAGTCAAAGTCTCTTGGGACTTTGACTATTCAAAGTTTATCTCCATGCCCTCTTGCTGATTGGGCATCCCTTTTTAGAGCCATTAGATGGCTTTGTTTCATGATCTAATGGATGAAAAGGGTGGCGCCAAAGATGAAGCATTGTGACTCTTCATAGAAAAACTACGTAGAATTAGTCCAAAGAGTCCTTCTACTTTAAGGCACCTCTTAGACTAAATCTACATCTCATTTTTTACTAATGAGGTGTGAGATTTGCTGATGGGATGTGAGAATTTGATGAGGAAAGGGCGTGAGATTTTTTGTTGGCACCCCCATGTACTTTATAAATAGGGGTGCACACCTAGAGTCCGGAGTAGTGAAAATTATCTTTTCTTTCTTACAAGAGTTTTTTTTAGTCCAATTTTCTTTCTTCCTTTCTCTTATCTGGACCTTGTCATTATAAGGATAAGAAGTTATCTTAAGACTAAGAGATTAGAAAGGAAAATTAAGAAGACAAAAAAAAAAGATAGATAGATAAGGAAAGGCAAAGAAGGTGACATAAAGGCTTAAGAAGGTCCTGCCCATTTAATTAAAGTTCTTATTATAAGAATTTTAATTATATAAATTAGAGGTGTTGTTGTCTTGGTCAAGTCTCTATGTGGATCAATATTGGAGGGTGAACACGTGGGCACCTGGTGGAACCCCTGACGAACTACTACCGACGATCATGGTCAATTTTGGGTTTAGCAATAAGAGGTATATTCTAATACTTTCTTTTATATTACAAATGCATGTTATATGATTTAATTGCTAATAAGGTGGTCCTAGGGTTTGGGTTTGGTTTATTTGATTTCATATTTTTGCTTTGAAATCCATGCTTCCACCCTGTACATCAAACCCATTAGAAGGTTGGTGTACGATCGCTTTTTTATGGTAGATAAGTCTTGAGTTTATGGTGTAGAGACATCAGAGTGAGAGTATAGATACTCATTAGAGAATGAGGGTACTGAGCGTGACCACCTCGAGCAGTCATTAGGAAGTCTACCTTCTCGTCAATAACTGGGTCGAAGCTGCAGTGGTGTGTCTGGTTCTTCGACCTGAGGTGCATCGATAGTTCACCTTGAGGGTGTTATAGTTTGACTACACCATAACTCGGTCTCCTAACCATTTAGAATTTTGAGGTGTATGTTGGCTATAGCATGTTCATTGTAGGAATTGGATTGCACCAATAAGGGATCTATCTACCTCGGTAGATAAGGAGCAGCCCTATGATGATCATGAGAATCAAGTCCATAAGCCCATGGCCATGGTAGAGTAAAATGATAGAATGAGTTTCTATTAGAGTTTTTACATCGAACTTGAATCGAATGATTAATTCATATGATGGAAATTAGGGTTTGACGAGATTACCTTAACCCTAATCCGATCGGAGCTCAAGATGGAGGAACTTAATCACATAGGTAACTACACTGAGAGGTTCATCTTCAGTTCTAATAAGTTGCCATCATATGCTACTAGGTGTCACTGATGGATTTTGAGAGCAATTAGAATGATTTGGATGATCGATCATACTATTTATTTGAATCAGAAAAGTTTTGATCCATTGAAAGATGTTTCGATGATGGTAATGTTAGAGATTATGACATATCCCATTACAATATGGAATTGAACCTAACTGGATCACAAAAATAAGGGTTTGAATCTGAATATCATCAATTGAACTAACCCAGTTCAATTAATTTGAATAAGATTTAATTAGGTACAAAAAAATCATGCTAGTACATGATTGAGCCTGATATTCTCCCTTAACAATCATTAAAAGTTATCTCGACTGAGCAAAATGTGTTTGCGCTCACTCAAGAACCTTTATTTGGTCTGACTGAAGCTTGTCCAGGTTAGAAAAGCATGGTCTTAATTTATAAGATAAATTTGAGACAAGACTTGCCATTTTCCATCACCTACTAAATCCTATTCTTTGACTTTGGTCAAACGTTGATCATTGACACATAGACATCTGCCCATGTGTCATATAACCAAAGGAAAGTAGATGGGGCTTTGTCCTCCTACTAAAAGGAGGAAAGAGAGGGGGTGCATGCCTAGGGAGGTGTGCGCCTAAGGAGGATATAGATTAGAGTCCCATACGGATGGGACTCCAATTGCTTCATCCTCTCTACTTGGGTGGCGCCAAAGACTCTTCTTTGACCAGTCTTGGCACCACCTAAAGAAGTTTATGAGGGACTCTAATCTGATTGGATCAGATGATGTCATTCCACCAATCAGATTTAGATCTGATTGCACGAAGAGCCATTATTGGTCGGGATGATGTGGCACTGCATGGCATGGTAGGGTCTATATAAACCCTATCTACGCCCAAGATTGAGAGCTTCTACACTTTGCCCATGCTCCATATCCCCTCTCTCTCCTTCTTCATGCTTCCTTCAGATTTTCTCTCTCCTCTCCATGTTCAAAAAGTTTTGAGCTTCAGTTTGGTACGATCCAAGTAAGAGAAAGGCAACAAGAAAGCAAGAAGGCAGCATTCTGTAGGAGACAACACCCGATCTTCAAAAGGCATTTCGAAGATCTTCAAGATCAAATCCAAATCTGATCTTTGGAGTACAGATTGAGAAGAAGAAGATCTCCAAATCCTATCCGAGTGGATACCGGTAGAAGCCAGGCGCTTGCATGGCTACATCCAGAACCTCAGACAAACATCAGGATCATCACAGGATAATAGGATTACCCAAAATAAGAATAATTAAATTAGTTTTAATTTATTTTATTTTTATTTTATTTTATTAGATTAATAAAATTAGGTTTGAAATGTTTTAGATCTGATTTAGATCTAAGAGAAAATTTTTGAAATATCTTTCTTGATCTAATCTAATCTGAACAAATCTGACTCGGGAAACAGAGTTTTTCCTTCAGAAAATACATGGGTAGCAACAATTCATCCTTAAATTCAAATTTAAATTGATAAGTTGATTCACTAGAACATCAAAACTATTTGAAATTACTCAAGGATTAATTATATATAATTTGAAGTTTAAAATTCTTAACTTATATGATTAAAAATCTTGCTGCTACAGTACTAACTTCTTTCTTTCCTCAAATTTAGCTATTTCCAAAACTCCTTTTGCTAGCTTAATTTCCCTTGAAGCCTGGCTGAGAACACCACCTTTCTCCAATCTCTCTCTCTTTATTCTTTTGGAAGAATTTAGGAAGTGAAATAGCAACTAAGAAATCGATGGTTTTAAGGTTAGGAAAACATAATCTAAAGGGAGTTTGCTAGATGTCACTCCAACAAGAATCCACCCAATTCCAAGCTTCATAGGTGTTATTCAAATTAATTTCTAACTATTAATTAATGCCCTCAAGCTACTCACTCATCCCACAAAAATTATTTAAAAATTTTAACTTAAAACCCTCTTGATTAAAACATAAATTATTAATTAATATCCTTATTTATTTTACTCTCCATTAACTTTAAAACATAAATATAAATAAAAATATACCCCCTATATGGAATCAATTAAAATATCAAAAAAATTAAAATCCTTAAGAATAAGATATCAAAACTTGGGTTCTAGTTCAAAATTTTTAAATCCGAAACCTTTAAAACATTCTTACTTTAGAATAAACAGATTAAAGGATCTCCAAAATTCATTAAAAGTTATTTTATAACTCATCAACACCTAAAGATCGATTATCGTTAATTTTTATTTTAAAAAAATATATATTTTATATAACTTTCCATACAGATGCTAGATTCTAGACTTAAAAAATTTTTAAGACTTGCAAAGATAGATAGTCATAATCTATGCTCAAATGATCCAAATATACCATAAATAAATCACTAAGCCATACATACCTGAACATGAATCATTTAATCTATTATTTCGCCGGTATGGGATGTTACAAAATACATACTCTGACATACTTTTGCTATCATCATGATTAGATTGAAAATTAAAGTTTGTAAATCCTATAAGACTCAAATCCGACTCAACATAAACAAGCCACTAGTCCTTAGTATTTTTCAAATACTATAGGATGGTTTTAACAACCTTCTAGTGGTTCTCTCTTAGATCAGATTGGTATCTGCTCACTACCTCTAGTGAGTGTGCCACATCTAGTCTTGTATATATCATGGCGTACATGATAGAACCCATTGTCGAAGCATATGAAATTCTACTCATACGCTCTCTCTCTTGAGGTGTTGTCAGAGAATCTCTTTTCGAGAGAAAAATTTCATGGCCTATCGATAGATAGCCTTTCTTGAAATTCTCCATGCTGAACCACTTCAGCATAGTATCAATGTATGTGGACTGAGATAATTCGAGCAACTACTATCTCTATAGATCTTTATCCCTAGGATATAGGAAGCTTCTTCCAAATCCTTCATAGAGAATTATGATGACGGCCAAATTTTTATTCCCTATAATGCAGGGCCATCATTTTCAATTAAAAAAATACCATCCACATACAACACAAGAAATATAACTGGTGGACCATTAGCCCACTTATATATGCAGGGCACTTCACTATTCTTAATGAAGCCATACATTTCAATCATCCTATCAAAATATATGTTCCAACTCTGAGATGCCTGCTTCAGTCCATAAATGGACCTTTGAAGCCTGCATACCTTAGACTCATCTGTGGATGCAAATCCTTCAGGTTGTATCCTTTACACCACTTCATCCAGCTCTCCATTCAGAAAAGATATCTTCACGTTCATCTACCAGATTTCATAGTCTAGATGGGCAGCTATCACAAGCATAATCCAAATGAATTTGAGCATTGTCATAGAAGAAAATATCTCATCATAGTCTATACCATAACATTGATGATATCCCTTGGCAACCAGGTGGGCCTTATAGATCTCCACCTTCCCATCTGCGCCTTTTTTTCTCTTGAAGACCTATTTACATCCTATTGATTTTAACCCTTCAGGTGGATCAACCAATGTCCATACATCATTGATCTTCATGGACTCCATTTTGAATTTCAAAGTCTCAAGCTATTTCTCAGAGTCGGGTCTCTGAAGGGAAATCCTGATTTTTCGGTCCAGGTTCGTCCAGATCTAATCAAATCAAGAGATATATTTCAAAAATTTTTCACTTGATCCTAATTAGATCTTGATATATTTTAGATCTGATTCTTATTATTTTAATAAATAAAATAAAATAAGATAAATTAAATCAAATTTAATTTACCTGATTTGGGTAATCCTATTACCCTGTAGATGATCCTGATTGCAGTGGAAGGTTCTGGATCTAGCCATGCAAGCGCTTGGCCTCTACCGGTATCCACTCAGATTGGATCTGGAGATCCTCTTCTTCTCTATCACGCCTCCAAAAATCAGATCTGGATCTGATCTGGAGGATCTTCAAAACTCCTTTTGAAGATCAGCAGTCGTCCTTTGCAGCAGTGCAGCCTTCTTCTTTTGATCGCCTTTCTTTTGATCTGGAATGCACCAACCAAAATCCAAAACTCTTTTGGATGTGGAGAGGAGAAGGAGGAGAAGTTTAGGCATGGAGGAAGAGGAGAGAAGCAGCCTTGGGGCATGGGAAATCTCTTTTTAATTGCATCTCTTTGGGTTGGGCGCAGGGTCTTATTTATAGACCTCTTGTGATCCAACTCCTCTTATTCTCAACCAATCACAACCCTTTGTGAAATCAGATCTAAATCTGATTGGTTGGAATAGAGTCCCCTGGATTCCTCCTTAGAGGGTGCCTAAGACCAGTCAAACTGGATTCTTAGTAGAACTCTGATTGGAATCCAAAAGGGAGGTGGAGTCCTTGTCCAACAAGGACTCCAAGGCGCCTCCAACTTGGGCGCACACCTAGGGTGGCGTGCGCCCTCCTCCTTGCCAGGTTCTGGCAGGGGGACAGGCCCCCACCAGTTCTCCAATAGGTGCGTGACACGTGGACAAAAGTCAAAGTGTCTATGGTCAACATTTGACCAGTCAAAGGTCAACTTTTGACCAAAGTCAAAGGACCAAAAATGGCAGGTGACCAAAAATGGCAGGTCATGTCTTATAAAATAAGACAACCTTCTCTAACTTGGACAACCTCCAGTTAGACCATATGAAGGCCTCTGATTGAGCACAAACTCCTTTGGCTCAGTCAGGACAACTTATTTGTGATAGTAAAAGAAGAACGTTAGGTTCAATCGAGTGCTAGCACGATTTTCTTGAACCTAATTGAATCTCATTCAGATCAATTGAACTAGATCAGTTCAATTGATGATCACCAGATTCAAACCCTTGTTTGTGTGACCCAGTTAGGTTCAGTTCTGTATGGTAATGGGATATGTCATGATCTCTATCATCGACATCATCGAAACTCCTTTCGATGGATCAGAACTCTTCTGATTCGAACAGCTAGAATGATCGATCATCTAAATCATTCTAATTGCTCCCAAAATCCACCAGTGACACCTAGCAGTATATGGTGGCAACCCATCAGAGCTGAATGCGAACCTCTTGGTGCAGCTACCTGTGTGATTAAGTTCTTCTATCTTGAGCCCCGATCAGATTAGGGTTAAGGTAAACTCGTCAAACCCTAGTCTCTGTCATATGATGTAATCATTCGATTCAAGTCCAATGTGAAAACCTAAATAGAAACTCTTTCTATTATTTCACTCTGCCATGGCCATGGGCTTCAGGACTTGATTCTCATGATTATCATAGGGCTGCTCCTCTACCACCGAGGTAGATAGATTCCATCTTGATGCAATCCAGTTCCTACAATGAACATGCTATAGCCAACATACACCTCAGGGTTCCATATGGCTAGGAGACCGAGTAATGGTGTAGTCAAACTATAACACCCTCAAGGTGAACTGCCGATGCATCTCAGGTCAAAGAACCAGACACACTACTGCAGCATCGAGTCAGTCATTGACGAGAAGGTAGACTCCCTAATGACTACTCGAGGTGGTCACGCTCAGTGCCCTCGTTCTCTAACGAGTACCTATACTCTCGCTCCGGTGTCTCCACACCGTAGACTCAAGACTCATCTACTAAAGAGAAGCGATTCGTACACCAACCTTTCGGATCAATCACCATCCTCGTGATGATCCTATGGTCGGGAGCATGTTTATGAGTTAATAATGATTATTCATGTCTTAAATTTTCAACTCTTGAAAATATGAATTATCATTACCATTAACTCAAAGGATGTATCACAGACACTAAATACACATATGTGATAGAAAATAACCCATTTTATTGATTATAGTCAAAATTATAATTTTGCCCCTAGAAGTGTATTACAAGTGTCAGCCAATTCTGGCTTCTAGGGCACATATATCTAACAATCTCCCACTTGTCCTAAAGCCAATTGGCTACAAGTCTAAGTCCCATCTTCTCAAGGTGGGCTTCGATCTTCTGCTGGCCCAACGGCTTTGTAAGTGGGTCTGCCACATTATCTGCGGAGTTGACTCTCTTGACCTCAACGTAACCTTTCTCAAGGTAATCGCGGATGAGATGATATCGCCGCTCAATGTGCTTGGACTTCTGGTGAGACCTCGGCTCCTTAGCAAGGGCTATGGCGCCATTGTTGTCGCAGTAAAGAGGAATGGCATCTGATGGCATTACTCCAATTTCTGCAGCAAACTTCTTGTACCAGAATGCTTCCTTTGCAGCCTCTGATGCAGCTATATATTCTGCTTCCATGGTGGAATCTGCTATCACAGTTTGCTTGGAACTCTTCCAGCTGACAGCTCCACCATTGCACACAAACAGACTTCCAGATGTCGACTTTCGATCATCTATATCGGACATGAAGTCCGAGTCTGTGTATCCATGAACTTGGAGTTCTCCATTACCAAAGACCAACATCATATCCTTAGTTCTTCTCAAGTACTTAAGGATACATTTCACAGAAGTCCAGTGTTCTTCACCTGGATTTGACTGATATCTGCTTGTGACACTCACAGCATGGGCTATATCAGGTCGTGTACATAGCATGGCATACATGAGGCTCCCTATTGCAGAAGCATAAGGGATCTTGCTCATGCGTTCTATTTCCTCAGGTGTGCTGGGGCACATCTTCTTGGAAAGATGAATACCATGTCTGAAGGGTATTAATCCCCTCTTAGAGTTTTCCATACTAAACCTCTTTAGTACTTCCTCTATGTACATCTTCTGTGAAAGTCCTAGCATCCTATTCGGTCTATCCCTATAGACCTTAATTCCTAGAATAAAGGATGCTTCACCTAGGTCTTTCATGGAGAATTCCTTGGACAACCACATCTTGACTGATGTCAACATGGGAATATCATTCCCAATAAGGAGGATGTCATCCACGTACAATACGAGGAAGACAACAGCGCTCCCACTGACCCTTTTGAAAACACATGGTTCCTCTTCATTTTTGATGAAACCAAACTTTTTGATCACATCATTGAAACGAGTGTTCCAGCTCCGAGATGCTTGCTTAAGTCCATATATGGACCTTTGCAGCTTGCAAACCTTGTGATCAGTATCACTGGATGTGAAACCTAGCGGCTGTTCCATATAGATATCTTCCTCAAGATATCCATTTAGGAATGCCGTTTTCACGTCCATTTGCCATATTTCATAATCGAAATAGGCTGCAACGGCAAGCAATGTGCGGATGGATTTTAGCATAGCTACTGGGGAAAAGGTATCCTGATAGTCAATGCCTTCACGTTGACTATAACCTTTTGCCACCAGTCTAGCCTTGAATGTCTCCACATTCCCATCTGCACCAATCTTTCTCTTGAAGATCCATTTACACCCAATAGGTACTATACCTTCTGGTGGATCTACCAAGGTCCAGACTTGGTTTGAGTGCATCGAGTCAATTTCTGACTTCATTGCCTCTAGCCATTTCTCGGAGTCGATATCTGATATCGCCTCGTTGTAGGTTTTGGGATCATCACCATGAGCACCATTACCTATGAGGAACATTTTCCTCTACTTCCTCTGAAATAATACCTAAGTATCTTTCAGGGGGATGGGAAAACTCTTTCCGATCTACGAGGTGGAGGAGGTAGTGTTCTTATTGGCTCAACCTGATTTGGTTCCAACTTGGTCCTTAGCTCGTTGTGCTTGTGAGACTTTCTCATCAAGCTTAATCTGCTTTTCAATGCCGCTATCTTGAATAAACTATTTTTCAAGAAAGATGGCATGTCGACTCACAATCACATTGTGGTCTTCTGGAATGTAGAAATAGTATCCTAATGACTCTTTAGGATATCCTATGAATCGAGCTCTGAAGGACCTAAACTCTAACTTGTCCGCTTGTTGTCTTTTGACATGAGCCGGACAACCCCAAATTCTGAGATGACTCAGACTTGGTTTCTTACCGTGCCATATCTCATACGGTGTGGTAGGAACGGTTTTAGAGGGAACCCTATTCAGTAGATAAATTGAAGTTAATAATGAATGTCCCCAAAGAAAATCAGGGAGGTCTGTGAAGCTCATCATGGATCGAACCATATCCAATAGAGTCCGATTTCTCCATTCTGAAACCCCGTTGAGTTGAGGTGTTCCTGGTGGAGTCCATTGAGAGACTATGCCATTTTCCTTAAGATAGTCTAGGAATTCCCGGCTAAGGTATTCACCTCCTCGATCTGATCGAAGAACCTTAATGGGATTTTTCCAGTTTTATTTTTCTACTTCATGTCTGAATTCTTTGAACTTTTCAAAAGCTTCAGACTTATGTCTCATAAGATACACATACCCATACCTAGACAGATCATCGGTAAAGGTAATGAAGTAGACAAAATTGCCTCTAGCCGGCACATCAAATGGGCCGCACACATCAGTATGTACTAGGGCAAGGAGATCTGTGGCCCTCTCCCCATGTCCAACAAAAGGGAGTTTAGTCATTTTGCCTTGAAGACAAGATTCACAAGTTGGATATGACTCAAAAGTCAATGGACTCAATAGCCCATTTTTCTCCAATTTGTTAATCCTATCTTCTGCTATATGACCTAATCTCAGGTGCCATAGATATCTGTCGTTTGGACTATCCCTAGGTCGTTTGGCATTCACGTTTTGCTCGATAGTTAAAATAGGTACATCAATATGCAACTGATAAAGACCATTAATAAGGAAACCATTTGCAATTTTATTTCTTTCATAAAGAATGTTACAATGGTCCTTAAAGAAGGTGATCACATAACCTTCTTGTGCTAAGCATGAAACAGAAATCAAATTCCTGCTAGCTGCAGGCACATAATAACAGTCTTTTAAAACTAAGTCTAAACCAGATGGTAATCGAAGAGGGTATGTTCCCACGGCTACTGCAGCAACTCTTGCTCCATTACCGACGCGTAGGATCATGTCTCCATCCCTCAGCCTCCTGCTATCCTCAAGACCCTGCATAGAAGTGCACAGATGAGCACTAGAACCAGAGTCAAGCACCCAACTGGATGCAGAAGAAACCGTAAGGTTAGACTCAATAACGAGCATACCTCCAGAAGGACCTTCCTTCTTGTTCTTTAGGGTGGCCAGGTAAGTAGGGCAGTTCCGCTTCCAATGGCCGTCGCTGTTGCAATGGAAACACTTTCCTTTGACATCGGCCTTCTTCTTCGGTTCTGCCTTCTTCTTCTTTGATCCTTCCACCTTTTGCTTTTTCACAGACTTCTTTTTCTTTCCATAAGACTTTCTTTTGGAAGAAGTCCATTCCATAGCAAGAACTGAGCCTTTAGAACCTTTCATAGAAAGCTCAGCGGTAACCAGCATATTCATTAACTCGGCCAAGGAATTTTGAAGTTTATGCATGTGGTAATTCATGATGAATTGCCCATATGCATCAGTCAAGGATTGCAGAATAATATCATTCTGCAGATCCAAGTCCAACTTCACACCGAGCTTCTCAAGCTCTTCCATGTCCTTGATCATTGTCAGACAGTGATCTTGGACTGACTGCCCATCACGCATCTTAGCCTTAAAAAGTCATTTTGTGACTTGATATTTGGCTGCGCGACTCTGTTCACCAAACATCTCCTGTAGGTGAGCCAACATTTGGCGAGCAGTCCCGATATCTTCATGTTGGCGCTGGAGCTCATCAGACATCGAGCCCAACATGTAAGTATCTGGCCTTATTATCTTCGTCAATCCATTTTTCCAGAGATGCTCTCTGTTCAGTGGATGGACGAGCTGGTAAGGTGGGAGGGTCCTGGTCCAAAACATGTGTTAACTTCTCTGAACCCAAAACAATTTTGTAGTTCCTGAGCCAATCTTTATAATTGGGTCCAGTCAGTCTATGTGTGTCCAGGATACGTGCCAATGGGTTGGACGCAGACATTTTCTGTAGAGAGTCAAAGATTCTAGTTAGATACTGTAATTTTGACTTGACCAATTTATTTAGGGATTTTATTTTTAAACAAATTAGCTCCCACTATTTTCTCGGATCCCTACACTCCCTCTGTAGAGATGCAAAAATCTCCACGATTAATGATTTCTAGTGGGTGGTGCGGTCTCACCAACTGACTCATCACCTCACCTAACAGTTATTGGTGATGGGTTAGCCAATGAGTGAACAACTCTTGTTCAATGATTCTCTAATCATGGTGCACCCAAACTTGGTCTCTAATTCATGAATCTCACCGTATCCGGAATATTGATCCACTCCTTAGTTAAGTCAGACCCACCATTTGCATAGACTGGGTTCCTAATTGGGTCTCTCACCGTATCCGAAATATTGAGCCCAACTCATCCTCCAGCCCATAGCATCCAATGCCTAATAGACATGGTTGCGTCTTCCCGGTGCAACTGAGCCACTGTATCCAGCGAGAACGAGAACAATCAACCCCAGGAAGGGCCCGCACATCTACAATGGTGGAAGACCTCAGACTTAATCTTTTCTTAGGGAGAATTGATTCAGGTCTCATTAAACTAGACTTGGCTTAGTCATAACAATTATGACTAACCTAGTGGCATGGGTTAGCTCGGATTATTGACCACCTCAGATCAGAACTGTGTCAACAGATATGGCCAGGTAAGTGAGACCGGTGGAAGGAATATGCCATTAACTCGTACAAGAACGCATTCAGGTCGAGTAGCTTCCAATTAAAAACCAGTCGGTCGTCTATGCCAAACTTACCTTAGACACCAAATTGTTGAGTCAGAACCAATTGGGTTAGCCTACAATCCAGACTCTAACCTCTGAGCCTAATTAGGTCTTGCTTGATCGTGACTCGATCTTGACCCAGACTTAATCCTATTAGGCTGGTCAATTTAAGCATTGTTGATCCCATCTAACCAACTCTTGATTCGGTTTGATCAACCGCTTAGACCTAATTGAGCTACCCAAGCCCGAACCCAGTATTATGAATATGTCTTAGATCTGAAATTCTCAATTTTAGACCTAATTAATATTTCCATAAACTTAATTCTTAATTAAGTTAGGGTTCATAAACAAAATATGCACAATAAATCCTAGGGTTTCAGGATCTAGGGATTTTGCAGAAAGTAAGTTTTGGGTTTCTGATTAAGGACGAACACGCAGCACCCCTACACACGTCATAAGAACACCCCATCGAATGGGAAAGAGAGGGCCTTTAAACCCTTCTTCATTCTTATGACCGGACGGCCAAGAGGAACGCCTTAATCAGGAACATTCAATAAATCTACAAAATAGTTATAGATCTATATCATATATCTCATATACAAATTTAGATCTAATCAAGGCATATTTTGCATACATCTCATGTATCAAATCATGCATATTTTCAGATCTAAATTATCTCATAATAATCTAAAAAATTAGATTTAAATTGATCTAATCAAAATAAATTCTAATCTAGACTAATTATGTAGAACTATTCTACAACTAGTCTAGACATGCATCAATCATATCTCATATGATATTCAAAAATTAAATAATTTTTATTTGCTATTTATCAGATGTTATTATAACACTTATAATATCAGAAAATAGTAAATAAGAAGATCTAAAATATGATTTAATCAGATTAAATCAAAAACATGCAAAACTATTCTATAGAACTATTCTATTCTAGAACTAGTCATGCATATCTTCTTAATCTTAGATCCAAATCATTTAATTTTAATTTTTCTGATTTCAGATCTGATCACATCTCATGTGACATCTAAAATCACTTTATTTTCTAATTAAAATAAAATTAAAATCAGATCTAAATAATTTAGAACCATGGCTCTGATACCAGTTGAAGGGAAATCCTGATTTTCCGGTCCAGGTTCGTCCAGATCTGATCAGATCAAGAGATATATTTCAAAAATTTTTCTCTTGATCCTAATTAGATCTTGATATATTTCAGATCTGATTCTTATTATTTTAATAAATAAAATAAAATAAGATAAATTAAATCAAATTTAATTTACCAAATTTGGGTAATCCTATTACCCTGTAGATGATCCTGATTGCAGCGGAAGGTTCTGGATCTAGCCACGCAAGCGCCTGGCCTCTACCGGTATCCACTCGGGTTGGATCTAGAGATCCTCTTCTTCTCTATCATGCCTCCAAAAATTAGATCTGGATCTGATCTGGAGGATCTTCAAAACTCCTTTTGAAGATCAGCAGTCGTCCTTTGCAGCAGTGCAGCCTTCTTCTTTTGATCGCCTTTCTTTTGAAATGGAATGCACCAACCAAAATTCAAAACTCTTTTGGACGTGGAGAGGAGAAGGAGGAGAAGTTTAGGCATGGAGGAAGAGGAGAGAAGCAGCCTTGGGGCATGGGAAATCTCTTTTTAATTGCATCTCTTTGGGTTGGGCGCAGGGTCTTATTTATAGACCTCTTGTGATCCAACTCCTCTTATTCTCAACCAATCACAAGCCCTTTGTGAAATCAGATCTAAATCTGATTGGTTGGAATAGAGTCCCCTGGATTCCTCCTTAGAGGGCGCCTAAGACCAGTCAAACTGGATTCTTAGTAGAACTCTGATTGGAATCCAAAAGGGAGGTGGAGTCCTTATCCAACAAGGACTCCAAGGCGCCTCCAACTTGGGTGCACACCTAGGGTGGCGTGCGCCCTCCTCCTTGCCAGGTTCTGGTAGGGGGACAGGCCCCCACCAGTTCTCCAATAGGTGCGTGACATGTGGACAAAAGTCAAAGTGTCTATGGTCAACATTTGACCAGTCAAAGGTCAACTTTTGACCAAAGTCAAAGGACCAAAATTGGCAGGTGACCAAAAATGGCAGGTCATGTCTTATAAAATAAGACAACCTTCTCTAACTTGGACAACCTCCAGTTAGACCATATGAAGGCCTCTGATTGAGCACAAACTCCTTTGGCTCAGTCATGACAACTTATTTGTGATAGTAAAAGAAGAACGTTAGGTTCAATCGAGTGCTAGCACGATTTTCTTGAACCTAATTGAATCTCATTCAGATCAATTGAACTAGATTAGTTCAATTGATGATCACCAGATTCAAACCCTTGTTTGTGTGACCCAGTTAGGTTCAGTTCTATATGGTAATGGGATATGTCATGATCTCTATCATAAACATCATCGAAACTCCTTTCGATGGATCAGAACTCTTCTGATTCGAACAGCTAGAATGATCGATCATCTAAATCATTCTAATTGCTCCCAAAATCCACCAGTGACACCTAGCAGTATATGGTGGCAACCCATCAGAGCTGAATGCGAACCTCTTGGTGCAGCTACCTGTGTGATTAAGTTCTTCTATCTTGAGCCCCGATCAGATTAGGGTTAAGGTAAACTCGTCAAACCCTAATCTCTGTCATATGATATAATCATTCGATTCGAGTCCAATGTGAAAACCTAAATAGAAACTCTTTCTATTATTTCACTCTGCCATGGCCATGGGCTTCAGGACTTGATTCTCATGATTATCATAGGGCTGCTCCTCTACCACCGAGGTAGATAGATTCCATCTTGATGCAATCCAGTTCCTACAATGAACATGCTATAGCCAACATACACCTCAGGGTTCCATATGGCTAGGAGACCGAGTAATGGTGTAGTCAAACTATAACACCCTCAAGGTGAACTGCCGATGCATCTCAGGTCAAAGAACCAGACACACTACTGCAGCATCGAGTCAGTATTGACGAGAAGGTAGACTCCCTAATGACTACTCGAGGTGGTCACGCTCAGTGCCCTCGTTCTCTAACGAGTACCTATACTTTCGCTCCAGTATCTTCACACCATAGACTCAAGACTCATCTACTAAAGAGAAGCGATCGTACACCAACCTTCCGGATCAATCACCATCCTCGTGATGATCCTATGGTCGGGAGCTGTTTATGAGTTAGTAATGATTATTCATGTCTTAAATTTTCAACTCTTGAAAATATGAATTATCATTACCATTAACTCAAAGGATGTATCACAGACACTAAATACACAGGTGTGATAGAAAATAACCCATTTTATTGATTATAGTCAAAATTACAATTTTGCCCCTAGAAGTGTATTACAAGTGTCAGCCAATTCTGGCTTCTAGGGCACATATATCTAACAGTCTCTGCATTGCATCCATGTACATGATCGGATACTCATCATTCTCATCGAGTTCGATAGGATCACCATCCCAGATCAAGAAATCATAGTATCTATCTGGCAAATATGGTACTCTACTAGACCACCTTAAGGGTACAAGTACAATAGGCTTCGAGTTTGATCTAATCAAATTCGATTCAGGTTTAGCTACATGTGTTGGTTTTTCCACCTATCAAACTTCCTCAAGTTCGATCTTAGAGACATTAGTTCCTTCATCAAGAAACTCTTTTTCTAAAAAGATTATCTTAAGACTAACAAACATCTTTTGTTCATCAGCGAGGTAGAAATAATATCCTTTGGCTTCTTTTGGGTATCCTATAAAATTACACTTATCAGACCTAGGTCCAAGTGATGCGTGCTAATTTATAGCTATGGCAAGTGCACTAGTCGATCAAGAAATAAAGTGAATGAGTTGAGTATCATCCCTAGAGGATTGAAAAATAAGTACTAAAAAGCTCTTTCCTATGCTTTATTTAGAAGACCGATTTTTAAGAATAAGAAATTAAAGAACAAAATAAAGAAATAATTAAAAATTTTAAGAAAATAGAGAGAGTGTAATTATTAGAGTTTTAAACTTAAGAGCAATGGGTTACTAAGGCAATCGGATCACCAACTCAGTCAATACAATATTCAGATTATTAAATTAATTTTATTTCATGTGACGATGGAGTCTCCTAATTTATTCACTATCCTTTGGTCCAGGCATAGCAAAACTATTAATATTTATTAATTATCCTTTGGTCCAGGTGTAATTTAAATAAATATTAATGCATTAAGTTTTGTGAAACCCTCTAATTAAAATACGCTGCGTCCAAAGCGCACTAAAATTCTCGCATGCATATGAATTCTAATTTGATTCATAATACAAGGTATATAATCAAGAAGCAATAACATAGATGTACTTGGTCCGTAACATCTATGTTCATCAGATCAATTAGAAGATGGCCAGTAATCTAAAAGCATTAAGATCAGATTTATATACTCCTCATGAATAAAATTTAAAATTAAAAATAAATCATACTGAATATTGCATCAAAAGAGTGGCTACACCTTAGCCTTAGTAAAAAAAAATTTAGTTCATGATAACAAGTTCAAAAATAGTAAATAAAATAAAAAGCATAAAAAAATTAGACTGTTTGATTGCTGAAATTGATTGTCCATCGCTCTTGGTGTGGAGAACTTGGTGAAGAAGAAGAGGCTCCTTGATCGATATTCTGATTATCAGAAAAAAAAAAAAATCTTTTTCTTTTTCTTACAAATCTCTCTTCTCTTTCTACCTCTCTCCTCTCTCTCTCTTTTCTTTTTACTCTCTCCCCTCTTTCTCTTTTTTTTTTTTTCTCTCTCACTCTCTTCCTTTTTTTTTTTTTCTTTGGCAACAACAGGCTTTATAGGCTAAGAAATTGATTTTTCTCCAAAATCCTTTAGAAATTAAGTTTAAAACTCTCAAAACAACTCAAATTAAGATTTTGAATGATTTTGACCATTGGATGTTGATCAAATGGTCCAAAAATCACGTAAAAATCCTTTAAAAGGTCCCAGATGAAGTCGAAATTCATGCCAGCCATCGGATCAATCGTTGGATTGAATCTGGATCGTTCGATCGTGCACAAAGAAGGCTTCTGATCTTTAGTTTAACATCAGAATGAATCTTAGCCATTGGATCTTGATCGAAAGTTGTGGATGCCGTTCATTAGTGCATGCTTTTTGGCCATCCGATCAAATCTCAGTGAAAGGCGCCCATCAAATTAGACAAAATTTTCAAATTACCCTTTGTAGACCATGCACGAGCTTGGTGTTGCATGGACCGCCGCATTCTTCAGCCAATCGAAGCGTGCTTCTTCATGTGAAATTTTCGAAATGCCCTCAAGTTGGTCCACCATGCGCCGTAAAAAATGTTGATGTTAGCCTACCGTCAGCGCTGCATCAGCGAGTCGATCTACTAGTGCGGTCAAATCGGACGATCTGCTGAGCCAATTTTTTTGAACTGGTTTGAACCAAACTAGGTTTTTTTTTATTTTTATTTTTTGAAATTCAATTTCGGGCTTGTTTGAAGTCTGTTTTGCCTGAAATTTATTTCATCTAAATCAAAAAAATAAGATATTCATATTGGTGGCCTTCTTTTCTACATAAGATTAATAAATATATCAATTTCTAAAGAAATAGATTAATTTATTTTATAATTTAATACTTTTATTAGTATATTTTTACCACTTATCACACCTCCCAACTTAGTCATTGCTAGTCCCTTAGCAATATTTTATTTAATACCATGTTTCAATAAGATTATCCATCACAAAGATAAAATCTAGGATTAAAGGTCAAAAAGTTTAGAAAATACTGCTAACTAAGCATTGAGCTTCAGAAGCAAATTTTTCAGTCAATACAATTAAAAACTTTCTTAGAGTACATCAAAGATCTATAGCACTTGTGTTCGTGATGACTAACTTTAGCATTTCAGTATTAAATTAAAAGAACAAAAGTATCCTCTCTTATCACCTATTTTGGTCAATTTTCTATACATTCTCAATTTTATACTCATGAATTAAGGTAGCTTTCACACTGCCTTTTTTTTTTTTTACTGTGCTGAGCATCCTGGCCTTTCCTTCACCATTTTACGTGAATTTTCACACTTGACCTAGGTGCAGAGACCCAGTTACTAGGCTTTGGGCAATCCACATATACTCTATCTTTTGCACTTTATTTATAGGCAGGTAGCTCTTTCCTTAAATTCAAGTTTCTTTGATTAGAATGTATATTAATTATCAATTTTTAGTGATAATTGAATCCTCAGTTGGCCTTATAATCAATACCTACTTTGCCTTGTTAGTGTGCATGTGCAATAAAAAGTGCTAATAATCTTTTAATGACCTAAGTAGGCTTGCTAAAAGTTGACCAAATAATCTACTTCTTTAACTCGTTACATTCATTAGCAAATAATTCTATCTTTTATCACTTATCCAGTTTATCTTGCTCAAGATTTTCTTCTTGACACATGATTTTTTTTTTTTTTTATTTTTTATTTAACTTATTCTACATTGTCTTAAAGGAGAAAGAAAAATAAAGGATGCAATAAAGGATAGGAAGGAATACACCTGATTTGGTTCAGTCTGGTTCTTTGGAGCTTTGAAATTTTGCTTGAGTTCTCATTGATTTTTCTGCAAAATTGAAAATACACACCAGAGCAGTAAAAGAGCAACAATAAATTACTGAAAAAATAAAAAAAAAGAAAAATGATCAAAACTAAAAAGAAAAGAAACAACCTATCTAGTAGTTCTGATTTATAGTCTTCAGCTTGACTTTCTTTGAGTTCTAAAGTGGATCAATCTGGTGCCACTTCAATTGGAATACTTTCATGTTTGATCGAGTCCTCTTTCAATTTGACATTGCTCACTTTTATAGTCTCAAACCTATTTTCTATAGAATTCTCATATAATGGATTGTCAATAATATCAATTAGAAAATAAGTTTGATTATCATCAGATATGTTTAGTATCTTTGAAAACATTAAAAGTAACTTGTTCATCTTGGACTCTAAGAATTAATTTTTCTTGTTGAACATCTATTAAAGCTCCTCCAGTAGCTAAAAAGGGTCTCCCTAAAATAAGGGGTACATCATAATCTTCTTTCATATCAAGAACAATAAAATCAATAGAAAAAATAAACTTGTTTACCTTTACCAAGACATCCTCCACTATACCTCTTGGATATTTAATGGATCTATCGGCTAATTGAAGAGTAATAGTGGTAGGCTTTGGTTCTCCTAGACCCAGCTTCCTGAAAATAGAAAAAGGCATGAGATTAATGCTTGCTCCTAAATCACATAAAACTTTATCAAAACTACAATCACCAATAATGCAGGGGATAGTAAAACTCCCTGGATCTTTTAACTTCTGTGGTAATTTATTTTGAAGTATTGCTGAGCATTCTTCATTCAAATTTATTCTCTCATGCTCCTTCAGCTTTTTCTTATTTGTTAGATTTCTTTGAGAAACTTGGCATACCTGGGCATTTGAGTAATAGCATCTACAAAAGGAATATTAATATGTAAATTCTTTAAAATTTTGAAAAAGTTAGAAAATTTCTTATCTGGATGCTGTATTTGTCTCTCTGGGAATGGTAGTGGCGGCACGTAGGGCTTCACATTTGGATCAGCAAATCGTATACCTGGAGACCATCCATCTGCTGGTTGTTTTGGTGACTGACGAATTTTAGTTGATGGTTCCTTATTTGTAGTTGGCTCTTCAGTCTCATTCTTCTGATGTGGCTCCTCCAGCTTTGTACCACTTCTTAGGGTGATAGCATTGACTTGCTCCCTTGGATTTGTCTCCGTATTGCTTGGCAAGGATCCTTGAGGTCTCTCGGAGATTATCTTAGCCATTTGACCTATTTGCATCTCCAAGTTTCGAATTGCTGCTGTTTGGTCCTGCCTAAGTTTGGCTTCCAAATTTTTTATAGTTGCTTCTTGGTTTTGCATAAATTTGACCATCAGCTCTTCCATGTTGGACTTCTTTTCAGGTACTTGGAATCCCGGGGGTGGCTGTTGTGCTGCATTTTGATTGCTCCATGAGAAATTTGGGTGCTGCCTCCACCCTTGATTGTATGTGTTGGAGTAGGGATTGTTTTGTTGCGGCCTGAAAAAATTACCAATATAATTAGCTGTATCAGTTGTTTTAGCAAAAGGATTACCTGTCTGGCAATTGCTCGTATCGTGTCCTCCTCCACACAGGTCACAAGTAATGCTCTGAACATGCATAGCTGTTCCCTTTAAGTTGTTGACTTCGGCTCTAAGGGCTGCAATTTCAGCTAGTAAGGTTGGCACGCAATCTACTCCCTGCACAGCTGCTAGTCTTTTTGGCATCATGCATTCTGTCTGCCATTGATAGCTATTTGATGCCATCTCATCGATCAGATCGAAAGGCTTCTTCCTCCATTTTTTGATTAATGGTTCCTCCTGCTGCTGCATCAATCATAGAATCGATTAGTAGGAGATAAACCATTATAGAAAGTTTGTACCTGAAGCCATACGGGATAGTTGATGATGTGGACATCTCCTCAGCAGTTCCTTGAAATGCTCCCAAGCCTCATATAGTGTCTCCATGTCCATCTGCATAAAAGAAGTGATATCGTTGCGCATCTTAGCAGTCTTGGAAGGTGGAAAGTACTTGGCTAAGAATTTTTGGGCTAGGACATCCCAAGTTGTGATAGAACCTGCAGGAAGAGAATGAAGCCAACTTTTAGCTTTATCCCATAAAGAGAAAGGAAATAACCTTAATCTAATAGCATCATCCGACACCCCATTAATTTTAAAAGTATCACAAAGTTCAAGAAAATTAGAAATATGGGCATTCGGATCATCATGCACGTGTCCACTGAATTGGACAGTTGATTGAATCATCTGGATCATCGTCGATTTTATTTCGAAGTTGTTTGCTCGTACAGGCGGTCTCCTGATGCTCGAAGCTGCATCGGCTATAGATGGTGTGATGTAATCATTTAATGGATGATGTACTGGTCGAATAGCTTCATGCTGTCCTTCAGTCGCCATATCCAATCCTAGATTGATGTCGTTAGGATCTTCAGCTGCCATGTTTCTCTCTTGTTGTAGTCTTCTAATGGTTCCTTTCAATTTCTGGATCTAAAGGTAGTAAGTTACTATGTCCAGTACGTGTCATGCACTGAAAATTTTTTTTTAAAAAAAATAATATAAAAATTAAAAATAAATTTCTAAAGTAAAGCTAGGATCAAAATTTTAATATTATTTTAGACACAATCCCCGGCAACGGTGCCAAAAACTTGATGCGTGCTAATTTATAGCTATGGCAAGTGCACCAGTCGATCAAGTAATAAAGTGAATGAGTAGAGTATCATCCCTAGAGGATTGGAAAAATAAGTACTGAAAAGCTCTTTCCTATGCTTTATTTAGAAGATCGATTTATGAGAATAAGAAATTAAAGAATAAAATAAAAAAATAATTAAAAGTTTTTAATTAAATAGAGAGAGTGTAAATTATTAGGGTTTTAAACTTCAAGAGCAATGGATTACTAAGGCAATCGGTTCACCAACTCAGTCAATACAATATTCAGATTTTTAGATTAATTTTATTTCATGTGACGGTGGAGTCTCCTAATTTATTCACTATCCTTTGGTCCAGGCATAGCAAAACTATTAATATTTATTAATTATCCTTTGGTCCAGGTGTAATTTAAATAAATATTAATGCATTAAGTTTTGTGAAACCCTCTAATTAAAATACGCTGCGTCCAAAGCGCACTAAAATTTCCTGCATGCATATGAATTCTAATTTGATTCATAATACAAGGTATATAATCAAGAAGCATTAACATAGATGTACTTGGTCCGTAACATCTATGTTCATCAGATCAATTAGAAGATGGCCAGTAATCTAAAAGCATTAAGATCAGATTTATATACTCCTCATGAATAAAATTTAAAATTAAAAATAAATCATACTGAATATTGCATCAAAAGAGTGGCTACACCTTAGCCTTAGTAAAAAAAAATTTAGTTCATGATAACAAAGTTCAAAAATAGCAAATAAAATAAAAAGCATAGAGAAATTAGACTGTTTGATTGCTGAAATTGATTGTCTGCTGCTGCTCTTGATGTGGAGAACTTGGCGAAGAAGAAGAGGCTCCTTGATCGATGTCTTGATTCGTCGAAAAAGAAATCAAAAATTCTTTTTTTTTCTCACAAATCACTCTTCTCTTTCTATCTCTCTCCTCTCTTTCTCTCTCTTTTTTTTTCTCTGACTCTCTCTCTCTTTTTCTCTTTTTTTTTCTCTCTCTCTCTTC